>JASTWF010000120.1:0-576516 GCA_030390025.1 Squalus acanthias
GAGGGAGGCCCCAGCAGACATGGAGGCCTCCCCTCTCCGGGCCCCAATACGTTAAAAAGAAAGCTCCGCCCCCAGCAGAGGACTGCGAGGAGGAAGAGGTCCTCCGCAAAAGGGGGGCAGTCGCCCGCCGCGGGTGCTGCGCCCCACCCCACCACCGTCATCGTCGCGCGCGATCGGCAGGGTCGTCTGTCCCTCGGGAGGTTGAGACAGCCGAGTCTGTCCGACCTGTGCCTCCCGGGGATGGGGAGAGACCCTGCCCGTGGGGGGGGGCGCGGAACAACCCGCGGAGGGAAAATGTAGTTACTGAAACCGTTGCTCCTCGCCGGGTCGGGCGTCCTGGGGACTGGGGGCGGGCGAGGCCAAAGAGGCTGAAGCCGAGCCCGCCTTTTATAACCCAGATATCTCCCAGGGACTGCTCGACCTGGTGGAGGAGTGTAGCAATCCCCAGCCCGCTGGGTCGGAGGTTGGTGGCGGGGAGACGGAAAGCCCCCTGACTCCGTCTCTGTTGTTGGCGCCGGACGTGCTGGAGGAATTGGGATTATTTTCTCCCCGGTTTCTCCGGTCGCCCCGGCGCCTGAGGCGGGGGGGGGCCCCCGAAACCGCCGCCCGCCAGCCTCCCGGCCCCGGCGCCCCTGAAGGAGCCCAGGGTGGACTCCTCTGCCACCGATCCTGGGGGTGGGATCGTGACGGAGGGCGGGGCCGGCCGGTGCGGCCGAGCCGTTCGCTGCACCCTGTGTGAACGGACGGGTTGGCCGCCGGTGACGACCTCCCGGAGGAGGACGGGGACTCGTGGGGGGGCATCGAGGACGATTTGGAGTCCATCGGCAGCGAGGCGATGGACGCCCTCGTGCCCTTCACCGACTCTCCCCTCATCCCCGTAGGGAACTCGGGATTTTATGGCGCATGAGCCAGGGGTCGTCACAAGAAGATCCGGCTGGCCCTCGACAAGTGGTCGGAGCTGACGCTGCTCGTCGTGTCCGTCCGCGCCGCCGTTAAAATCATGGGCGCGGACTAAGGACGTTGGCCGGCTCGAGCTGCGTCGGCTCAAGACGTTCCACACTGGGCTGCTGAGGAGTTGCGGGTCGTCAGTGACCGCCCTCCCTCCCCTCCGTTAGGTAGAGGTTGTGCACTATGCTTCTGAGATGAAGATAACCATAGCCAGAGCCTCAACATCAACGGCAGCAGGGAGGCGCGCCGTAATTCAATAACTTCTCGGTCCTTCGGGACGGGAAATATGCGGTGTGCTTCCTGCAAGAAACCACCACCGTTTCCGGGAGACGAGGCACGTGGCTCCTGGAGTGGCAAGGAGGGGTCAGCATGAGTCACCTCTCCAACAATTCCTGCGGGGTGGCTGTCTTGCTGGCCCCGCATTTTCAGCCGGAGATCTTGAGGGGTCAAGGAGCACGGTGCCGGGCCGCTTGCTCCAGGTCACTGTTCGCCTGGGAGGCGTGCCGCTCCATTTAGTGAACGTGTACGCCCCCCGGACCGGTGCGCAGCAAGTGCGCTTCTTCGAGAAGTGTCCGCTCTTCTGGGCTCCATCGACGTGGGCGAGTGCGTCATCCTCGGGGGGGATTTCAATTGTACCCTCGAGGCGCGGGACCGTCGGGTCCCCGCGAAGCCCGGCGGCGATGGAGAAGTTGCGGGACCTGGTCGGGTCCTTCGACTTGGTGGACGTCTGGCGAAATCCTCATCCCGACTCCAGCGCCTTCACGAGCTTGAGGGTCTGGAGGAGGAAGTCCAGAATCGACCGCCTTTAACATTTCCCGGGCGTACGTCTCCTGCGTTTCCGGCGCTTCCATGCGGCCGTGCCGTGCACGGACCACCACCTGGTGAGGGCGGAGCTCGCTCCGCTGCGCGCCGCGGGGGGGGTCCGCGTACTGGCATTTTAAACAACCTGCTGCTGGAGGACGCGCGGTTCGGGATTCGTCGCCGGTTCTGGGGCCGACTGGAGAAGGAAGCGGGGAGGCTTCCCCTCCTTGAGGCTATGGTGGGGACGTGGGCAAGGCTCACGTCCGCGTCTTCTGTCAGGAGTACGCGAAGGGGTCGACCAAGAGGCGGGAGGCCCGGGTCGGGGCGATTGGAGAAGAAGTGCTCGACCTGGAGTCCCGTCTCGGTCAAGTCGTCGAGGACCCGGCCCTGCGGAAGGTGGTACGAAGAGAAGAAGGGGCGCGCTGAAGACCTGCAGCTGGTCGGGTCCCGGGCGCGTACGTGAGGTCGCGGATCCAGTTCCTGCGGGACCTGGACCGCGGCTCCCCCTTCTTCTACTCGCTGGAAAAAAGACGGGGGGTCCGTAAGCAGCTCTTGGGCTGCTGGCCGACGACGGATCTCTGGTCTCGGATCCGGAGGGCATCAGCGCGGAGGCCCGGGCCTATTACGGGGCTCTGTTCTCTTCGGATCCGTCCAGCGAGGATGCGCGCAGAGTTTTGTGGGAGGACCTGCCGAAGGTCGCCCGGAGGGCGCCGAGAATTTGAAGCCTCCGCTAAGCCTGGCGGAGCTGACCGGCGCCCTGCGCCAGCTCTCGAGGGGCAAGTCCCCGGGGCTGGACGGGCTGACCGTGGAGTTCCACAGGGCGTTCTGGGACGTCTTGGGGGACGACTACGCGCGGGTCCTGGGGGAAAGTATGGCGACCGGGGAGATGCCCCCTCTCTTGGCGCAGGGCGGTCATCGTCCTGCTGCCCAAGAAGGGCGATCTCCGCCTACTTAAGAACTTGGCGCCCGGTCTCCCTCCTCAGCACGGACTACAAAAATTTTCGCCAGGGCTATGTCTGCTCGCCTTGGCACCGTGCTGGCCCGCATGATCCACCCCGACCAGTCCTACACGGTCCCGGCCGGAGTATCCACGATAACATCCATCTGGTCCGGGACCCCTGGTCCACCATTCCCAGAGGGCTGGTCTGTCGGTCGCCTTCCTTCCTGGATCAGGAGAAGGCGTTCGACAGGGTGGATCACGAGTATCTTTTCGGGACTCTGCGCGCATTCGGGTTCGGGACGCATTTCGTCGCCCCGGATCCGACTTCTGTACGCCGCCGCGGAGTGTCTCATTAAAGTTAACGGGTCTTTGACGGCGCCCTTCGCTTCGGGAGGGGGGTGCGTCAGGGATGCCCCATGTCCGGTCAGTTATACGCCGTTTGCGTGGAGCCTTTCCTGCGCCTCTTGCGGAAGAGGTTGACGGGACTGGCTCTGCAAGGGCCGGGCGTGGAGGTGGTCCTCCTCGCTTACGCCGATGACGTGCTCCTCGCGGTCACGGATCCCGTCGACTTGCGGAGGATGCGGAATGCCAGCAGATTTACTCGGACGCATCCTCCGCCAAGATCAACTGGGAGAAATGTTCTGGACTCCTGGTGGGCCGCATGGGCAGGTGGACTCCTGCCGGAGGAGTTCGGGCCTTTCGCCTGGAGCACCACGCACCTCCTCTACCTGGGAGTCTACCTCAGCCCGGCCGAGGACGCCTGGCCGCGAACTGGCAAGAGCTGGAGGCCAAAGTCACCGCTCGCACTAGGACGCTGGACAGGACTGCTCCGAGTGTTGTCCTACAGGGGTCGAGCGCTGGTCATAAACCAGCTGGTGGCCGCCATGTTGTGGTACCGGTTGGTCACTTTGATCCCTCCCCCTGCGTTTGTCGCCAAGATGCAGAAGAAGCTCGTCGACTTCTTCTGGGACAAAAGGAAGCACTGGGTCTCTGCCGCGGTTTTGAGTCTCCCGCTTAGGGAGGGCGGTCAGGCGCTGGTGTGCCTTCGCACCCAGGCGGCGACTTTCCGTCTTCAGACGCTGCAGAGATACCTGTACGTGGAGAATCCTCCTAGGTGGCGTGCGCTGGCGACGTATTTCTTCCGCCAGCCTGCACGGCCTCAATTACGACACGCAGCTCCTGTTTGTGAGAGTGGGTGGCACGCGTGCCAGCCTGCGGGAGCTGCCTGTCTTCTACCAGGAACTGCTATGGTTTGGAACAGCGTCGCCTCCGAGCGCAGGTTCTCCCCCGTCAGGAGCGGCGGCCGTCCTTCGGGAGCCGCTGTTCAGGAATCCGCACCTCCAACGACCGCGGGTTTCGGCTGGCTGGCGGAGGGCAGGGCTGTGCCCGGTAAGGTGACCAGAGTCGGGGACCTGCTCGATGGCGGAGGAGCGGGCTGGATGGCGCCGGAGGAGTTGGCGAGGCGCATGTCTTGGGTCAACGTCCGGCTCGCGGTCAAAGCCATCGAGTCGCTAAAAGTGCACTGGGCCCGTCTCCACTAGGTGTGTCGAGGAGGCTCAAGCACGTGGGGCGATCCCGTCCGAACTGACCCCCGTTCGGACGGAATTCCTTATCGCGCCCGGCCCCGAATCCTCCCTCGGGAGCCGCCGCCTCACCACTTGAGCCTTCTCGGAGAAATGCCCTCCGTGCCCTTTCAATCCGCACGGAGGCGTTTCCTGTACGGGCTGCTCCTGCACACTCTCCACTTTGCCATCTTCGTCTGCCGTCCGGACACGCCTTGGCGTACCATCCTGCCGTCCGGCGGAGGCGAAGGTCCCCATTGGAAGGCTCTCTACGCGGGAGTCTTCCCTTGTTCTATTGGGGACTTGGCCTGGAGGGTGTTGCACGGAGCAGTCCCGTGCAATAGGATTTTAAGTAGGTTTACGGACTCCCAGGCTGCTTGTCATTTCTGCGGCCTGAGGAGTCCGTCTATCACATTTATATTGAGTGTGAGAGGTTGCAGCCCCTCTTTCATTATTTGAAGGGGCTGCTCCTCAATTTCTGGTTGCACTTCAGCCCCACGCTCCTGATCTACGGTCACCCGGTGCGGAGGGGAGCGGGTAGGTCGGAGGACCTCCTCGTAGGACTGCTCCTGGGCCTGGCCAAGAAAGCCATTAATTGGTCAGGCAGCGGGCGGTCGAGGGGGTCGTTCGGCCCGATTGCCTGCCTCTCTTCCGCGGCCATGTTCGCGCCCGGGTGGCCCTGGAGATGGAGCACGCGGTGTCCGCCGGCACGCTTGAGTTTTTCCGCGACCGGTGGGCGCCGCGGGGACTGGAGTGCATCGTCACCCCGGACTTTCAATTTTATTTGATTTATTAAGTTTCATTTCAAGTTTTAATTGATTTACCGTAAATTTGTGTTGTCCAACCAAAAAGAGCAACACCAGGTTATAGTCCAACAGCTTGATTTGAAATCACAAGCTTTCAGAGCTGCTGACTGAGGAGCAGCAGCATCAGAGTGGTGGTCTCTGTGACCAGGAAGAAGAGAAGGAGAAGGAGACCAGATAGCAGACCACCACCAACAACCAACAACCACTACTGAGGTGCCTGGAGAGAGAGGACAGGAGAGGAGAAAAGAAGGAAAGGAAGGCCAAGGCCATTAACACCAGAGGAGAGGCCTTTCCACACTGCCTCCTCAATTGGCCTCCATTTTAGGAGAGGGAGGGAGGGGAGAAAACATACCAACAAAACATCATCTGTTTGGAAGGAGGGAGAAAAGAAAGAACAACAGCTACAGGTGGGTGTGATTCTGGTGCACTCTCCCAGAGACTTTGTTTTGTAGGTGGGGGGAGGAAAGAAGAAAAGAAGAGGGCCGGAACATCCAAGGGGTGTGTGTGTGTGTGTGGCTTCTGTAAAAGCTAGGCTGCACACACCATATTAAACACCCCTTTCCCATTGCCTGACCTGGGACAGCTGGAGCTGCCTAGGTGAAGTCCCCAATTAATTTAATCTTATTGGGCATCGTTAAGACCTGGTGCAGGACTGAGCCTGGGCATCTCCAGCTATCCCAGGTGAAGACATCTTCTCCCCCCACCAGAAGACCACCACCAAAGACTTTTATTACATCGGAGAGTGCACCCCCCTGCCAACACCCACCCACCCACCATCCTGAGTGGCGACCCTGCCCTTGCGGCTTCCCTCCTTCCCACCCCCCCTCTCTCTCTCTCTTTGTCTCTTGTCTCTCTCTGCCTCTCTCTCTAAGAGGCACCTCATCTATTTTTAATTAAGTACCCATTGAGCAGAGGGGAGAAGGCCCCTCTCCCAATTCAATCAACTAAAGGGAGAGGTGTGCCTTCAATTTAAGAGCTCCCTCTGCTCGGGGGAAAACAAAAAAAAAAACCGAGGCCATTAACACCTTCAGGCCTGTGACTTGGGGTGAGTGTAGCCCTTAAAGAACCCTCCATTATGGCGAGTACATCTTCGTCGGTGGCGGGGGCAGCGAGGACGTACGCGAGCGTGGCAGCCGCGGCCACGGCCGCAGCCACGAGTCCTCCTGTTACCCCGTCACCTTTTACCCTCCTTACGAGGAAGAATGGGGTCAAGAGCTACACTCACCCCAACATGACTATAGAGGCGTGTGTAAAAGCCATGGCTGGGGTTGTCGGCCCTTCAGCCATCGTCGCCGCCTCTAAAATGTACGGCAAGGCTGTGTTCTTCCTGGGGTCGGAGCGGGCGGTGTCCCTGGCCATCGAGAAGGGGCTCACCGTGGGCGGGACCTTCCTGCCGGTGGACCCCCTTGAGGCCACCGCGCAAAGGATTGTGGTTTCCAACGTCCCGCCCTTTGTTCCGGGTGAGCTCCTCCTCCCCCACCTACGTCAACTGGGGGAGGTGAGGTCGGGGATCACACCCATCCCGCTCGGCTTCCGGGAAGCCAGCCTTCGGCACGTCTTCTCCTTCCGGCGCCAGCTTTTCGTCCGGCTGGCGCGGGAGGAGGACGCGGACGGCGCGTTCACGGTGCTCCACGGGGGGACCGCCCACCGCGTCTTCTGGACCTCGGACGGCGCGCGGTGCTACGCCTGTAAGGAGGTGGGGCACGTCCGCAAAAACTGCCCCGCCTCCAAGGCCGCCACGACACCTGGCGCGGCCAGGGTTGGCGCCGCCGCCCCCCCTCCCCCTGATACTGTCCGCGCGTCGACGGCGACGGATGCGCGGTCGAAATCGGAGGCCAACTCCACCACGGCCTCCGGCGGGGAGGAGGGAGAGCGTCCGGGGGGAAGGAAGGCGCGTAGGAAAAATAAACACATAAGGCGGATCCCCTCGCGGAGGAAACATCTGAATTGGCCGAACTCACGCCCGAGTATATCGCGGAGTTGGTCGGGACGCATGAGACTGGGGGGGTCCTCGTGCCCGGGCCCGTGACCGTGACCGCAACTGCTGAGGCAGCTGAATCAAGACCTGCGGCCGGGCTCGGGCCCGAGGGGCCCAAGAAACCCAGTCGTCGGAAAGGGGGCAGAGAGGGAGGCCCCAGCAGACATGGAGGCCTCCCCCTCTCCGGGCCCCAATACGTTAAAAAGAAAGCTCCGCCCCCAGCAGGAGGACTGCGAGGAGGAAGGTCCCTCCGCAAAAGGGGGGCAGTCGCCCGCCGCGGGTGCTGCGCCCCACCCCACCACCGTCATCGTCGCGCGCGATCGGCAGGGGTCGTCTGTCCCTCGGGAGGGTGAGACAGCGAGTCTGTCCGACCTGTGCCTCCCGGGGATGGGGAAGAGACCCTGCCCGTGGGGGGGGGGCGCGGAACAACCCGCGGAGGGAAATGTAGTACAGAACCGTTGCTCCTCGCCGGGTCGGGCGTCCTGGGGACTGGGGCGGGCGAGGCCAAAGAGGCTGAAGCCGAGCCCGCCTTTTATAACCCAGATATCTCCCAGGGACTGCTCGACCTGGTGGAGGAGTGTAGCAATCCCCAGCCCGCTGGGTCGGAGGTTGGTGGCGGGGAGACGGAAAGCCCCCTGACTCCGTCTCTGTTGTTGGCGCCGGACGTGCTGGAGGAATTTGGGATTATTTTCTCCCCGGTTTCTCCGGTCGCCCCGGCGCCTGAGGCGGGGGGGGGGCCCCGAACCGCCGCCGCCGCCTCCCGGCCCGGCGCCCCTGAAGGAGCCCAGGGTGGACTCCTCTGCCACCGATCCTGGGGTGGGATCGTGACGGAGGCGGGGGCCGGCCGGTGCGGCCGAGCCGTTCGCTGCACCCTGTGTGACGGACGGGTTGGCCGCCGGTGACGACCTCCCGGAGGAGGACGGGGACTCGGTGGGGGGCATCGAGGACGATTTGGAGTCCATCGGCAGCGAGGCGATGGACGCCCTCGTGCCCTTCACCGACTCTCCCCTCATCCCCGTAGGGGAACTCCGGGATTTTATGGCCATGAGCCAGGGTCGTCACAAGAAGATCCGGCTGGCCCTCGACAAGTGGTCGGAGCTGACGCTGCTCGTCGTGTCCGTCCGCGCCGCCGTTAAAATCATGGGCGCGGACAAGGACGTTGGCCGGCTCGAGCTGCGTCGGCTCAAGACGTTCCACACTGGGCTGCTGAGGGAGTGGCGGTCGTCAGTGACCGCCCTCCCTCCCCTCCGTTAGGTAGAGGTTGCACTATGCTTCTGAGATGAAGATAACCATAGCCAGCCTCAACATCAACGCAGCAGGGAGGCGCGCCGTAGATTCAATAACTTCTCGGTCCTTCGGGACGGGAAATATGCGGTGTGCTTCCTGCAAGAAACCCACACCGTTCCGGGAGACGAGGCCACGTGGCTCCTGGAGTGGCAAGGAGGGGTCAGCATGAGTCACCTCTCCAACAATTCCTGCGGGGTGGCTGTCTTGCTGGCCCCGCATTTTCAGCCGGAGATCTTGAGGGTCAAGGAGCACGTGCCGGGCCGCTTGCTCCAGGTCACTGTTCGCCTGGGAGGCGTGCCGCTCCATTTAGTGAACGTGTACGCCCCCCGGACCGGTGCGCAGCAAGTGCGCTTCTTCGGAGAAGTGTCCGCTCTTCTGGGCTCCATCGACGTGGGCGAGTGCGTCATCCTCGGGGGGGATTTCAATTGTACCCTCGAGGCGCGGGACCGGTCGGGTCCCCCGCGAAGCCCGGCGGCGATGGAGAAGTTGCGGGACCTGGTCGGGTCCTTCGACTTGGTGGACGTCTGGCGAAATCTCCATCCCGACTCCAGCGCCTTCACGAGCGTGAGGTCTGGAGGAGGAAGGTCCAGAATCGACCGCCTTTACATTTCCCGGGCGTACGTCTCCTGCGTTCCGGCGGCTTCCATGCGGCCGGTGCCGTGCACGGACCACCACCTGGTGTGGGCGGAGCTCGCTCCGCTGCGCGCGCGGGGGGGGTCCGCGTACTGGCATTTTAACAACCTGCTGCTGGAGGACGCGCGGTTCCGGGATTCGTTTCGCCGGTTCTGGGCCGACTGGAGAAGGAAGCGGGGAGGCTTCCCCTCCTTGAGGCTATGGTGGGACGTGGGCAAGGCTCACGTCCGCGTCTTCTGTCAGGAGTACGCGAAGGGGGTCGACCAAGAGGCGGGAGGCCCGGGTCGGGCGATTGGAGAAAGAAGTGCTCGACCTGGAGTCCCGTCTCGGTCAGGTCGTCGAGGACCCGGCCCTGCGGAAGGTGTACGAAGAGAAGAAGGGCGCGCTGAAGGACCTGCAGCTGGTCGGGTCCCGAGGCGCGTACGTGAGGTCGCGGATCCAGTTCCTGCGGGACCTGGACCGCGGCTCCCCCTTCTTCTACTCGCTGGAAAAAAGACGGGGGGGTCCGTAAGCAGCTCTTGGGGCTGCTGGCCGACGACGGATCTCTGGTCTCGGATCCGGAGGGCATCAGCGCGGAGGCCCGGGCCTATTACGGGGCTCTGTTCTCTTCGGATCCGTCCAGCGAGGATGCGCGCAGAGTTTTGTGGGAGGACCTGCCGAAGGTCGGCCCGGAGGGCGCCGAGAATTTAGAAGCTCCGCTAAGCCTGGCGGAGCTGACCGGCGCCCTGCGCCAGCTCTCGAGGGGCAAGTCCCCGGGGCTGGACGGGCTGACCGTGGAGTTCCACAGGGCGTTCTGGGACGTCTTGGGGGACGACTACGCGCGGGTCCTGGGGGAAAGTCTGGCGACCGGGGAGATGCCCCTCTCTTGGCGCAGGGCGGTCATCGTCCTGCTGCCCAAGAAGGGCGATCTCCGCCTACTTAAGAACTGGCGCCCGGTCTCCCTCCTCAGCACGGACTACAAAATTTTCGCCAGGGCTATGTCTGCTCGCCTTGGCACCGTGCTGGCCCGCATGATCCACCCCGACCAGTCCTACACGGTCCCGGGCCGGAGTATCCACGATAACATCCATCTGGTCCGGGACCTGGTCCACCATTCCCAGAGGGCTGGTCTGTCGGTCGCCTTCCTTTCCCTGGATCAGGAGAAGGCGTTCGACAGGGTGGATCACGAGTATCTTTTCGGGACTCTGCGCGCATTCGGGTTCGGGACGCATTTCGTCGCCCGGATCCGACTTCTGTACGCCGCCGCGGAGTGTCTGATTAAAGTTAACGGGTCTTTGACGGCGCCCCTTCGCTTCGGGAGGGGGGTGCGTCAGGGATGCCCCATGTCCGGTCAGTTATACGCCGTTTGCGTGGAGCCTTTCCTGCGCCTCTTGCGGAAGAGGTTGACGGGACTGGCTCTGCAAGGGCCGGGCGTGGAGGTGGTCCTCTCGGCTTACGCCGATGACGTGCTCCTCGCGGTCACGGATCCCGTCGACTTGCGGAGGATGCGAGAATGCCAGCAGATTTACTCGGACGCATCCTCCGCCAAGATCAACTGGGAGAAATGTTCTGGACTCCTGGTGGGCCCATGGCGGGTGGACTCCCTGCCGGAGGAGTTCGGGCCTTTCGCCTGGAGCACCACGCACCTCCTCTACCTGGGAGTCTACCTCAGCCCGGCCGAGGACGCCTGGCCGGCGAACTGGCAAGAGCTGGAGGCCAAAGTCACCGCTCGCCTAGGACGCTGGACAGGACTGCTCCGAGTGTTGTCCTACAGGGGTCGAGCGCTGGTCATAAACCAGCTGGTGGCCGCCATGTTGTGGTACCGGTTGGTCACTTTGATCCCTCCCCCTGCGTTTGTCGCCAAGATGCAGAAGAAGCTCGTCGACTTCTTCTGGGACAAAAGGAAGCACTGGGTCTCTGCCGCGGTTTTGAGTCTCCCGCTTAGGGAGGGCGGTCAGGCGCTGGTGTGCCTTCGCACCCAGGCGGCGACTTTCCGTCTTCAGACGCTGCAGAGATACCTGTACGTGGAGAATCCTCCTAGGTGGCGTGCGCTGGCGACGTATTTCTTCCGCCAGCTGCACGGCCTCAATTACGACACGCAGCTCCTGTTTGTGAGAGTGGGTGGCACGCGTGCCAGCCTGCGGGAGCTGCCTGTCTTCTACCAGGAACTGCTATGGGTTTGGAACAGCGTCGCCTCCGAGCGCAGTTCTCCCCCGTCAGGAGCGGCGGCCGTCCTTCGGGAGCCGCTGTTCAGGAATCCGCACCTCCACGACCGCGGGTTCGGCTGGCTGGCGGAGGGCAGGGCTGTGCCCGGTAAGGTGACCAGAGTCGGGGACCTGCTCGATGGCGGAGGAGCGGGCTGGATGGCGCCGGAGGAGTTGGCGAGGCGCATGTCTTGGGTCAACGTCCGGCTCGCGGTCAAAGCCATCGAGTCGCTAAAAGTGGCACTGGGCCCCGTCTCCACTAGGTGTGTCGAGGAGGCTCAAGCACGTGGGGCGATCCCGTCCGAACTGACCCCCGTTCGGACGGAATTCCTTATCGGCGCCCGGCCCCGAATCCTCCCTCGGGAGCCGCCGCCTCACCACTTGAGCCTTCTCGGAGAAATGCCCTCCGTGCCCTTTCAATCCGCACGGAGGCGTTTCCTGTACGGGCTGCTCCTGCACACTCTCCACTTTGCCATCTTCGTCTGCCGTCCGGACACGCCTTGGCGTACCATCCTGCCGTCCGGCGGAGGCGAAGGTCCCCATTGGAAGGCTCTCTACGCGGGAGTCTTCCCTTGTTCTATTGGGGACTTGGCCTGGAGGGTGTTGCACGGAGCAGTCCCGTGCAATAGGATTTTAAGTAGGTTTACGGACTCCCAGGCTGCTTGCCATTTCTGCGGCCTGGAGGAGTCCGTCTATCACATTTATGTTGAATGTGAGAGGTTGCAGCCCCTCTTTCATTATTTGAAGGGGCTGCTCCTCAATTTCTGGTTGCACTTCAGCCCCACGCTCCTGATCTACGGTCACCCGGTGCGGAGGGGAGCGGGTAGGTCGGAGGACCTCCTCGTAGGACTGCTCCTGGGCCTGGCCAAGAAAGCCATTAATTGGTCCAGGCAGCGGGCGGTCGAGGGGGTCGTTCGGCCCGATTGCCTGCCTCTCTTCCGCGGCCATGTTCGCGCCCGGGTGGCCCTGGAGATGGAGCACGCGGTGTCCGCCGGCACGCTTGAGTTTTTCCGCGACCGGTGGGCGCCGCGGGGACTGGAGTGCATCGTCACCCCCGGACTTTCAAATTTTATTTGATTTATTAAGTTTCATTTAAAGTTTTAATTGATTTACAGTAAATTTGGGTTCAACCAAAAAGATCAACACCAGGTTATAGTCCAACAGCTTTATTTGAAATCACAAGCTTTCGGAGCTGCTGACTGAGGAGCAGCAGCAGCAGAGTGGTGGTCTCTGTGAGCCAGGAAGAGGAGAAGGAGAAGGAGACCAGACAGCAGACCACCACCAACAACCAACAACCACAACTGAGGTGCCTGGAGAGAGAGGACAGGAGAGGAGAGAGAAAAGAAAGGAAGGCCAAGGCCATTAACAACAGAGGAGAGGCCTTTCCACACTGCCTCCTCAATTGGCCTCCATTTTAGGAGAGGGAGAGAGGGGAGAAAACAACACCAACAAACATCATCTGTTTGGAAGGAGGGAGGAAGGAAAGAACAACAGCTACAGGTGGGTGTGATTCTGGTGCACTCTCCCAGAGACTTTGTTTTGTAGGTGGGGGGAGGAAAGAAGAAAAGAAGAGGGCCGGAACATCCAAGGGGTGTGTGTGTGTGTGGCTTCTGTAAAAGCTAGGCCGCACACACCATATTAAACACCCCTTTCCATTGCCTGACCTGGGACAGCTGGAGCTGCCTAGGTGAAGTCCCCAATTAATTTAATCTTATTGGGCATCGTTAAGACCTGGTGCAGGACTGAGCCTGGGCATCTCCAGCTATCCCAGGTGAAGACATCTTCTCCCCCCACCAGAAGACCACCACCAAAGACTTTTATTACATCGGAGAGTGCACCCCCCTGCCAACACCCACCCACCCACCATCCTGAGTGGCGACCCTGCCCTTGCGGCTTCCCTCCTTCCACCCCCCTCTCTCTCTCTCTTTGTCTCTTGTCTCTCTCTGCCTCTCTCTCTAAGAGGCACCTCATCTATTTTAATTAAGTACCCATTGAGCAGAGGGGAGAAGGCCCCTCTCCCAATTCAATCAACTAAAGGGAGAGGTGTGCCTTCAATTTAAGAGCTCCCTCTGCTCAGGGGAAAACAAAAAAAAAAAACCGAGGCCATTAACACCTTCAGGCCTGTGACTTGGGGTGAGTGTAGCCCTTAAAGAACCCTCCATTATGGCGAGTACATCTTCGTCGGTGGCGGGGGCAGCGAGGACGTATGCGAGCGTGGCAGCCGCGGCCACGGCCGCAGCCACGAGTCCTCCTGTTACCCCGTCACCTTTTACCCTCCTTACGAGGAAGAATGGGGTCAAGAGCTACACTCACCCCAACATGACTATAGAGGCGTGTGTTAAAGCCATGGCTGGGGTTGTCGGCCCTTCAGCCATCGTCGCCGCCTCTAAAATGTACGGCAAGGCTGTGTTCTTCCTGGGGTCGGAGCGGGCGGTGTCCCTGGCCATCGAGAAGGGGCTCACCGTGGGCGGGACCTTCCTGCCGGTGGACCCCCTTGAGGCCACCGCGCAAAGGATTGTGGTTTCCAACGTCCCGCCCTTTGTTCCGGGTGAGCTCCTCCTCCCCCACCTACGTCAACTGGGGGAGGTGAGGTCGGGGATCACACCCATCCCGCTCGGCTTCCGGGAAGCCAGCCTTCGGCACGTCTTCTCCTTCCGGCGCCAGCTTTTCGTCCGGCTGGCGCGGGAGGAGGACGCGGACGGCGCGTTCACGGTGCTCCACGGGGGGACCGCCCACCGCGTCTTCTGGACCTCGGACGGCGTGCGGTGCTACGCCTGTAAGGAGGTGGGGCACGTCCGCAAAAACTGCCCCGCCTCCAAGGCCGCCACGACACCTGGCGCGGCCAGGGTTGGCGCCGCCGCCCCCCCTCCCCCTGATACTGTCCGCGCGTCGACGGCGACGGATGCGCGGTCGAAATCGGAGGCCAACACCACCACGGCCTCCGGCGGGGAGGAGGGAGAGCGTCCGGGGGGAAGGAAGGCGCGTAGGAAAACTAAACACCTAAGGGCGGATCCCCTCGCGGAGGAAACATCGGAATTGGCCGAACTCACGCCCGAGTATATCGCGGAGTTGGTCGGGACGCATGAGACTGGGGGGGTCCTCGTGCCCGGGCCCGTGACCGTGACCGCAACTGCTGAGGCAGCTAATCAAGACCTGCGGCCGGGCTCGGGCCCGAGGGGCCCAAGAAACCCAGTCGTCGGAAGGGGGCAGAGAGGGAGGCCCCAGCAGACATGGAGGCCTCCCCCTCTCCGGGCCCCAATACGTTAAAAAGAAAGCTCCGCCCCCAGCAGGAGGACTGCGAGGAGGAAGGTCCCTCCGCAAAAGGGGGGCAGTCGCCCGCCGCGGGTGCTGCGCCCCACCCCACCACCGTCATCGTCGCGCGCGATCGGCAGGGGTCGTCTGTCCCTCGGGAGGGTGAGACAGCCGAGTCTGTCCGACCTGTGCCTCCCGGGGATGGGGAAGAGACCCTGCCCGTGGGGGGGGGCGCGGAACAACCCGCGGAGGGAAATGTAGTACCGGAACCGTTGCTCCTCGCCGGGTCGGGCGTCCTGGGGACTGGGGCGGGCGAGGCCAAAGAGGCTGAAGCCGAGCCCGCCTTTTATAACCCAGATATCTCCCAGGGACTGCTCGACCTGGTGGAGGAGTGTAGCAATCCCCAGCCCGCTGGGTCGGAGGTTGGTGGCGGGGAGACGGAAAGCCCCCTGACTCCGTCTCTGTTGTTGGCGCCGGACGTGCTGGAGGAATTTGGGATTATTTTCTCCCCGGTTTCTCCGGTCGCCCCGGCGCCTGAGGCGGGGGGGGGGCCCCGAACCGCCGCCGCCGCCTCCCGGCCCGGCGCCCCTGAAGGAGCCCAGGGTGGACTCCTCTGCCACCGATCCTGGGGGTGGGATCGTGACGGAGGCGGGGCCGGCCGGTGCGGCCGAGCCGTTCGCTGCACCCTGTGTGACGGACGGGTTGGCCGCCGGTGACGACCTCCCGGAGGAGGACGGGGACTCGGTGGGGGGCATCGAGGACGATTTGGAGTCCATCGGCAGCGAGGCGATGGACGCCCTCGTGCCCTTCACCGACTCTCCCCTCATCCCCGTAGGGGAACTCCGGGATTTTATGGCCATGAGCCAGGGTCGTCACAAGAAGATCCGGCTGGCCCTCGACAAGTGGTCGGAGCTGGCGCTGCTCGTCGTGTCCGTCCGCGCCGCCGTTAAAATCATGGGCGCGGACAAGGACGTTGGCCGGCTCGAGCTGCGTCGGCTCAAGACGTTCCACACTGGGCTGCTGAGGGAGTGGCGGTCGTCAGTGACCGCCCTCCCTCCCCTCCGTTAGGTAGAGGTTGCACTATGCTTCTGAGATGAAGATAACCATAGCCAGCCTCAACATCAACGGCAGCAGGGAGGCGCGCCGTAGATTCAATAACTTCTCGGTCCTTCGGGACGGGAAATATGCGGTGTGCTTCCTGCAAGAAACCCACACCGTTCCGGGAGACGAGGCCACGTGGCTCCTGGAGTGGCAAGGAGGGGTCAGCATGAGTCACCTCTCCAACAATTCCTGCGGGGTGGCTGTCTTGCTGGCCCCGCATTTTCAGCCGGAGATCTTGAGGGTCAAGGAGCACGTGCCGGGCCGCTTGCTCCAGGTCACTGTTCGCCTGGGAGGCGTGCCGCTCCATTTAGTGAACGTGTACGCCCCCCGGACCGGTGCGCAGCAAGTGCGCTTCTTCGGAGAAGTGTCCGCTCTTCTGGGCTCCATCGACGTGGGCGAGTGCGTCATCCTCGGGGGGGATTTCAATTGTACCCTCGAGGCGCGGGACCGGTCGGGTCCCCCGCGAAGCCCGGCGGCGATGGAGAAGTTGCGGGACCTGGTCGGGTCCTTCGACTTGGTGGACGTCTGGCGAAATCTCCATCCCGACTCCAGCGCCTTCACGAGCGTGAGGTCTGGAGGAGGAAGGTCCAGAATCGACCGCCTTTACATTTCCCGGGCGTACGTCTCCTGCGTTCCGGCGGCTTCCATGCGGCCGGTGCCGTGCACGGACCACCACCTGGTGTGGGCGGAGCTCGCTCCGCTGCGCGCGCGGGGGGGGGTCCGCGTACTGGCATTTTAACAACCTGCTGCTGGAGGACGCGCGGTTCCGGGATTCGTTTCGCCGGTTCTGGGCCGACTGGAGAAGGAAGCGGGGAGGCTTCCCCTCCTTGAGGCTATGGTGGGACGTGGGCAAGGCTCACGTCCGCGTCTTCTGTCAGGAGTACGCGAAGGGGTCGACCAAGAGGCGGGAGGCCCGGGTCGGGCGATTGGAGAAAGAAGTGCTCGACCTGGAGTCCCGTCTCGGTCAAGTCGTCGAGGACCCGGCCCTGCGGAAGGTGTACGAAGAGAAGAAGGGCGCGCTGAAGGACCTGCAGCTGGTCGGGTCCCGAGGCGCGTACGTGAGGTCGCGGATCCAGTTCCTGCGGGACCTGGACCGCGGCTCCCCCTTCTTCTACTCGCTGGAAAAAAGACGGGGGGTCCGTAAGCAGCTCTTGGGGCTGCTGGCCGACGACGGATCTCTGGTCTCGGATCCGGAGGGCATCAGCGCGGAGGCCCGGGCCTATTACGGGGCTCTGTTCTCTTCGGATCCGTCCAGCGAGGATGCGCGCAGAGTTTTGTGGGAGGACCTGCCGAAGGTCGGCCCGGAGGGCGCCGAGAATTTAGAAGCTCCGCTAAGCCTGGCGGAGCTGACCGGCGCCCTGCGCCAGCTCTCGAGGGGCAAGTCCCCGGGGCTGGACGGGCTGACCGTGGAGTTCCACAGGGCGTTCTGGGACGTCTTGGGGGACGACTACGCGCGGGTCCTGGGGGAAAGTCTGGCGACCGGGGAGATGCCCCTCTCTTGGCGCAGGGCGGTCATCGTCCTGCTGCCCAAGAAGGGCGATCTCCGCCTACTTAAGAACTGGCGCCCGGTCTCCCTCCTCAGCACGGACTACAAAATTTTCGCCAGGGCTATGTCTGCTCGCCTTGGCACCGTGCTGGCCCGCATGATCCACCCCGACCAGTCCTACACGGTCCCGGGCCGGAGTATCCACGATAACATCCATCTGGTCCGGGACCTGGTCCACCATTCCCAGAGGGCTGGTCTGTCGGTCGCCTTCCTTTCCCTGGATCAGGAGAAGGCGTTCGACAGGGTGGATCACGAGTATCTTTTCGGGACTCTGCGCGCATTCGGGTTCGGGACGCATTTCGTCGCCCGGATCCGACTTCTGTACGCCGCCGCGGAGTGTCTGATTAAAGTTAACGGGTCTTTGACGGCGCCCCTTCGCTTCGGGAGGGGGGTGCGTCAGGGATGCCCCATGTCCGGTCAGTTATACGCCGTTTGCGTGGAGCCTTTCCTGCGCCTCTTGCGGAAGAGGTTGACGGGACTGGCTCTGCAAGGGCCGGGCGTGGAGGTGGTCCTCTCGGCTTACGCCGATGACGTGCTCCTCGCGGTCACGGATCCCGTCGACTTGCGGAGGATGCGAGAATGCCAGCAGATTTACTCGGACGCATCCTCCGCCAAGATCAACTGGGAGAAATGTTCTGGACTCCTGGTGGGCCCATGGCGGGTGGACTCCCTGCCGGAGGAGTTCGGGCCTTTCGCCTGGAGCACCACGCACCTCCTCTACCTGGGAGTCTACCTCAGCCCGGCCGAGGACGCCTGGCCGGCGAACTGGCAAGAGCTGGAGGCCAAAGTCACCGCTCGCCTAGGACGCTGGACAGGACTGCTCCGAGTGTTGTCCTACAGGGGTCGAGCGCTGGTCATAAACCAGCTGGTGGCCGCCATGTTGTGGTACCGGTTGGTCACTTTGATCCCTCCCCCTGCGTTTGTCGCCAAGATGCAGAAGAAGCTCGTCGACTTCTTCTGGGACAAAAGGAAGCACTGGGTCTCTGCCGCGGTTTTGAGTCTCCCGCTTAGGGAGGGCGGTCAGGCGCTGGTGTGCCTTCGCACCCAGGCGGCGACTTTCCGTCTTCAGACGCTGCAGAGATACCTGTACGTGGAGAATCCTCCTAGGTGGCGTGCGCTGGCGACGTATTTCTTCCGCCAGCTGCACGGCCTCAATTACGACACGCAGCTCCTGTTTGTGAGAGTGGGTGGCACGCGTGCCAGCCTGCGGGAGCTGCCTGTCTTCTACCAGGAACTGCTATGGGTTTGGAACAGCGTCGCCTCCGAGCGCAGTTCTCCCCCGTCAGGAGCGGCGGCCGTCCTTCGGGAGCCGCTGTTCAGGAATCCGCACCTCCACGACCGCGGGTTCGGCTGGCTGGCGGAGGGCAGGGCTGTGCCCGGTAAGGTGACCAGAGTCGGGGACCTGCTCGATGGCGGAGGAGCGGGCTGGATGGCGCCGGAGGAGTTGGCGAGGCGCATGTCCTGGGTCAACGTCCGGCTCGCGGTCAAAGCCATCGAGTCGCTAAAAGTGGCACTGGGCCCCGTCTCCACTAGGTGTGTCGAGGAGGCTCAAGCACGTGGGGCGATCCCGTCCGAACTGACCCCCGTTCGGACGGAATTCCTTATCGGCGCCCGGCCCCGAATCCTCCCTCGGGAGCCGCCGCCTCACCACTTGAGCCTTCTCGGAGAAATGCCCTCCGTGCCCTTTCAATCCGCACGGAGGCGTTTCCTGTACGGGCTGCTCCTGCACACTCTCCACTTTGCCATCTTCGTCTGCCGTCCGGACACGCCTTGGCGTACCATCCTGCCGTCCGGCGGAGGCGAAGGTCCCCATTGGAAGGCTCTCTACGCGGGAGTCTTCCCTTGTTCTATTGGGGACTTGGCCTGGAGGGTGTTGCACGGAGCAGTCCCGTGCAATAGGATTTTAAGTAGGTTTACGGACTCCCAGGCTGCTTGCCATTTTTGCGGCCTGGAGGAGTCCGTTTATCACATTTATGTTGAATGTGAGAGGTTGCAGCCCCTCTTTCATTATTTGAAGGGGCTGCTCCTCAATTTCTGGTTGCACTTCAGCCCCACGCTCCTGATCTACGGTCACCCGGTGCGGAGGGGAGCGGGTAGGTCGGAGGACCTCCTCGTAGGACTGCTCCTGGGCCTGGCCAAGAAAGCCATTAATTGGTCCAGGCAGCGGGCGGTCGAGGGGGTCGTTCGGCCCGATTGCCTGCCTCTCTTCCGCGGCCATGTTCGCGCCCGGGTGGCCCTGGAGATGGAGCACGCGGTGTCCGCCGGCACGCTTGAGTTTTTCCGCGACCGGTGGGCGCCGCGGGGACTGGAGTGCATCGTCACCCCGGACTTTCAAATTTTAATTTGATTTATTAAGTTTCATTTAAAGTTTTAATTTGATTTACAGTAAATTTGGGTTCAACCAAAAAGAGCAACACCAGGTTATAGTCCAACAGTTTTATTTGAAATCACAAGCTTTCGGAGCTGCTGACTGAGGAGCAGCAGCAGCAGAGTGGTGGTCTCTGTGACCAGGAAGAGGAGAAGGAGAAGGAGACCAGACAGCAGACCACCACCAACAACCAACAACCACTACTGAGGTGCCTGGAGAGAGAGGACAGGAGAGGAGAAAGAAAAGAAAGGAAGGCCAAGGCCATTAACAACAGAGGAGAGGCCTTTCCACACTGCCTCCTCAATTGGCCTCCATTTTAGGAGAGGGAGAGAGGGGAGAAAACATCACAACATCCATCATCTGTTTGGAAGGAGGAAGGAAGGAAAGAACAGCTACAGGTGGGTGTGATTCTGGGGCACTCTCCCAGAGACTTTGTTTTGTAGGTGGGGGGAGGAAAGAAGAAAAGAAGAGGCCGGAACATCCAAGGGGTGTGTGTGTGTGGCTTCTGTAAAAGCTAGGCCGCACACACCATATTAAACACCCCTTTCCCATTGCCTGACCTGGGACAGCTGGAGCTGCCTAGGTGAAGTTCCCCAATTAATTATATCCAATTGGGCATCGTTAAGACCTGGTGCAGGACTGAGCCTGGGCATCTCCAGCTATCCCAGGTGAAGACATCTTCTCCCCCCACCAGAAGACCACCACCAAAGACTTTTATTACATCGGAGAGTGCACCCCCCTGCCAACACCCACCCACCCACCATCCTGAGTGGCGACCCTGCCCTTGCGGCTTCCCTCCTTCCCACCCCCCTCTCTCTCTCTCTTTGTCTCTTGTCTCTCTCTGCCTCTCTCTCTAAGAGGCACCTCAATCTATTTTTAATTAAGTACCCATTGAGCAGAGGGGAGAAGGCCCCTCTCCCAATTCAATCATCTAAAGGGAGAGGTGTGCCTTCAATTTAAGAGCTCCCTCTGCTCAGGGGAAAACAGAAACAAAAAAACCGAGGCCATTAACACCTTCAGGCCTGTGACTTGGGGTGAGTGTAGCCCTTAAAGAACCCTCCATTATGGCGAGTACATCTTCGTCGGTGGCGGGGGCAGCGAGGACGTATGCGAGCGTGGCAGCCGCGGCCACGGCCGCAGCCACGAGTCCTCCTGTTACCCCGTCACCTTTTACCCTCCTTACGAGGAAGAATGGGGTCAAGAGCTACACTCACCCCAACATGACTATAGAGGCGTGCGTTAAAGCCATGGCTGGGGTTGTCGGCCCTTCAGCCATCGTCGCCGCCTCTAAAATGTACGGCAAGGCTGTGTTCTTCCTGGGGTCGGAGCGGGCGGTGTCCCTGGCCATCGAGAAGGGGCTCACCGTGGGCGGGACCTTCCTGCCGGTGGACCCCCTTGAGGCCACCGCGCAAAGGATTGTGGTTTCCAACGTCCCGCCCTTTGTTCCGGGTGAGCTCCTCCTCCCCCACCTACGTCAACTGGGGGAGGTGAGGTCGGGGATCACACCCATCCCGCTCGGCTTCCGGGAAGCCAGCCTTCGGCACGTCTTCTCCTTCCGGCGCCAGCTTTTCGTCCGGCTGGCGCGGGAGGAGGACGCGGACGGCGCGTTCACGGTGCTCCACGGGGGGACCGCCCACCGCGTCTTCTGGACCTCGGACGGCGTGCGGTGCTACGCCTGTAAGGAGGTGGGGCACGTCCGCAAAAACTGCCCCGCCTCCAAGGCCGCCACGACACCTGGCGCGGCCAGGGTTGGCGCCGCCGCCCCCCCTCCCCCTGATACTGTCCGCGCGTCGACGGCGACGGATGCGCGGTCGAAATCGGAGGCCAACACCACCACGGCCTCCGGCGGGGAGGAGGGAGAGCGTCCGGGGGGAAGGAAGGCGCGTAGGAAAAATAAACACCTAAGGGCGGATCCCCTCGCGGAGGAAACATCGGAATTGGCCGAACTCACGCCCGAGTATATCGCGGAGTTGGTCGGGACGCATGAGACTGGGGGGGTCCTCGTGCCCGGGCCCGTGACCGTGACCGCAACTGCTGAGGCAGCTAAATCAAGACCTGCGGCCGGGCTCGGGCCCGAGGGGCCCAAGAAACCCAGTCGTCGGAAGGGGGCAGAGAGGGAGGCCCCAGCAGACATGGAGGCCTCCCCCTCTCCGGGCCCCAACTTGTTAAAAAGAAAGCTCCGCCCCCAGCAGGAGGACTGCGAGGAGGAAGGTCCCTCCGCAAAAGGGGGGCAGTCGCCCGCCGCGGGTGCTGCGCCCCACCCCACCACCGTCATCGTCGCGCGCGATCGGCAGGGGTCGTCTGTCCCTCGGGAGGGTGAGACAGCCGAGTCTGTCCGACCTGTGCCTCCCGGGGATGGGGAAGAGACCCTGCCCGTGGGGGGGGGGCGCGGAACAACCCGCGGAGGGAAATGTAGTTACGGAACCGTTGCTCCTCGCCGGGTCGGGCGTCCTGGGGACTGGGGCGGGCGAGGCCAAAGAGGCTGAAGCCGAGCCCGCCTTTTATAACCCAGATATCTCCCAGGGACTGCTCGACCTGGTGGAGGAGTGTAGCAATCCCCAGCCCGCTGGGTCGGAGGTTGGTGGCGGGGAGACGGAAAGCCCCCTGACTCCGTCTCTGTTGTTGGCGCCGGACGTGCTGGAGGAATTTGGGATTATTTTCTCCCCGGTTTCTCCGGTCGCCCCGGCGCCTGAGGCGGGGGGGGGCCCCGAACCGCCGCCGCCGCCTCCCGGCCCGGCGCCCCTGAAGGAGCCCAGGGTGGACTCCTCTGCCACCGATCCTGGGGGTGGGATCGTGACGGAGGCGGGGCCGGCCGGTGCGGCCGAGCCGTTCGCTGCACCCTGTGTGACGGACGGGTTGGCCGCCGGTGACGACCTCCCGGAGGAGGACGGGGACTCGGTGGGGGGCAACGAGGACGATTTGGAGTCCATCGGCAGCGAGGCGATGGACGCCCTCGTGCCCTTCACCGACTCTCCTCTCATCCCCGTAGGGGAACTCCGGGATTTTATGGCCATGAGCCAGGGTCGTCACAAGAAGATCCGGCTGGCCCTCGACAAGTGGTCGGAGCTGGCGCTGCTCGTCGTGTCCGTCCGCGCCGCCGTTAAAATCATGGGCGCGGACAAGGACGTTGGCCGGCTCGAGCTGCGTCGGCTCAAGAGTTTCCACACTGGGCTGCTGAGGGAGTGGCGGTCGTCAGTGACCGCCCTCCCTCCCCTCCGTTAGGTAGAGGTTGCACTATGCTTCTGAGATGAAGATAACCATAGCCAGCCTCAACATCAACGGCAGCAGGGAGGCGCGCCGTAGATTCAATAACTTCTCGGTCCTTCGGGACGGGAAATATGCGGTGTGCTTCCTGCAAGAAACCCACACCGTTCCGGGAGACGAGGCCACGTGGCTCCTGGAGTGGCAAGGAGGGGTCAGCATGAGTCACCTCTCCAACAATTCCTGCGGGGTGGCTGTCTTGCTGGCCCCGCATTTTCAGCCGGAGATCTTGAGGGTCAAGGAGCACGTGCCGGGCCGCTTGCTCCAGGTCACTGTTCGCCTGGGAGGCGTGCCGCTCCATTTAGTGAACGTGTACGCCCCCCGGACCGGTGCGCAGCAAGTGCGCTTCTTCGGAGAAGTGTCCGCTCTTCTGGGCTCCATCGACGTGGGCGAGTGCGTCATCCTCGGGGGGGATTTCAATTGTACCCTCGAGGCGCGGGACCGGTCGGGTCCCCCGCGAAGCCCGGCGGCGATGGAGAAGTTGCGGGACCTGGTCGGGTCCTTCGACTTGGTGGACGTCTGGCGAAATCTCCATCCCGACTCCAGCGCCTTCACGAGCGTGAGGTCTGGAGGAGGAAGGTCCAGAATCGACCGCCTTTACATTTCCCGGGCGTACGTCTCCTGCGTTCCGGCGGCTTCCATGCGGCCGGTGCCGTGCACGGACCACCACCTGGTGTGGGCGGAGCTCGCTCCGCTGCGCGCGCGGGGGGGGTCCGCGTACTGGCATTTTAACAACCTGCTGCTGGAGGACGCGCGGTTCCGGGATTCGTTTCGCCGGTTCTGGGCCGACTGGAGAAGGAAGCGGGGAGGCTTCCCCTCCTTGAGGCTATGGTGGGACGTGGGCAAGGCTCACGTCCGCGTCTTCTGTCAGGAGTACGCGAAGGGGTCGACCAAGAGGCGGGAGGCCCGGGTCGGGCGATTGGAGAAAGAAGTGCTCGACCTGGAGTCCCGTCTCGGTCAAGTCGTCGAGGACCCGGCCCTGCGGAAGGTGTACGAAGAGAAGAAGGGCGCGCTGAAGGACCTGCAGCTGGTCGGGTCCCGAGGCGCGTACGTGAGGTCGCGGATCCAGTTCCTGCGGGACCTGGACCGCGGCTCCCCCTTCTTCTACTCGCTGGAAAAAAGACGGGGGGTCCGTAAGCAGCTCTTGGGGCTGCTGGCCGACGACGGATCTCTGGTCTCGGATCCGGAGGGCATCAGCGCGGAGGCCCGGGCCTATTACGGGGCTCTGTTCTCTTCGGATCCGTCCAGCGAGGATGCGCGCAGAGTTTTGTGGGAGGACCTGCCGAAGGTCGGCCCGGAGGGCGCCGAGAATTTAGAAGCTCCGCTAAGCCTGGCGGAGCTGACCGGCGCCCTGCGCCAGCTCTCGAGGGGCAAGTCCCCGGGGCTGGACGGGCTGACCGTGGAGTTCCACAGGGCGTTCTGGGACGTCTTGGGGGACGACTACGCGCGGGTCCTGGGGGAAAGTCTGGCGACCGGGGAGATGCCCCTCTCTTGGCGCAGGGCGGTCATCGTCCTGCTGCCCAAGAAGGGCGATCTCCGCCTACTTAAGAACTGGCGCCCGGTCTCCCTCCTCAGCACGGACTACAAAATTTTCGCCAGGGCTATGTCTGCTCGCCTTGGCACCGTGCTGGCCCGCATGATCCACCCCGACCAGTCCTACACGGTCCCGGGCCGGAGTATCCACGATAACATCCATCTGGTCCGGGACCTGGTCCACCATTCCCAGAGGGCTGGTCTGTCGGTCGCCTTCCTTTCCCTGGATCAGGAGAAGGCGTTCGACAGGGTGGATCACGAGTATCTTTTCGGGACTCTGCGCGCATTCGGGTTCGGGACGCATTTCGTCGCCCGGATCCGACTTCTGTATGCCGCCGCGGAGTGTCTGATTAAAGTTAACGGGTCTTTGACGGCGCCCCTTCGCTTCGGGAGGGGGGTGCGTCAGGGATGCCCCATGTCCGGTCAGTTATACGCCGTTTGCGTGGAGCCTTTCCTGCGCCTCTTGCGGAAGAGGTTGACGGGACTGGCTCTGCAAGGGCCGGGCGTGGAGGTGGTCCTCTCGGCTTACGCCGATGACGTGCTCCTCGCGGTCACGGATCCCGTCGACTTGCGGAGGATGCGAGAATGCCAGCAGATTTACTCGGACGCATCCTCCGCCAAGATCAACTGGGAGAAATGTTCTGGACTCCTGGTGGGCCCATGGCAGGTGGACTCCCTGCCGGAGGAGTTCGGGCCTTTCGCCTGGAGCACCACGCACCTCCTCTACCTGGGAGTCTACCTCAGCCCGGCCGAGGACGCCTGGCCGGCGAACTGGCAAGAGCTGGAGGCCAAAGTCACCGCTCGCCTAGGGCGCTGGACAGGACTGCTCCGAGTGTTGTCCTACAGGGGTCGAGCGCTGGTCATAAACCAGCTGGTGGCCGCCATGTTGTGGTACCGGTTGGTCACTTTGATCCCTCCCCCTGCGTTTGTCGCCAAGATGCAGAAGAAGCTCGTCGACTTCTTCTGGGACAAAAGGAAGCACTGGGTCTCTGCCGCGGTTTTGAGTCTCCCGCTTAGGGAGGGCGGTCAGGCGCTGGTGTGCCTTCGCACCCAGGCGGCGACTTTCCGTCTTCAGACGCTGCAGAGATACCTGTACGTGGAGAATCCTCCTAGGTGGCGTGCGCTGGCGACGTATTTCTTCCGCCAGCTGCACGGCCTCAATTACGACACGCAGCTCCTGTTTGTGAGAGTGGGTGGCACGCGTGCCAGCCTGCGGGAGCTGCCTGTCTTCTACCAGGAACTGCTATGGGTTTGGAACAGCGTCGCCTCCGAGCGCAGTTCTCCCCCGTCAGGAGCGGCGGCCGTCCTTCGGGAGCCGCTGTTCAGGAATCCGCACCTCCACGACCGCGGGTTCGGCTGGCTGGCGGAGGGCAGGGCTGTGCCCGGTAAGGTGACCAGAGTCGGGGACCTGCTCGATGGCGGAGGAGCGGGCTGGATGGCGCCGGAGGAGTTGGCGAGGCGCATGTCTTGGGTCAACGTCCGGCTCGCGGTCAAAGCCATCGAGTCGCTAAAAGTGGCACTGGGCCCCGTCTCCACTAGGTGTGTCGAGGAGGCTCAAGCACGTGGGGCGATCCCGTCCGAACTGACCCCCGTTCGGACGGAATTCCTTATCGGCGCCCGGCCCCGAATCCTCCCTCGGGAGCCGCCGCCTCACCACTTGAGCCTTCTCGGAGAAATGCCCTCCGTGCCCTTTCAATCCGCACGGAGGCGTTTCCTGTACGGGCTGCTCCTGCACACTCTCCACTTTGCCATCTTCGTCTGCCGTCCGGACACGCCTTGGCGTACCATCCTGCCGTCCGGCGGAGGCGAAGGTCCCCATTGGAAGGCTCTCTACGCGGGAGTCTTCCCTTGTTCTATTGGGGACTTGGCCTGGAGGGTGTTGCACGGAGCAGTCCCGTGCAATAGGATTTTAAGTAGGTTTACGGACTCCCAGGCTGCTTGCCATTTCTGCGGCCTGGAGGAGTCCGTCTATCACATTTATGTTGAATGTGAGAGGTTGCAGCCCTCTTTCATTATTTGAAGGGGCTGCTCCTCAATTTCTGGTTGCACTTCAGCCCCACGCTCCTGATCTACGGTCACCCGGTGCGGAGGGGAGCGGGTAGGTCGGAGGACCTCCTCGTAGGACTGCTCCTGGGCCTGGCCAAGAAAGCCATTAATTGGTCCAGGCAGCGGGCGGTCGAGGGGGTCGTTCGGCCCGATTGCCTGCCTCTCTTCCGCGGCCATGTTCGCGCCCGGGTGGCCCTGGAGATGGAGCACGCGGTGTCCGCCGGCACGCTTGAGTTTTTCCGCGACCGGTGGGCGCCGCGGGGACTGGAGTGCATCGTCACCCCGGACTTTCAAATTTTAATTTGATTTATTAAGTTTCATTTAAAGTTTTAATTTGATTTACAGTAAATTTGGGTTCAACCAAAAAGAGCAACACCAGGTTATAGTCCAACAGTTTTATTTGAAATCACAAGCTTTCGGAGCTGCTGACTGAGGAGCAGCAGCAGCAGAGTGGTGGTCTCTGTGACCAGGAAGAGGAGAAGGAGAAGGAGACCAGACAGCAGACCACCACCAACAACCAACAACCACTACTGAGGTGCCTGGAGAGAGAGGACAGGAGAGGAGAAAGAAAAGAAAAGAAGGCCAAGGCCATTAACAACAGAGGAGAGGCCTTTCCACACTGCCTCCTCAATTGGCCTCCATTTCAGGAGAGGGAGAGAGGGGAGAAAAACATCACAAACATCCATCATCTGTTTGGAAGGAGGAAGGAAGGAAAGAACAGCAGCTACAGGTGGGTGTGATTCTGGGGCACTCTCCCAGAGACTTTGTTTTGTAGGTGGGGGGAGGAAAGAAGAAAAGAAGAAGGCCGGAACATCCAAGGGGTGTGTGTGTGTGTGTGTGGCTTTTGTAAAAGCTAGGCCGCACACACCATATTAAACACCCCTTTCCTATTGCCTGACCTGGGACAGCTGGAGCTGCCTAGGTGAAGTCCCCAATTAACTTATATCTATTGGGCATCGTTAAGACCTGGTGCAGGACTGAGCCTGGGCATCTCCAGCTATCCCAGGTGAAGACATCTTCTCCCCCCACCAGAAGACCACCACCAAAGACTTGTATTACATCGGAGAGTGCACCCCCTGCCAACACCCACCCACCCACCATCCTGAGTGGCGACCCTGCCCTTGCGGCTTCCCTCCTTCCCACCCCCTCTCTCTCTCTCTCTTTGTCTCTTGTCTCTCTCTGCCTCTCTCTCTAAGAGGCACCTCAATCTATTTTAATTAAGTACCCATTGAGCAGAGGGGAGAAGGCCCCTCTCCTAATTCAATCAACTAAAGGGAGAGGTGTGCCTTCAATTTAAGAGCTCCCTCTGCTCAGGGGAAAACTAAAACAAAAAAACCGAGGCCATTAACACCTTCAGGCCTGTGACTTGGGGTGAGTGTAGCCCTTAAAGAACCCTCCATTATGGCGACCACATCTTCGCCGGTGGCGGGGGCAGCGAGGACATACGCAAGCGTGGCAGCCGCGGCCACGGCCGCAGCCACGAGTCCTCCTGTTACCCCGTCACCTTTTACCCTCCTTACGAGGAAGAATGGGGTCAAGAGCTACACTCACCCCAACATGACTATAGAGGCGTGTGTAAAAGCCATGGCTGGGGTTGTCGGCCCTTCAGCCATCGTCGCCGCCTCTAAAATGTACGGCAAGGCTGTGTTCTTCCTGGGGTCGGAGCGGGCGGTGTCCCTGGCCATCGAGAAGGGGCTCACCGTGGGCGGGACCTTCCTGCCGGTGGACCCCCTTGAGGCCACCGCGCAAAGGATTGTGGTTTCCAACGTCCCGCCCTTTGTTCCGGGTGAGCTCCTCCTCCCCCACCTACGTCAACTGGGGGAGGTGAGGTCGGGGATCACACCCATCCCGCTCGGCTTCCGGGAAGCCAGCCTTCGGCACGTCTTCTCCTTCCGGCGCCAGCTTTTCGTCCGGCTGGCGCGGGAGGAGGACGCGGATGGCGCGTTCACGGTGCTCCACGGGGGGACCGCCCACCGCGTCTTCTGGACCTCGGACGGCGTGCGGTGCTACGCCTGTAAGGAGGTGGGGCACGTCCGCAAAAACTGCCCCGCCTCCAAGGCCGCCACGACACCTGGCGCGGCCAGGGTTGGCGCCGCCGCCCCCCCTCCCCCTGATACTGTCCGCGCGGCGACGGCGACGGATGCGCGGTCGAAATCGGAGGCCAACACCACCACGGCCTCCGGCGGGGAGGAGGGAGAGCGTCCGGGGGGAAGGAAGGCGCGTAGGAAAACTAAACACCTAAGGGCGGATCCCCTCGCGGAGGAAACATCGGAATTGACCGAACTCACGCCCGAGTACATCGCGGAGTTGGTCGGGACGCATGAGACTGGGGGGGTCCTCGTGCCCGGGCCCGCGACCGTGACCGCAACTGCTGAGGCAGCTGAATCAAGACCTGCGGCCGGGCTCGGGCCCGAGGGGCCCAAGAAACCCAGTCGTCGGAAGGGGGCAGAGAGGGAGGCCCCAGCAGACATGGAGGCCTCCCCCTCTCCGGGCCCCAACTTGTTAAAAAGAAAGCTCCGCCCCCAGCAGGAGGACTGCGAGGAGGAAGGTCCCTCCGCAAAAGGGGGGCAGTCACCCGCCGCGGGTGCTGCGCCCCACCCCACCACCGTCATCGTCGCGCGCGATCGGCAGGGGTCGTCTGTCCCTCGGGAGGGTGAGACAGCCGAGTCTGTCCGACCTGTGCCTCCCGGGGATGGGGAAGAGACCCTGCCCGTGGGGGGGGGCGCGGAACAACCCACGGAGGGAAATGTAGTTACGGAACCGTTGCTCCTCGCCGGGTCGGGCGTCCTGGGGACTGGGGCGGGCGAGGCCAAAGAGGCTGAAGCCGAGCCCGCCTTTTATAACCCAGACATCTCCCAGGGACTGCTCGACCTGGTGGAGGAGTGTAACAATCCCCAGCCCGCTGGGTCGGAGGTTGGTGGCGGGGAGACAGGAAAGCCCCCTGACTCCGTCTCTGTTGTTGGCGCCGGACGTGCTGGAGGAATTTGGGATTATTTTCTCCCCGGTTTCTCCGGTCGCCCCGGCGCCTGAGGCGGGGGGGGGGCCCCGAACCGCCGCCGCCGCCTCCCGGCCCGGCGCCCCTGAAGGAGCCCAGGGTGGACTCCTCTGCCACCGATCCTGGGGGTGGGATCGTGACGGAGGCGGGGCCGGCCGGTGCGGCCGAGCCGTTCGCTGCACCCTGTGTGACGGACGGGTTGGCCGCCGGTGACGACCTCCCGGAGGAGGACGGGGACTCGGTGTTGGGCATCGAGGACGATTTGGAGTCCATCGGCAGCGAGGCGATGGACGCCCTCGTGCCCTTCACCGACTCTCCCCTCATCCCCGTAGGGGAACTCCGGGATTTTATGGCCGTGAGCCAGGGTCGTCACAAGAAGATCCGGCTGGCCCTCGACAAGTGGTCGAGCTGACGCTGCTCGTCGTGTCCGTCCGCGCCGCCGTTAAAATCATGGGCGCGGACAAGGACGTTGGCCGGCTCGAGCTGCGTCGGCTCAAGAGCTTCCACACTGGGCTGCTGAGGGAGTGGCGGTCGTCAGTGACCGCGCTCCCTCCCCTCCGTTAGGTAGAGGTTGCACTATGCTTCTGAGATGAAGATAACCATAGCCAGCCTCAACATCAACGGCAGCAGGGAGGCGCGCCGTAGATTCAATAACTTCTCGGTCCTTCGGGACGGGAAATATGCGGTGTGCTTCCTGCAAGAAACCCACACCGTTCCGGGAGACGAGGCCACGTGGCTCCTGGAGTGGCAAGGAGGGGTCAGCATGAGTCACCTCTCTAACAATTCCTGCGGGGTGGCTGTCTTGCTGGCCCCGCATTTTCAGCCGGAGATCTTGAGGGTCAAGGAGCACGTGCCGGGCCGCTTGCTCCAGGTCACTGTTCGCCTGGGAGGCGTGCCGCTCCATTTAGTGAACGTGTACGCCCCCCGGACCGGTGCGCAGCAAGTGCGCTTCTTCGGAGAAGTGTCCGCTCTTCTGGGCTCCATCGACGTGGGCGAGTGCGTCATCCTCGGGGGGGATTTCAATTGTACCCTCGAGGCGCGGGACCGGTCGGGTCCCCCGCGAAGCCCGGCGGCGATGGAGAAGTTGCGGGACCTGGTCGGGTCCTTCGACTTGGTGGACGTCTGGCGAAATCTCCATCCCGACTCCAGCGCCTTCACGAGCGTGAGGTCTGGAGGAGGAAGGTCCAGAATCGACCGCCTTTACATTTCCCGGGCGTACGTCTCCTGCGTTCCGGCGGCTTCCATGCGGCCGGTGCCGTGCACGGACCACCACCTGGTGTGGGCGGAGCTCGCTCCGCTGCGCGCGCGGGGGGGGTCCGCGTACTGGCATTTTAACAACCTGCTGCTGGAGGACGCGCGGTTCCGGGATTCGTTTCGCCGGTTCTGGGCCGACTGGAGAAGGAAGCGGGGAGGCTTCCCCTCCTTGAGGCTATGGTGGGACGTGGGCAAGGCTCACGTCCGCGTCTTCTGTCAGGAGTACGCGAAGGGGTCGACCAAGAGGCGGGAGGCCCGGGTCGGGCGATTGGAGAAAGAAGTGCTCGACCTGGAGTCCCGTCTCGGTCAGGTCGTCGAGGACCCGGCCCTGCGGAAGGTGTACGAAGAGAAGAAGGGCGCGCTGAAGGACCTGCAGCTGGTCGGGTCCCGAGGCGCGTACGTGAGGTCGCGGATCCAGTTCCTGCGGGACCTGGACCGCGGCTCCCCCTTCTTCTACTCGCTGGAAAAAAGACGGGGGGTCCGTAAGCAGCTCTTGGGGCTGCTGGCCGACGACGGATCTCTGGTCTCGGATCCGGAGGGCATCAGCGCGGAGGCCCGGGCCTATTACGGGGCTCTGTTCTCTTCGGATCCGTCCAGCGAGGATGCGCGCAGAGTTTTGTGGGAGGACCTGCCGAAGGTCGGCCCGGAGGGCGCCGAGAATTTAGAAGCTCCGCTAAGCCTGGCGGAGCTGACCGGCGCCCTGCGCCAGCTCTCGAGGGGCAAGTCCCCGGGGCTGGACGGGCTGACCGTGGAGTTCCACAGGGCGTTCTGGGACGTCTTGGGGGACGACTACGCGCGGGTCCTGGGGGAAAGTCTGGCGACCGGGGAGATGCCCCTCTCTTGGCGCAGGGCGGTCATCGTCCTGCTGCCCAAGAAGGGCGATCTCCGCCTACTTAAGAACTGGCGCCCGGTCTCCCTCCTCAGCACGGACTACAAAATTTTCGCCAGGGCTATGTCTGCTCGCCTTGGCACCGTGCTGGCCCGCATGATCCACCCCGACCAGTCCTACACGGTCCCGGGCCGGAGTATCCACGATAACATCCATCTGGTCCGGGACCTGGTCCACCATTCCCAGAGGGCTGGTCTGTCGGTCGCCTTCCTTTCCCTGGATCAGGAGAAGGCGTTCGACAGGGTGGATCACGAGTATCTTTTCGGGACTCTGCGCGCATTCGGGTTCGGGACGCATTTCGTCGCCCGGATCCGACTTCTGTACGCCGCCGCGGAGTGTCTCATTAAAGTTAACGGGTCTTTGACGGCGCCCCTTCGCTTCGGGAGGGGGGTGCGTCAGGGATGCCCCATGTCCGGTCAGTTATACGCCGTTTGCGTGGAGCCTTTCCTGCGCCTCTTGCGGAAGAGGTTGACGGGACTGGCTCTGCAAGGGCCGGGCGTGGAGGTGGTCCTCTCGGCTTACGCCGATGACGTGCTCCTCGCGGTCACGGATCCCGTCGACTTGCGGAGGATGCGAGAATGCCAGCAGATTTACTCGGACGCATCCTCCGCCAAGATCAACTGGGAGAAATGTTCTGGACTCCTGGTGGGCCCATGGCGGGTGGACTCCCTGCCGGAGGAGTTCGGGCCTTTCGCCTGGAGCACCACGCACCTCCTCTACCTGGGAGTCTACCTCAGCCCGGCCGAGGACGCCTGGCCGGCGAACTGGCAAGAGCTGGAGGCCAAAGTCACCGCTCGCCTAGGACGCTGGACAGGACTGCTCCGAGTGTTGTCCTACAGGGGTCGAGCGCTGGTCATAAACCAGCTGGTGGCCGCCATGTTGTGGTACCGGTTGATCACTTTGATCCCTCCCCCTGCGTTTGTCGCCAAGATGCAGAAGAAGCTCGTCGACTTCTTCTGGGACAAAAGGAAGCACTGGGTCTCTGCCGCGGTTTTGAGTCTCCCGCTTAGGGAGGGCGGTCAGGCGCTGGTGTGCCTTCGCACCCAGGCGGCGACTTTCCGTCTTCAGACGCTGCAGAGATACCTGTACGTGGAGAATCCTCCTAGGTGGCGTGCGCTGGCGACGTATTTCTTCCGCCAGCTGCACGGCCTCAATTACGACACGCAGCTCCTGTTTGTGAGAGTGGGTGGCACGCGTGCCAGCCTGCGGGAGCTGCCTGTCTTCTACCAGGAACTGCTATGGGTTTGGAACAGCGTCGCCTCCGAGCGCAGTTCTCCCCCGTCAGGAGCGGCGGCCGTCCTTCGGGAGCCGCTGTTCAGGAATCCGCACCTCCACGACCGCGGGTTCGGCTGGCTGGCGGAGGGCAGGGCTGTGCCCGGTAAGGTGACCAGAGTCGGGGACCTGCTCGATGGCGGAGGAGCGGGCTGGATGGCGCCGGAGGAGTTGGCGAGGCGCATGTCCTGGGTCAACGTCCGGCTCGCGGTCAAAGCCATCGAGTCGCTAAAAGTGGCACTGGGCCCCGTCTCCACTAGGTGTGTCGAGGAGGCTCAAGCACGTGGGGCGATCCCGTCCGAACTGACCCCCGTTCGGACGGAATTCCTTATCGGCGCCCGGCCCCGAATCCTCCCTCGGGAGCCGCCGCCTCACCACTTGAGCCTTCTCGGAGAAATGCCCTCCGTGCCCTTTCAATCCGCACGGAGGCGTTTCCTGTACGGGCTGCTCCTGCACACTCTCCACTTTGCCATCTTCGTCTGCCGTCCGGACACGCCTTGGCGTACCATCCTGCCGTCCGGCGGAGGCGAAGGTCCCCATTGGAAGGCTCTCTACGCGGGAGTCTTCCCTTGTTCTATTGGGGACTTGGCCTGGAGGGTGTTGCACGGAGCAGTCCCGTGCAATAGGATTTTAAGTAGGTTTACGGACTCCCAGGCTGCTTGTCATTTTTGCGGCCTGGAGGAGTCCGTTTATCACATTTATGTTGAATGTGAGAGGTTGCAGCCCCTCTTTCATTATTTGAAGGGGCTGCTCCTCAATTTCTGGTTGCACTTCAGCCCCACGCTCCTGATCTACGGTCACCCGGTGCGGAGGGGAGAGGGTAGGTCGGAGGACCTCCTCGTAGGACTGCTCCTGGGCCTGGCCAAGAAAGCCATTAATTGGTCCAGGCAGCGGGCGATCGAGGGGGTCGTTCGGCCCGATTGCCTGCCTCTCTTCCGCGGCCATGTTCGCGCCCGGGTGGCCCTGGAGATGGAGCACGCGGTGTCCGCCGGCACGCTTGAGTTTTTCCGCGACCGGTGGGCGCCGCGGGGACTGGAGTGCATCGTCACCCCGGACTTTCAAATTTTAATTTGATTTATTAAGTTTCATTTCAAGTTTTAATTGATTTACAGTAAATTTGCGTTCTGTCAAACCAAAAAGATCAACACCAGGTTATAGTCCAACAGTTTTATTTGAAATCACAAGCTTTCGGAGCTGCTGACTGAGGAGCAGCAGCAGCAGAGTGGTGGTCTCTGTGACCAGGAAGAGGAGAAGGAGAAGGAGACCAGACAGCAGACCACCACCAACACAACCACAACTACAACTGAGGTGCCTGGAGAGAGAGGACAGGAGAGGAGAAGGAAAAGAAAGGAAGGCCAAGGCCATTAACAACAGAGGAGAGGCCTTTCCACACTGCCTCCTCAATTGGCCTCCATTTTAGGAGAGGGAGAGAGGGGAGAAAACAACACCAACAACCATCAACTGTTTGGAAGGAGGAGGAAGGAAAGAAACAGCTACAGGTGGGTGTTATTCTGGGGCACTCTCCCAGAGACTTTGTTTTGTAGGTGGGGGGAGGAAAGAAGAAAAGAAGAAGGCCGGAACATCTAAGGGGTGTGTGTGTGTGTGTGTGGCTTCTGTAAAGGCTAGGCCGCACACACCATATTAAACACCCCTTTCCCATTGCCTGACCTGGGACAGCTGGAGCTGCCTAGGTGAAGTTCCCCAATTAATTTAATCTATTGGGCATCGTTAAGACCTGGTGCAGGACTGAGCCTGGGCATCTCCAGCTATCCCAGGTGAAGACATCTTCTCCCCCCACCAGAAGACCACCACCAAAGACTTTTATTACATCGGAGAGTGCACCCCCCTGCCAACACCCACCCACCCACCATCCTGAGTGGCGACCCTGCCCTTGCGGCTTCCCTCCTTCCCACCCCCCTCTCTCTCTCTCTTTGTCTCTTGTCTCTCTCTGCCTCTCTCTCTAAGAGGCACCTCATTATCTTTTAATTAAGTACCTATTGAGCAGAGGGGAGAAGGCCCCTCTCCTAATTAATTCATAAAAAGGGAGAGGTGTGCCTTCAATTTAAGAGCTCCCTCTGCTCAGGGGAAAACAAAAAAAAAAACCGAGGCCATTAACACCTTCAGGCCTGTGACTTGGGGTGAGTGTAGCCCTTAAAGAACCCTCCATTATGGCGACCACATCTTCGCCGGTGGCGGGGGCAGCGAGGACGTACGCGAGCGTGGCAGCCGCGGCCACGGCCGCAGCCACGAGTCCTCCTGTTACCCCGTCACCTTTTACCCTCCTTACGAGGAAGAATGGGGTCAAGAGCTACACTCACCCCAACATGACTATAGAGGCGTGTGTAAAAGCCATGGCTGGGGTTGTCGGCCCTTCAGCCATCGTCGCCGCCTCTAAAATGTACGGCAAGGCTGTGTTCTTCCTGGGGTCGGAGCGGGCGGTGTCCCTGGCCATCGAGAAGGGGCTCACCGTGGGCGGGACCTTCCTGCCGGTGGACCCCCTTGAGGCCACCGCGCAAAGGATTGTGGTTTCCAACGTCCCGCCCTTTGTTCCGGGTGAGCTCCTCCTCCCCCACCTACGTCAACTGGGGGAGGTGAGGTCGGGGATCACACCCATCCCGCTCGGCTTCCGGGAAGCCAGCCTTCGGCACGTCTTCTCCTTCCGGCGCCAGCTTTTCGTCCGGCTGGCGCGGGAGGAGGACGCGGACGGCGCGTTCACGGTGCTCCACGGGGGGACCGCCCACCGCGTCTTCTGGACCTCGGACGGCGTGCGGTGCTACGCCTGTAAGGAGGTGGGGCACGTCCGCAAAAACTGCCCCGCCTCCAAGGCCGCCACGACACCTGGCGCGGCCAGGGTTGGTGCCGCCGCCCCCCCTCCCCCTGATACTGTCCGCGCGTCGACGGCGACGGATGCGCGGTCGAAATCGGAGGCCAACACCACCACGGCCTCCGGCGGGGAGGAGGGAGAGCGTCCGGGGGGAAGGAAGGCGCGTAGGAAAACTAAACACCTAAGGGCGGATCCCCTCGCGGAGGAAACATCGGAATTGACCGAACTCACGCCCGAGTACATCGCGGAGTTGGTCGGGACGCATGAGACTGGGGGGGTCCTCGTGCCCGGGCCCGTGACCGTGACCGCAACTGCTGAGGCAGCTAAATCAAGACCTGCGGCCGGGCTCGGGCCCGAGGGGCCCAAGAAACCCAGTCGTCGGAAGGGGGCAGAGAGGGAGGCCCCAGCAGACATGGAGGCCTCCCCCTCTCCGGGCCCCAATTTGTTAAAAAGAAAGCTCCGCCCCCAGCAGGAGGACTGCGAGGAGGAAGGTCCCTCCGCAAAAGGGGGGCAGTCGCCCGCCGCGGGTGCTGCGCCCCACCCCACCACCGTCATCGTCGCGCGCGATCGGCAGGGGTCGTCTGTCCCTCGGGAGGGTGAGACAGCCGAGTCTGTCCGACCTGTGCCTCCCGGGGATGGGGAAGAGACCCTGCCCGTGGGGGGGGGCGCGGAACAACCCGCGGAGGAAATGTAGAACCTGAACCGTTGCTCCTCGCCGGGTCGGGCGTCCTGGGGACTGGGGCGGGCGAGGCCAAAGAGGCTGAAGCCGAGCCCGCCTTTTATAACCCAGACATCTCCCAGGGACTGCTCGACCTGGTGGAGGAGTGTAGCAATCCCCAGCCCGCTGGGTCGGAGGTTGGTGGCGGGGAGACGGAAAGCCCCCTGACTCCGTCTCTGTTGTTGGCGCCGGACGTGCTGGAGGAATTTGGGATTATTTTCTCCCCGGTTTCTCCGGTCGCCCCGGCGCCTGAGGCGGGGGGGGGGCCCCGAACCGCCGCCGCCGCCTCCCGGCCCGGCGCCCCTGAAGGAGCCCAGGGTGGACTCCTCTGCCACCGATCCTGGGGGTGGGATCGTGACGGAGGCGGGGCCGGCCGGTGCGGCCGAGCCGTTCGCTGCACCCTGTGTGACGGACGGGTTGGCCGCCGGTGACGACCTCCCGGAGGAGGACGGGGACTCGGTGGGGGGCTTCGAGGACGATTTGGAGTCCATCGGCAGCGAGGTGATGGACGCCCTCGTGCCCTTCACCGACTCTCCCCTCATCCCCGTAGGGGAACTCCGGGATTTTATGGCCGTGAGCCAGGGTCGTCACAAGAAGATCCGGCTGGCCCTCGACAAGTGGTCGGAGCTGGCGCTGCTCGTCGTGTCCGTCCGCGCCGCCGTTAAAATCATGGGCGCGGACAAGGACGTTGGCCGGCTCGAGCTGCGTCGGCTCAAGAGTTTCCACACTGGGCTGCTGAGGGAGTGGCGGTCGTCAGTGACCGCCCTCCCTCCCCTCCGTTAGGTAGAGGTTGCACTATGCTTCTGAGATGAAGATAACCATAGCCAGCCTCAACATCAACGGCAGCAGGGAGGCGCGCCGTAGATTCAATAACTTCTCGGTCCTTCGGGACGGGAAATATGCGGTGTGCTTCCTGCAAGAAACCCACACCGTTCCGGGAGACGAGGCCACGTGGCTCCTGGAGTGGCAAGGAGGGGTCAGCATGAGTCACCTCTCCAACAATTCCTGCGGGGTGGCTGTCTTGCTGGCCCCGCATTTTCAGCCGGAGATCTTGAGGGTCAAGGAGCACGTGCCGGGCCGCTTGCTCCAGGTCACTGTTCGCCTGGGAGGCGTGCCGCTCCATTTAGTGAACGTGTACGCCCCCCGGACCGGTGCGCAGCAAGTGCGCTTCTTCGGAGAAGTGTCCGCTCTTCTGGGCTCCATCGACGTGGGCGAGTGCGTCATCCTCGGGGGGGATTTCAATTGTACCCTCGAGGCGCGGGACCGGTCGGGTCCCCCGCGAAGCCCGGCGGCGATGGAGAAGTTGCGGGACCTGGTCGGGTCCTTCGACTTGGTGGACGTCTGGCGAAATCTCCATCCCGACTCCAGCGCCTTCACGAGCGTGAGGTCTGGAGGAGGAAGGTCCAGAATCGACCGCCTTTACATTTCCCGGGTGTACGTCTCCTGCGTTCCGGCGGCTTCCATGCGGCCGGTGCCGTGCACGGACCACCACCTGGTGTGGGCGGAGCTCGCTCCGCTGCGCGCGCGGGGGGGGTCCGCGTACTGGCATTTTAACAACCTGCTGCTGGAGGACGCGCGGTTCCGGGATTCGTTTCGCCGGTTCTGGGCCGACTGGAGAAGGAAGCGGGGAGGCTTCCCCTCCTTGAGGCTATGGTGGGACGTGGGCAAGGCTCACGTCCGCGTCTTCTGTCAGGAGTACGCGAAGGGGTCGACCAAGAGGCGGGAGGCCCGGGTCGGGCGATTGGAGAAAGAAGTGCTCGACCTGGAGTCCCGTCTCGGTCAAGTCGTCGAGGACCCGGCCCTGCGGAAGGTGTACGAAGAGAAGAAGGGCGCGCTGAAGGACCTGCAGCTGGTCGGGTCCCGAGGCGCGTACGTGAGGTCGCGGATCCAGCTCCTGCGGGACCTGGACCGCGGCTCCCCCTTCTTCTACTCGCTGGAAAAAAGACGGGGGGTCCGTAAGCAGCTCTTGGGGCTGCTGGCCGACGACGGATCTCTGGTCTCGGATCCGGAGGGCATCAGCGCGGAGGCCCGGGCCTATTACGGGGCTCTGTTCTCTTCGGATCCGTCCAGCGAGGATGCGCGCAGAGTTTTGTGGGAGGACCTGCCGAAGGTCGGCCCGGAGGGCGCCGAGAATTTAGAAGCTCCGCTAAGCCTGGCGGAGCTGACCGGCGCCCTGCGCCAGCTCTCGAGGGGCAAGTCCCCGGGGCTGGACGGGCTGACCGTGGAGTTCCACAGGGCGTTCTGGGACGTCTTGGGGGACGACTACGCGCGGGTCCTGGGGGAAAGTCTGGCGACCGGGGAGATGCCCCTCTCTTGGCGCAGGGCGGTCATCGTCCTGCTGCCCAAGAAGGGCGATCTCCGCCTACTTAAGAACTGGCGCCCGGTCTCCCTCCTCAGCACGGACTACAAAATTTTCGCCAGGGCTATGTCTGCTCGCCTTGGCACCGTGCTGGCCCGCATGATCCACCCCGACCAGTCCTACACGGTCCCGGGCCGGAGTATCCACGATAACATCCATCTGGTCCGGGACCTGGTCCACCATTCCCAGAGGGCTGGTCTGTCGATCGCCTTCCTTTCCCTGGATCAGGAGAAGGCGTTCGACAGGGTGGATCACGAGTATCTTTTCGGGACTCTGCGCGCATTCGGGTTCGGGACGCATTTCGTCGCCCGGATCCGACTTCTGTACGCCGCCGCGGAGTGTCTGATTAAAGTTAACGGGTCTTTGACGGCGCCCCTTCGCTTCGGGAGGGGGGTGCGTCAGGGATGCCCCATGTCCGGTCAGTTATACGCCGTTTGCGTGGAGCCTTTCCTGCGCCTCTTGCGGAAGAGGTTGACGGGACTGGCTCTGCAAGGGCCGGGCGTGGAGGTGGTCCTCTCGGCTTACGCCGATGACGTGCTCCTCGCGGTCACGGATCCCGTCGACTTGCGGAGGATGCGAGAATGCCAGCAGATTTACTCGGACGCATCCTCCGCCAAGATCAACTGGGAGAAATGTTCTGGACTCCTGGTGGGCCCATGGCGGGTGGACTCCCTGCCGGAGGAGTTCGGGCCTTTCGCCTGGAGCACCACGCACCTCCTCTACCTGGGAGTCTACCTCAGCCCGGCCGAGGACGCCTGGCCGGCGAACTGGCAAGAGCTGGAGGCCAAAGTCACCGCTCGCCTAGGACGCTGGACAGGACTGCTCCGAGTGTTGTCCTACAGGGGTCGAGCGCTGGTCATAAACCAGCTGGTGGCCGCCATGTTGTGGTACCGGTTGGTCACTTTGATCCCTCCCCCTGCGTTTGTCGCCAAGATGCAGAAGAAGCTCGTCGACTTCTTCTGGGACAAAAGGAAGCACTGGGTCTCTGCCGCGGTTTTGAGTCTCCCGCTTAGGGAGGGCGGTCAGGCGCTGGTGTGCCTTCGCACCCAGGCGGCGACTTTCCGTCTTCAGACGCTGCAGAGATACCTGTACGTGGAGAATCCTCCTAGGTGGCGTGCGCTGGCGACGTATTTCTTCCGCCAGCTGCACGGCCTCAATTACGACACGCAGCTCCTGTTTGTGAGAGTGGGTGGCACGCGTGCCAGCCTGCGGGAGCTGCCTGTCTTCTACCAGGAACTGCTATGGGTTTGGAACAGCGTCGCCTCCGAGCGCAGTTCTCCCCCGTCAGGAGCGGCGGCCGTCCTTCGGGAGCCGCTGTTCAGGAATCCGCACCTCCACGACCGCGGGTTCGGCTGGCTGGCGGAGGGCAGGGCTGTGCCCGGTAAGGTGACCAGAGTCGGGGACCTGCTCGATGGCGGAGGAGCGGGCTGGATGGCGCCGGAGGAGTTGGCGAGGCGCATGTCTTGGGTCAACGTCCAGCTCGCGGTCAAAGCCATCGAGTCGCTAAAAGTGGCACTGGGCCCCGTCTCCACTAGGTGTGTCGAGGAGGCTCAAGCACGTGGGGCGATCCCGTCCGAACTGACCCCCGTTCGGACGGAATTCCTTATCGGCGCCCGGCCCCGAATCCTCCCTCGGGAGCCGCCGCCTCACCACTTGAGCCTTCTCGGAGAAATGCCCTCCGTGCCCTTTCAATCCGCACGGAGGCGTTTCCTGTACGGGCTGCTCCTGCACACTCTCCACTTTGCCATCTTCGTCTGCCGTCCGGACACGCCTTGGCGTACCATCCTGCCGTCCGGCGGAGGCGAAGGTCCCCATTGGAAGGCTCTCTACGCGGGAGTCTTCCCTTGTTCTATTGGGGACTTGGCCTGGAGGGTGTTGCACGGAGCAGTCCCGTGCAATAGGATTTTAAGTAGGTTTACGGACTCCCAGGCTGCTTGCCATTTTTGCGGCCTGGAGGAGTCCGTTTATCACATTTATGTTGAATGTGAGAGGTTGCAGCCCCTCTTTCATTATTTGAAGGGGCTGCTCCTCAATTTCTGGTTGCACTTCAGCCCCACGCTCCTGATCTACGGTCACCCGGTGCGGAGGGGAGAGGGTAGGTCGGAGGACCTCCTCGTAGGACTGCTCCTGGGCCTGGCCAAGAAAGCCATTAATTGGTCCAGGCAGCGGGCGGTCGAGGGGGTCGTTCGGCCCGATTGCCTGCCTCTCTTCCGCGGCCATGTTCGCGCCCGGGTGGCCCTGGAGATGGAGCACGCGGTGTCCGCCGGCACGCTTGAGTTTTTCCGCGACCGGTGGGCGCCGCGGGGACTGGAGTGCATCGTCACCCCGGACTTTCAAATTTTAATTTGATTTATTAAGTTTCATTTAAAGTTCTAATTTGATTTACAGTAAATTTGGGTTCAACCAAAAAGAGCAACACCAGGTTATAGTCCAACAGTTTTATTTGAAATCACAAGCTTTCGGAGCTATCGATTTGCTCCTTCCTCAGGTGAAGTACAGACACAGCGACACTGCCCCTTTAAACAGACACAGAGACACTGCCCCTTTAAACAGACACAGAGACACTGCCCCTTTAAACAGACACAGAGATACTGCCCCTTTAACAGACACAGAGACACTTCGATAAGCAGCGCCTTTTCCAATCAATTCCATCCGGACTGACAAGCTGCTGTCTCTCAATCAGCACCGACACCCATTGGGCGAGAAAGTTGCTGACGTCACTGGTCACAAGCGCTGGCCAATGAGGATTTGATTAAAATTAAGGTTCGATTGGTCAACGCCCGGTTAGAATCCCGTATAAAGCAGAGTTGCGGGCTGGCGAAGCAGTTCAGCACAGAAGTGAGTAGCGTTCGAACTGGTGGTATTTGCGGTCTGCTTGTCGTTTTCTGGAAGTCATTTTGGGGGTTACAGAAGAGAAAGTTTTAGTGAGCGGGAGATTGTTTCTTTCTTCTTGCCCTCAGTTTGTTTTCCTTCTGTCTCGAGTTGGGAACTGAAGTTTCGGGTTGAATCTGGAGCAGTTCCTGTGCTAATGCTGTTTGAGATAGTTGTAATCTCTTTAATTATTTATAGGCCGCAGGTTAACCGGCTTGTTTGGTTTTCCAGGTCTGAGGTGGACTCCTGATCTCGGCTGCTTGTTTCCTTTCTAATTTAGGCCAAGCCTCTTTTGTAAGCTACTCGTTTGGGAGTGCAGCGCCGCAATCATTTCCGAGCTCCTTCACTCACCTTCCCTCTATTCACTGACACATTACCGTGTCCTCAATATGTTAATGGTCACTCCTAACTGAGTTGATTGTCTCCTTCTGATGTAGATTAAATCTGACATTCGTTGTAAAACGAGCAGATATGGAGAGTGGTGCCAAAATCAATTTACCTTGTGAACGTTGGAGATGTGGAGTGCCAAAGGCTGTGGTGAGCCCTATGATTGAACGGGAAGAACTCTGCGATTCCGGTAAGTTTTTCTTTCTTCTCACTCTCTGAAATCCAGATGTTTGGGAGATCCATGGTTTAGCGGCTGAGTCTGGAGAAGGTTCACTCGGTGTCCTGGATGTTTAATGTCTCCTGACTATTAGAACGATCTCTTTTCTGATGGTGTTCAGAATCTTGAGAAACACTCATTCATGTAGCGCCTTTCAGCGCCTTGCACCCATTGAAGACATTAAGTGTAGTCCCTTAAGTTGTGATGAGCGTGGAGATTAATCTCCGTCCAGATCTAATGGATTAACCCACATATTCCAACTATTTCTAATGAGTTTGTACAGATGAATTAGATGGTAAGTAGATTTTTACCTTGCCAATGAGGTGGTGGAGGGGCCCTTGCGCTCGGGAGCTGTGACGGTGGCACTAGGCTGCAGGCCTGGGGCAGTCTTTAAGCTCTAGTTCACTTTCCTGGACCTTAACGGTTTGTTAAATTAGGAAAGTGCTTTGCAAACTTCGGTTTGAGGCATATCTTAGGAAAGTATTGTACCATTTAATTCCTTCAATCAAACTAGGTCAAAGATAAATAGAAAACCAATTAAACCTGGTCAGGCTGCAACTTCTGACCTCTTGGTCATGAAACAGGCGAAGTTTCAGCTGTTTAAGGCCCACTTTACTGATCAACTTGTGTCGAGCTGTGGTTCAGCTGGTAACACCCACACCTGAGGTTTATGGGTTAATGTCCCACTACAGACACTCGAGCATAAAATCTAGGCTGACCCTCCCGTGCAGGACTGAGGGAGCGCTGCATTGTCTGGAGGATGAGATGTTGAACCGAGGCCTGTCTGCTCTCGGATGGATGTAAACAATTCTGCCTAGTTCGAAGATCAGGGAGTTCTCCCTGGTGTCCTGGCCAATATTTATCCCTCAGCATTACTATAGCAGATTATCTATTCCCTTATTTAAAAAGGGGTTCCCAGACTAACACCAAAGGAAATTTACCGATTAGAGTATGTCCATTCTGATTATGCACTCCAGTCCTTCTGGTGCCGGTAACTCCTACTTTTATTGCACCAATTAGGAGAATTGGGTTGCCCTAATCACAGAAACCTACTGGCTCTTTTTTCAGACAGAATTAAGTTCAAATAGCCCGATTTCAACAGACAAAAGGGAAATTATTCCAGACTGGAACTAATGTTACATTTCCCCTTTGCTACATTTACTGTCAGCTGGTAGCACACTGGCCTGAGTCAGAAGGTTGTGGGTTCAAGTCCCGCTCCAAATTGATGTGGGAGCTTGCTGTGTGCAGATTATCTGCTGTTTCCCACACTACAACAGTGACTCTACTTCAAGTACGTCTTTGGCTGTAAATCGCTTTGAGACGTCCGGCGGTCGAAGAGGCGCTGTCTCGATGCAAGTCTTTATTTCCCAACAAAATCTGAACTTGGACCAGAACCGATGCTCTAGGAAAGCAGGAAGAGGCCATTTAGCCCCTCGAGCATACTGTGCCGTTCAATGAGATCATGGCTGATCTGTGACCGAACTCATACCCGCCTTTGCCCCTTATCCCCTAATACCTTTGGTTAACCAATCTTCGACTGAGTTAAATTTAAGACTTGAGCGATCATCAATTGTTACTTGCGGATGAGAGTTCCCAACTTCTACTGCCCTCTGTGTAATGTCATCTCTCCGAGAGTAATGTTTCACTTTTCACACCGACCCCGGTACTGCCGGGTTAGACACTCTTTCGATGTAAAGTTTACTCTTCTAACTTTGCCCCGCCTCTGTCTCGGTGACCTACCCGGCCATCCGCGTGGGCCATTCAAGTGATCTTTCCAAACCAGACACTCGGGACTCTGGGCTCACTACCCCAGACCAGGCTGGGTTCAAATTACAGCCGTGAACAGACCGAGTCCCGGAGAGTGTTCAACTTCTCACTGGGACCTAACCCACTGCCTGCCGCACAGTCTCTGGGCTGGAAGATTCCGGAGGATTATAACCGGCTGGGTTAGAATGAAATGTCATCCTTTGCTTGGTAGGGAATTAACAACTGTTCTGACTCGGGTTATTGTCTCTCTAACGCAGGGTTGGGATCCCTTTCAAGGCATATGATGCAAAATGTGTCTGTCCTAGAATCCTGTTAAAGCGCAGCTTCTGCTTTCATGACCGACAGCCTGCGATGCCCCAGGAGCGCCCGCCGTTTAAATCTAATATCTGGAGTTAATAATGGGTCTGTTTGTTGCTTGTATACCGGCTCCTGAAATCAAGCGAATCCGAGCGAGTGGGGGTGCTCGGCTTCCAATTATTTCCAAGGTTTGGGGGCCGAGGATTTACCCCGTTCCTGGATTAACCGCTCACCCTCTGTACACGGAAGGGGTGCGGGCTCCTAGTCCGGGGAGTGTCTCTTGTGGAGTCAGGGGCTAAATCCAGACTCCCAGAACAGGCCCTGGACACTGATTCTGGAGTTTGTGTAAATGTGACTTTAGACTGGCTCAGAATACCGGTTTGGCCTCAGTGTCACAGTTTAGGAGCTCTGACCGCCCCATCACCTAAACTCTTGCCTCTCCTCCTGTCTCCGCAGAGGGCGGAGCGTCGAGCGCTGGAATCCTCGCCACTCATCCGAACTCGGTAAATTCGCTGGCGGCCAGGAGACGGTCCACCGACGGCCGACTGTCCGCTGCTGAGGGTCCGGCCCAGCCTTGGGTGTAAGTAACGCCGAGACTCCCTTAACCTCCAGCGGCTACGTCCTTTAGATTGGCCGTCTCACCATTCAGCCTCACCGTTGGCCGCGAAGACCAGGCTCAATGTGAGGAGTGAGTTCGGGTTTCCAGGAATGATCCAAGATCTGAGGGCCCTGCCTGATACTATCCGGCTTGCCTGTTCTCATCCCCACCCCACCCCCCCCCCCCCCCCCCCCCCCCTCCCGACAGGTGACTGCCGAAGGATTAGTGATTAGCTTCGTTGAGTTGGTGCTCGAACTGGTTTCAACATGGTTTGTAGGGGGATTGTTCCCTCCAGGAATGTAACCTAGCATCAAGTTAAAAAGCAGGCCCTCCAAGGTAGCCATCTCTGGATTATTCCCAGAGCCACGCGCTAGTGAGCAGAAATAGGAGGACATGGGAGGTGAATGAATGGCTAGAGACATGGTGCAGGAGGGAGGGCTTCAGATCCCTGGGACATTGGACCAGTTCTGTGGCGGGGGGGAACTGTTCAAGAAGGCCGGCTTGCACCAGAACAAAGCTGGGACCAATACTTGTGGACAGGTTAGTCAATGTTGTGGGGGATGGTTTAAACTAATTCCACAGTATGGTTGGGCACCAATATGTAGTATTTATAAAGTAGAAATAAGGTGTACAATACTGAGACAGTTCTAGTTAGAAATACAGAATTGGGTGGGATCATAGAAAATAAAGTCCAAGTTAGGTTTGGAGTGCATGTGTGAATGCACGAAGTGTGCTTAAGGTTGGTGAGCTGCAGGCGCAAAAAAAAACCACGTGGATATGATGTGGCGATAACGCGAACTGGCTCGAAAATCTGAGGATTGGATGCTTCATATTCTGGTTCCAAAGTCTTCAGGAGAGATGGGGAAGGGAACAAGGACGAGCGGTAGCAGTTTTGATTCAGGAAAATATTCTAACTGTCCTTGAGGGATCAAAAAGGCAGACTCTGATTGTAGTTGAGAAACCATATGGAGATATAAGGCTACTTGGTGTATTGTATCGGCCATTAAATAGTGAAGGAGATACATAGGCAGATATTTATAAACTAGAGGTGCATGAACGATAGTAGTGATAATGGGAGACTTTAACTCTCTCTATTGAATGGGGCAGTGATTTTTAAGGGGGGATTTCAGGTGTGCTCAGGAGAAAGTTCTTGATCAGTAGGTTTATTAGCCAACGAGGAAGGCGGCATTGCTGGATGTAGTCCTGGGGAAATGAACTCGATCAATTGGAGAATGTAACAATTGGAGAGCATCTCGAATAGTTCATAGTATCGTAAGATTTAGCCTAGTTATGGAGGACTATTTTCAGTGAAGTGAGTAGGATCTGGCCCGGGTAAATTGGAGTTGCAAGACCTCACGTCAGACATGGCAAACAGTGAGGATGAAACCAATCGACTGCAAAAGGATATAGAAAGGCTGGCAGAATGGGCAGACAATTGGCAGATGGAATTTAATAAAGTGAGGTGATGCTTTTTGGCAGAAGGAACAGAGAGGCAATATACACTTAATGGCAGTTTTCCAGAGTGTGCAGTGACAGAGGGACCTTGGAGTTAATGTGCATAGGTCCTTGAAGGTGGCGGGACATATTGAATGGTTAGCAAATCATATGGGATCTTGGGCTTCATAAATAGAGGTTTTGAGTACAAAAGTAGAGAAGTTATGCTGAACCTTTATAAAGCGCTGGTTAGGCCACAACTGGAGTATTGCGTCCAGTTCCGGTCATCACTTTTTTGGAAGGATGTGAAAGTCCTTGAGGGTACAGAGGAGATTTACCACAATGGTCCCAGGGATGAGTGATTGCAGTTACATGGATAGTGGAGAAGCTGAGGTTGTTCTCCTTGGAGCAGAGGAGGCTAATCGGCTGTTTGATAGTGTTAAAAATCATAAAGCGTTTGAAAAGAGAATTTTCTTCCAATGTCTGAAGAGTAGCTCACGAGGGCACAGATTTAAAGTGATTGGCAAAAGAACCAGAGGCGACATGAGAAACTTTTTTACGAGTGGTTAGTATTTGGAATGCACTGCCTGCTAAGATGGTGGATGCAGATTGAACAGTAGCCTTAAAGGGAATTGGATAAATCCTTGCAGAGGAAAATATTGCCTGGATATGGAGGAGTGGGCCTAACTGGATCGCACTCCGAAAGAGCAGGCCCAGACTCTCGAACTCTGCTCTCAGGGTATCGTGACTGTCGGCCTTGCTTTGGCGGCTCCTGGCTCCTCACTTCACAGTTCACTGGCTGCAGGTGGAACAGTCAGCTCGAATGCTGTTTGAAGGCTCGCCTTGTTAATTCAGCCTGGTTACATCCCTGGAGCCGGGGTTCATTGACTCTCTTTAAACTGTGGCCAGAATTCGGCTGGCTTCTACCGCCTGCTGTCCAATTTGGTCTCCTTTGAGAACTGGCTGGTCTTGGCTGTAATTTCTCCCACCGCCAGTTACTCATTATCTAGACTTTACCAATCATTTGTCCGGTAAATGAAGCTCGAGTTCCTTTCCAGAATAGTGGCTGATCCATTGAATCATAAAGTTACAGCACGGAAGGAGGCCATCTCGGCCCATCGTGTCCGCGCCCGCCAACAAAGAGCTATCCAGCCTAATCCCCACTTCCCAGCTGTTGGTCCGTAGCCCTGCAAGTTACAGCATCCAAAGTGCACATCCAAGAACTTTTGAAATATGGTTAGGGTTCCAGCCTCTACCATCCTTTCAGGGAGTGAGTTCCAGACCCCACAACCCTCGGTGAAGAAATTTCCCCACCAAACCTTCCACCAATTAGTTTAAATCTGTTACCCCTGGTTTTTGATCCCTTTAAGGGAAATAGGTCCTTTCTATTCACTTTATCTAGGCCCCTCATAATATTATACACCTCTAAGGTCTCCCCTCGGCCTCCTCTGTTCAAAGGAAAACCAACCCAATCTTTCCTCATAGCTAAGCTTCTCTACTCCCAGCAACATCCTCTGTAAATCTCCTCTGAACCCTCTCTAGTGCAAACGCATCTTTCCTGTAATGTGGTGATCAGAACTGCATGTGGGGATGATGTTCCCGATGATGGGTGAAACTAGAACTAGGGGGCATAGTCTTAGAATAAGGGGCTGCTCTTTCAAAACTGAGGAGAGAAGGAACTACTTCACTCAGAGGGTGGTAGGTCCATTGAATATGCTGCCCCAAAAAGCTGTAGAAGCTACATTACATAAATTTAAAACAGAAATAGACAGTTTCCTAGAAATAAAGGGAATTAAGGGTTACGGGGAGCGGGCAGGAATTTGGACATGAGTCTAGGTTCGGATCGGTCATGGCCCTGTGGGTAGGGTAGCGGGCCCAGGGGCCGTGTAGCCTGATCCTGCTCCTATTTCGTGTGTCCAATTCTGTTAGGTTCAGGAGATGCTTCTGTGATAGTAGTTTGGCGGTTAGGATCAGATCAGCCATGATCTTATTGAATGGCGGAGCAGGCTCGAGGGGCCAATTGGCCTACTCCTGCTCCTATTTCTTATGTTCTTATTACTCTAGCTGAGGCCTAACTAGTGTTTTATACAGTTGACGCATACCCCCCTGCTCGTGTATTCTATGCCACGGCTAATAAAGGCAAACATTCCGTATGCCGCCTTAACCACCTTAACTACCTGGCCTGCTACCTTCAGGGATCTGTGGACATGCACTCCAAGATCCATTTGTTCCTCTACACTACAGTGTCCTACCATTTAATGTGTATTCCCTTTCCTTGTTGGCCCTCCCCAAATGCATTACCTCGCACTTCTCCGGATTGAATTCCATTTGCCACTGTTCTGCCCACCTGACCAATTTATTGATATCGTCCTGCAGTATACAGCTTCCTTCAGTATCAACCACACAGCCGATTTTAGGATCATCTACAAACTTCATCGTACCCCCTATATTCAAGTCTAGATCATTGATATATACCAGAAAAATCAAGGGACCTAGTACTGAACCCTGCAGCAACCCACTGGAAACAGGCTTCCAGTCACAAACACCCATCAACCATTACCCTCTGCTTCCTGCCTCCGAGCCAGTTTTGAATCCAACTTGACATTTTGCCCTGGATCTCATGGGCTTTTAACTTCATGACCAGTCTGCCATGTGGAACCTTATCAAAAGCCTTGCTAAATTCCATATACACTATCAAACGCATTACCCTCATCTATCCTTTGTTACCACGTCATTTGTCAGACACGACCTTCCCTTAAATCCGTGCTGACTATCCTTGATTAATCCGTGTCTTTCTAAATGAAGATTTATCCTGTCCTTCAGAATTATTTCCAATAATTTTCCCACCACCGAGGTTAGGCTGACTGGCCTGTAATTATTCGGTCTATCCTTTTCTCCCTTTTTTAAACGAGGGTACCACATTAGCAGGCCTCCGGCACCACACCTGAAGCCAGAGGATTGGAAAATGGTCAGGGCCTTTGCTATTTCCTCTTTTGCTTCGCTTAACAGCTTGGGATACACTCCATCGTGGCCTGGGGATATATCCACTTTTATAGCCCTTAATACTTCCCCTCTCTATGTTTATTTCATCTAATTTCACACTCATCCTCCCTGACAGCAATGTCTGCTTCGCCCCTCCTTTGTGAAAACAGATGCAAAGTATGCATTAAGAACCCTACCGACGTCTCACGCCTCCACACAAAGATTACCCTCATGATCTCGAATAGGCCCTACCCTCATCAGGTGGTTAACTCCCACAGTCAGGACTAACTGAATATTGTATTAATAACCAACAGGTTTCAATTAGTTCCGTTTAACGCTTCCTTATTGCAGCCGGCAGATGGTCTCCCTCTGATAAAGATGATTGGATGTTAAATGAATCTCCCTCTTCCGGCAGGATTGCTGTAGTCCAACAATCAGGTTATCGAGCTCGCGTGCTGGTCCCCTGGAACCGCAAACTGACTCTGCCTCGAACTCCCGCAGTTCTCAAGTAAGTTGCAACAACACGTCGGTCCGAACTGGGCTTGTTCCTTCAGTGTCCAGCTTCCCCAATGACTTGACTTTAGGGCGTTGCATTTTAACCAAGAGAATCGCAATCAGTGGGACAAATGCGTGGCTCCTGTTGCAACTTTTCTTTCACACGGTCGCGGGTCTGATGGGGACGAGGGAAAGATTGTCTTGTTGGGCTACAGCTGGAGCACTGCATACAGTTTTGGGTCACCATTAAAGTAAATGTGATTGCCCTAGAGAAGGTACAAGGGAGATTTACGAGGTTGTTGACGGGACTGGAGAATTTTAGCAATGAGGAAAGATTGGTTGGGCTGGGGTTGTTTTCTTTGGAAGAGATTTAATTGAGGTGTATAAAACTGAGGGGTTTAGATGGAGTGGATAGGAAGGGACTATTTCCGTTGGCGGTCAATAACCAGAGGGAACAGATTGAAAGGAATCTTTAGAGGAGTTTAGAAATTTTCACCGAGGGTGGTGGGGGTTTGGAACTCACTGCCTGAAAGGGTGGTAGAGGCAGAGACCTTCATCGCATTTCATCAGCCCTTCGATATGCACTTGAAGTGCCATAACCTGCCAGGCTATGGCCCAAAAGCTGGAAAGTGGGATTAGGCTGATGGCTATTTCGGCCGGCACAGACCAGATGGGACGAATGGCATCCTTCTGTATCGTAAACTTCTCTGATTCTGTGATTTACACCAGTCCCGATTCACCACATAACATAACATAAGAAAGAGGAGCAGGAGTAGGCCAATCGGCCCCTCGAGCCTGCTCCGCCATTCAATAAGATCATGGCTGATCTGATCCTAACCGCCAATCTACTATCTATCACAGAACCATCTCCTGCATCTAACAGAATTGCACACACGAAATAGGAGCAGAATCAGGCTACACAGTCCCTGGGCCCGCTCCACTACCCACAGGGCCATGACCGATCCGAACCTAGAATCATGTCCAAATTCCTGCCCGCTCCCCGTAACCCTTAATGCCCTTTACTTCTAGGAAACTGTCTATTTCTGTTTTAAATTTAATTAATGTTGTAGCTTCTACAGCTTTTTGTGGCAGCATATTCCATGGACCTACCACCCTGAGTGAAGTAGTTCCTCCTCATCTCAGTTTTGAAAGAGCAGCCCCTTATTCTAAGACTATGTCCCCTAGTTCTCGTCTCACCCGTCATCGGGAACATCCTCCCCGCATCCACCCGATCCAACCCCTTCACAATCTTATATGTTTCAATAAGATCGCCTCTCATTCTTCTGAACTCCAATGAGTAGAGTCCCAATCTACCCAACCTCTCCTCATATGACCACCCCCTCATCCCCGGGATTAACCGAGTGAACCTTTTTTGCACTGCCTCGAGAGCAAGGATGTCTTTCCTTAAGTAAGGACACCAAAACTGTATGCAGTATTCCAGGTGCGGTCTCACCAATACCTTGTACATTGAGCTTCTATTTGCTGTTGTCACCCGTCCTAACAGCTCCCCTGTCCAATCAACCCTTGTGTGTTTCGGATTTGCCTCGGCTACATCAGGATCAGTTATTAAGTAAATTCATGCCGCCCAAAAGTCAATGTCCGGATATTGCCTTTTCAGACCCTGTGTAAATTCTAAATTCACGCCTCTCCTTGCAGTGATTCCCTGGGTTAAACGCACCACTTATTAATTAAAACCGATCGAAGCTTAATTCTTTAGTCTGATTTCTACCGCTTCAGCGGAGTGTTGGACTATCAGGTGTCCCCACTATCCATTTAGAATAAGAGGTGGGGGGGCGGGGATGGCTCCAGTGTAGTGTCACCTCTGAACGGTCTTAAATTGGATTCTGAGGCGTTGGCTCCTGTTGTCCGTGCGTGAGGCTCAAACCCGCGCAGTTCAATAATCTAACCAGGAACTAGCGACCCTCCAGTGACTCTGGGGCCGAGGGGAAGTAGGACTTGAAGTGACAATTGCAGACCTGGTGATTTTTGAAGTTCAGAGCTAGATTAACTATCGCAGCCCCGCTAATGGGTGACATGAGCTGAGGAAGTCGACAGGACTCCGAGCTGGTCTCGCTCACCCCGAAGGTTTGAGCCTTCACTCGATGCTGGAATAACCCTGAACGTAAACAGCCTGAGACCTAGCTAGAGGATGATCGCCAGCTGGCTCCATGACTTGAAGTGGAGCCCCCTATAGTTCAGGTCCTGGCACCTGTCCCAAATCCTGCTCACCTTGTAAATTACTGGGGTTGGGGTGCAAATTGAACCTGACTTTTCTTAGGAGTTCTCCACTTTTGTGGGGGGAGGCGGGGAGGAGTCAGCTGCGGCTCAGTTGGTAGCACCCTCGCCTGAGTCAGAAGGCTGTGGTTTCAAGTCTCACTACAGAAACCAGTACAATAATCTAGGCTGACACTCCCGTGCAGTACTGAGGGAGTGCTGCACTGTCAGTGGTGCTCGCCTTTCGGATGAGACATTAAACCGAGGCCCCGTCTGTTCGCAGATGAATGTAAAATATCCCATGGCACTAATTGGAGAAACAGCAGGGAGTTACCCGTGGTGCGCTGGCCAATATTGATCCATCAATCAACGTCAGCGTAACAGATTATCTGGTCTGTTTGTGGGAGCTTGCTGTGCGCAGATTGGCTGGCCCGTTTCCTACATTACAACCGTGACTACACTTCCAAGTTCTAACGCGTTTTTGGAATTGTGGTCGTGATGAGCAATATAAAAGCAAGTCTTCAAATCTACTTTCTACTTTCTTTCTCTGTGGGAGAGCTTGAATTGTGTTGGTGTGAATCAGGTTGATGAAGAATAGACTGTCTAATTCGTAGTGTTGGCCAGACTGCGTGCACTAACTAAGTCCGCTTTTCTGGGTGAACTAACTGCATCTGTGCTTCCCTTTACCCTCTAGGCGGTCCAGTGGCCATGCATACTGGAGGCCAATGAGCTCGGAGGAACGGGAAATGTCGACAATCGCTCGATTACAAAGGGAGACAGCAGAGCACAGGCGGCTCAACGAAGCAATGATGCCCCTCGCGATTGCGGGCACAGGTAAACTGGCTGACTGCGCATGGCTGATCTGGAAGAGATTCCACGTGTACCTTTCGTAGGGCGATGTCTATATCCAGTGTTGGAGAAAGGCACTGCAAGATTCATTAATGCTATTTAGTGAGGATGGCTTTGGATAGTCCACCGGCTCGCTGTAACCCACTGAACTATTGAGGGAGCAGGGTGGTTTGTATGGGGTGCATGGATTGTATTGCCTTCTAAGTAATTCAGATTCTGTTTCTACAACACGTTCCCACTAACTGGAGGTCCACCTGCGTTGAGCATCTACAAATCAGCGGTAGATTAGAGTTCAATATGATTCCCAACATTGTCCATTCAAAAAGTTCCTCTTTCATGATTGTCACTGAGCAGTTTCATCGGAGTCTGTTCTACAAGGGAAAGAATCCCGGACCGTCAGCCAAAGGTGATCAGAGGCTGTTGGTCAATATTTAATACGGCGGCTGAGGCTGGGCAGAGGCGGCTAATTCGGTCCGTTTGAAGGTCGGCTTCTTTGATCTGCTGCTGAGCTTGGTGCCACCAGTAGTCTGCATCTGTATTGTCTCTTCCACTTGAGGGAAGACTCTTCCCAGCATGATGGCTTGGCACCACATCCCTACTGAGCATCCCGGGGATGGATAGCGCTGAAGGCTTTCACTGGCACTGAATGACTTCAGTGGCCTGAATTCCTTTTTGGGGGCGGGGGACCGGATCATTCTTCCTGTGCCGATACATAACGCAGTAGCCAAACGACACGCTCCCTTCTGTCTTGGGCTTTTAACTCCAGCTCATCGTTTCAAGTTTACGTCAGCTGCATTCGTGTTGGGTCGCGTCCAGCTCCACATTTGCTTCGGGGTCCTTGTCGGGAATTCAGAATATGACCAATCCATTCCACCAGGGAGTGCAACGAAGGTTCACGAGATGGATTCCTGGGTTGGCGGGCATGTCGTATGAGATTGAGTCAACTAGGCCTGTATGAGATAGGATCTCATTGAAGCATGCAAAATTATTACAGGATTTGATAGGGTGGATGCTGGGAGATGTTTCCCTTGGCTGGGAGTCTCGAACCAGGGGCCACAGCCTCAGGATAAAGGGTAGGCCATTCAGGACTCGAAGAGGAGACACATCTTCAGAGGGTGGTGAATCTTTGGAATTCTCCACCCCAGAGGGCTGTGGAGGTTCAGTCCTTGGGTATAATCAAAACAGAAGTCGATAGATTTCTGACTCGTAAGGGCATCAAGGGATATGGCGATAGGGCTGGTAAATGGAATTGAGGCTGAAGATCAGCCATGATCTTATTGAATGGCGGAGCAGGCTCGAAGGGCCGAATGGCCTACACCTGATCCCAGTTCTTGTGTTATGTTCTCTCTGGCTAGTGGCATGCATGTTCTCTTCTGGCTAGTAGCATGCAGTACATTTGGGCCATTGGATCACGGTAAATCCAAAATCTATTAGGATAAATGATCTTCCACGAGAAAACATGGGGTGGGGGCTCCCACTGCATCAATGGCCTCCAGGATCTTGCCCAAGTGGTTACGTTTGTGAGACGGCTCTATGAAGGAGCGGGCACATCTGAGCCTGATCATTGCCATATTCCAATGTAGTGCTGCTTGACATTTCAAGTGGTGTTCCCGGATGTTTCCCTCTTCTTAGATGGATGATGGCCAGTGAATTGCTATCGTTGTGCGCTGCCAGAGTCCAGCAAATCTGCCCCAAGGCGTGAGACTGACCTGGGCCTTAATCAGCACCGCAATAGATGGCCCATGTCCCAAGTTCTGGGAGAACTTGAATATTGACCTTGTGCCCTTCTCAGCTGCGTCACTTCAAACGCCCTTGGGTTAATTCTAAAATGGCTGCCCTTGCTCTGCTGATGTATCCAGTTTTATAGAATGTGTCTTGCTGCTCGCCTCCACTTGCACTGCAGAAACCTCCTCCGCTCCTGCTGTGGACTTTCAGTTAATAGGGATTCAGAAAGTGAAAATCCTGTAACTTTTAGATTTGAGGTTACTGGAGAAGTGGTATCCCAAGTGCGAAGCAGGGAGACCTATGCTGGGTTGCACCCAGATTTCCAATATGCATGGAAGATTCCACATGACAAACTATAGGTTGACTAAGGGGTTCAGGGATTACATTATAGGCTGTGGTGCAAAGGGTCTATTCAGCCCAACCAGTCCATGCTGGCATTTATGCTCCACTCGAGCCTCCTCCTGTCTTTCTTCATCTCATTCTTCATCTAATTCTATCGATAGCCCTCTATTCCCTTCTCCCTTAAATGCATCCATACTATTCGCTTCAACCACTCCATGGTAGCGAGTTCCACATTCTCACCATTCTCTGGGTAAAGACGGTTCTCCTGACTTCCCTATTGGATTTCTTGGTCACTATCTTATAATGATGGCCTCTAGTTATGCTCTTCCCCAACAAGTGGAAACACTCTCTGTATCTACTGTCTCCACTCTATCAAAACCTTTCATAATTTTAAAGACCTCATGGGTCACCCCTCAGCCTTCTCTTTTCACGAGAAAGGAAACCCAGCCTGTCCATCATTTCCTGAAGCCAACTAGTTATCCATTTTGCTACTTGTCCCCTGACTCTGCATTCTCTGACCTTGTTCTGCATTCTCTGACCTTGTTCATCAGTCTCTTATGTGGTACCTTTTATTGAAGGCCTTTTGCAAATCTAGATAACTTGCATCTACTGCATCACCCTTGTCTGCTCTACCTGTTACCGCTTCAAAAAATTCAGTTTGATCAAGCAAGACTTTCTCTTTTTAAATCCATGTTGACCATTTTTTTTTTTGGTTTCTAGATTTTCTGTTTTCTCCTTTAGTAGGGATTCTATTTAGTTCTCCTACCACCGTTAAGCTGACTGGTCTATAGTTCCCTGGACATGTTCTATCTCCCTTCTTAAATATAGGTATTTTAGCGAACCGCCAGTCCTCTGGCACTGCCATTTTTAACAAATTACTAAATATATGTAGTATGAGTCTTATCTCTTCCTTAGATTATTTTAAAATGTGCAGATGTAACTCATCTGGGCCAGGGTTTTTTCTTTGAGTTTGATTAGTTTATTTAATATCTCAATGCATTTCATTTCCAATCTCTACTTCCAGCGTAATGCCCACCTGTTCTATCCCCCTGATAGACAAAAGCAAAGTCATTATTTAATTTCTGCCGTCTCAATTGCCGCCTCTGGTATTATCCTATCCATCCTTTAGTGGCCCTATTCCCATGACGACTTTTTTCAAACTTGTCAGTAAAATATTTTACTATTGTTTTATGCTCCCTGATTTAATTTCATATTTCCTCTTTGCCTTCCTAATTGATTTTGACTTCTCTCCGAATCTCTTCGTATTCTCCCTTAAGCTCTCCCCCTTGCTGTCCATGTGCTTAATGTATGCCTCTTTCTTTCCCTTCAATTTTTCCCTTGGCTTTATTCATCCATGGTGTCTCATCAGTGTTTAGTTTGTTTTTTAGCAGAATCTAGAGAATGCGAGCTTGGGTGAAGGATACAGTGGTCACTTGCTAGTCAGGGTGAAGGTCAAAGGTGAGTATCGGGTCTTGTGGGCAGACTGGGAAAAGCCTGATGCCTTTCCCATCTGGAGTTCTTCTACAGGAAGAAATTGAATTGATTAATCCAATGTAAAAATGGCAAATTTGTAGCTAAACCTGGGACCGAGTAAAGAGGTGCTTGTGTGAAAAACCGGCGGGAGTTTGGCTGGAGTTGTCTATCAGTAGTGTGGAAATGGCGAATGAGCGTTGGGTCTTTATGAGCGGACTGAGAGCGATCCCATGCCTTTCTCAATCTTGTGATCTCCCCTCAGGTCAGAACATGAGAATTTCCATCCCGCTCACCAGGCCGATCGATATCCAGCTCCACACAAACAGGCCAGCCGAAGGTCACCGGGAGTCCGGATTAGACCCAGAGTACAAACTGTCACACTTCATCAAGGATCTCCGCAAGTACCCGCCCTCGGTGAGTGATGAACACCCGGAGAACCACTAACATTTCACCATCCATTTAACGCTGAGACGAATCCTAAGATACTTTGAGCCGTTTCTCATTAAAAGCCCTGATGCCTACATAAACAGGCACAGGCTATTTAGCCCCTCGAACCTGTTCTGCCATGTGAGATCATGGCTGATCTGTGACCTAACTGCATATACCCGCTTTTGCCCCATATCCCTTTAATACCTTTGGCTATTAATCTATCAATCTTAGATTTAAAATTAACAATTGATCCCAGCATCAATTGCCGTTTACAGAAGTTCCAAACTTCTAACAGTATTTTTTTTGTCGAAGTGTTTACTAACTTCACTAAAAGGTATGGTTCCAATAGTCTATGCCCCCTAGTCCTAGATTCTCCAAACAGCAGCAACAATTTCTCTCTCTTTACCCTCAGTTCGCTTTAATATCTAACTTCGACCAAATCATCTTAACCTTCTAAATTCCAGCTAATACAACGCCTGTTCGTATAATCTCTCCTCGTAATTTAACCCTTTGCGTTCAGGTAAACCTACGCTGCACTCCCTCCAAGGCCAATATATCCTTCCTAAGGTGCGGTGCCCAGAACTGTTCTCAATACTCCAGGTGTGGTCTAACCAGGGCTTTGTCTAACAGTAGCATAACTTTACCTCTGTTTGGACCATCTCTGGTACTTGGGTCAGTTCTGGGCAACGCGCCTCAGGAAGGATACATTGGCCTTGGAGAAGGTGCAAGACATTGTATGCGTTTGTCAATCTTGGGATTGAGAATGGAGTAGGATGAAAAGATTGAGATTCTGCAGTAACGCTACTGTCATTCCAGGCGCACTCACCCAGAGGATGCACGCTGCCAAGACCGTTCAGCTTTTCTTGCCCCAGGAACAGGGAGTGCGACGATGCGGCTGTCGGCCGGTATATCTCGATGGCCGAGTACATTGACGCGTTTGAACATCGCACACAACCGAGAGGCCGCAAGCGGGCCAGGCGCCAGGAGAAACCAGGTACTACAGTGGGCTCTTCTCCCGATCTTTCTTGGAGGCCCTCTATCTTCGCCTTCCCACACAGCACGGCCTTCTCCGCACTCTTCCCATATTCTTCAATTCATAAAAATTGAAATGAGAACCGATTTAAACATTGATCCCCCAACTCTAAACATCTTTTCCCCAAACACTGGCCTGTTCGAGCATCTCTGGGCACGGCCAGCTCACTCAGGCCGACCAGAATAACGCTGGTACTCTGGGACCAGGGCCCACGGCGGGGCTGTGCCTACTCCGACATGGCTTGAGGCCCAAATCTCTTCAGGTATTTTTAGAGGTCTCGGCAACTCCGGACTGGAATTGAATCTGACCCCAGAGGTAAACGGCCAGCGTCTGAGCTGTGAGACTCCGCAAACTAATGGCTCCCGGCTCTGGACATTGAGAGCCAGGAATCGTTCGTTTGTTTCCCAACAGGACCCTGGGGATTGGAGTCTCGTTCCCTGACGGGTTATTAGAGGCAGTCGGGGAGATGAACGGGCACGCACTGTTCCTCATTGTCAATCTGCTCTAATTGTGCCGCACCCACCAATTAATGTACAAATTGTAGTTTATATCCTCATGGTGAGAGGGGTGAATTGCAGCTTGTTTTAAGCTGGACTGAACTAACGGGAGGGGGCGCGGCAAACCATCAAACGTTGGATTTATATCCCTTCTCCGCCGCCCCCAACCCCACCCCCAGCGGGCGTTGATGTACGGGAAGATCCCAGGATCTGCTGACTGACTCGGTCCATCGCCAGGGGCCCGGGCGTGGAGTCCGGGACACTATTGGAGGGAAGGCCGGGGTGAGAGTCCAGCTGGACGGATGTCATTGTCCTGAGACTGAAATCCGCGTTTCTCTTTCCCTCTGAACTTTACAGATGAACAAGTTGAGGCTAAAGGGGAGACTGTGAAAACCGGGATCAGTGAGCAGTGGAGAGCTGGAATTTCCTCATCAGTGTGTCCGTTTGTCGTTGCTCAGTCCGGTCTTATCCAAGGGCCTCCTTTGTGAAACCTCTGCCCAATGTTTTAGTTTTACTACTGCCGCCGGTATAATCCCCAACTTGCGTTCATTGAATGATTCCGGTCCGGTTTAGTGTCTCTTCAAAACCCAACCAGGCAGCGGAACTGATTTCCAAGCTGGAATTTTGAAAACGGGAGGTGACATTTTGTGCCCGGAGTTTATTTCTCCATTCCGAGGACACGCGGGATCTCAGCGGGTCAGTGTGAAATTTTACTCCTTCAGACCAAACCGCCCTCCGCTGGCGCTCACCCGGCCGACTCGATCAGTCGCTGACCTTATTGGATCAGAAATGTTTAACTTTTTATGTTGTTTGAGTAGTGATGTACGTGTCTCTAATCTTTAAGATTTGCTCTTTCTGACCCCCAGAGGGGAATCTTTCCCAACCCAAGCTCCTTCTCTCCTTTCCCTGAATCTGGTTTCCAAGATGCTGATGGCCGGGACTGCGGGCCCAGGGGAGCCGGGCAGTAAGTGGCCGGGGATGGTCAAACTTGTATGGCTGTGATTTTAATGTTTAACACTTGTATGTACTTAATAAAGATCTTCCACGTAAGGTTCTGGTCTCCGGTCCTTGTGTTTGGATCTTAAACAGTCCAGCTTATTCCGGGTGAAGTAAGTGAGTAATTCGCTGCCACGGTGGAATAGTAAGTGAGACTGGGCCGGAGCCGGATAAACTCTGGGTTAGATCGTGTTCTATTGCGAATAACCGGTGGTGCAGCAACAGATTTGGGGAATGTCCAGTTCTGGTATAATGGGATTTTTGTTTTCTGCCCCTTTCCCTCCTCTCTTCCTTTCCTGCTGATCTGGCCTCATTAGGCCGCTCCTCCTGTTCACGGACTCGCCCCACTGGCAATGGAGGCCCTGCAGATTCACTCCGTTTTAATGGGCTGACTCCGGACTCGGGTCCCCAGTCCCAGCACGGTCAGTGTTCCATATTCAATCATCAGTCTGAACCGCTGCTCCCAACTGCCTTTAACCCTTAATAACCAAAGCATTATTACCTCGAGTGCTCGATCTCCCCCCGCCACACCCGCTCCTTGTTCTCATCTACATGCTGCCCCCTTGGCGACATCATCCAAAAGACATGGGCTTGATTTTACAGGGCTATGACGGCGTGCCTATGTCGTCATAGGTGCCCCGCAGGTTACAGCTTTCCACATGCGATGGTGCCCATCCGCTCGAAATGCAGTTACGCTGGCAGAGTTGGGCATTTTTGAGCTGTATAAAATTAAGGGCAAGGATAAAGTGAACAGAAAGGACCAATTTCCCTGAGCAGAGGGGTCAAAAACCAGGGGGCACAGATTTAAAGTAATTGGGGGAAGATTTAAGGGGACATTTCTTCACCCAGAGGGTTGTGGGGGTCTGGAACTCACTGCCTGAAAGGGTGGTAGAGGCAGGAACCCTAACCACGTTTAAAAAGTACTTGGATGTACACTTGGCCCGTAGCCCTGCAGGTTAAAGCATCCCAAAGGCTGGGAAGTGGGATTAGGCTGGATAGCTTTGTTGGCCGGTGCGGACAGGATGGGCCGAAATGGCTTCCTTCCGTGCTGTAACTTTCTATGATTCAAGTCCCGTTCACTCATCACCCCTGTGATCTCTGATCCACATTGGCTCCCAGTCTGGCAACGCCTCGATTTAAAATTCTCACCCTTGTTTTTAAAATCCCTCTACTACCCTTCGAGAGCTGTGCGTGCCAGTTCTGGCCAGCTGTGCACCCAATTTTCATCCTTCCACAATTGGCGGCCGTCCTTCAGCTGCCTAGGCCCTAAGCTCTGGAACTCCCTCCCTAAACCTCTTCACCTTTCTAGTTATTTCTCATCGTTTAAGCAGCTCCATAAAACCTACCTCTTTGACCAAGCTTTTGTCACGTGTCCTAATATTTCTGAGGCTCGAAGTCAAATTGTGTTTGATGCCACTCCTGTGAAGCATATTGGGACGTTATACTGTTATGGGCGATATATAAATGCAAGTTGTTTTGACTTTAATGGCATTTGGGTCTCCTTATTTAGGGAACGATATACTTGCTTGGAGGCTGTTCAGAGAAGGTTCGCTAGTTTATTTCCTCAAATGAAGGGGTTATCTTGTGAAGAAAGGTTCAGCAGGCTGGGCCTATACTCACTGGAGTTTAGAAGAATGAGCGGTGATCTTATTGAAACATAAGATTCTGACGGGGCTCGATAGGGTAGATGCAGCAAGGATGTTTCCCCTCGTGGGGGAATCTAGAACTAGGGAGCATCATTTCAGAATAAAGGGTCGCCCATTTAAAACGGAGATGAGGGGGGATTTATTCTGAGGGTCGTGGATCTGTGGAATTCTCTACCCCAGAGAGCTGTGGAGGCTGGGTCATTGAATATATTTAAGGTGGAGAGAGACAGATTTTTGAACGATAAGGGACTCGAGGGTTATGGGGAGCGGGCAGGGAAGTGGAGCTGAGGCTAAGATCAGATCAGCCATGATCTTATTGAACAGGCCAGACCAAGTAAGGACGGCAGCGTTCTTACCCTAAAGGGCATTAGCGAACCAGTTGGGTGGTTGCGACAACCTGACAGCTTCGTGGTCAGTTTTTTTCAGATATCAGCTTTTATTATAAACTAGACTCAAATTCACAATACTAGTGCGATTTTAAACTCGTTATCTGGATTATTAGTGACGCGACCACGACACTGCCGGACAGCACACTGGCTTTAAATGCAGTTTTTCTTTTAAGATAAATACTTGGAAAGCAGAACTGATGATGATGATGGTTCAGGGAGCGTCTGTAAATGAGCCGTGCCCGAACGTACAGTCACTCTACACTTCAATCTCACGCCACTGTATTCAGTCCCTCTGCACTTCAATCTCAGCACTGTATTCAGTCCCTCTACACTTCAATCTCACACCACTGTATTCAGTCCCTCTACACTTCAAACTCACACCACTGTATTCAGTCCCTCTACAGTTCAATCCCTCACCACTGTATTCAGTCCCTCTACAGTTCAATCCCTCACCACTGTATTCAGTCCCTCTACACTTCAATCCCACACCACTGTATTCAGTCCCTCTACACTTCAATCTCACACCACTGTATTCAGTCCCTCTACACTTCAATCCCTCACCAGCGTATTCAGTCATAAGAACATAAGAAATAGGAGCAGGAGTCGGCCAATTGGCCCCTCGAGCCTGCTCCGCCATTCAATAAGATCATGGCTGATCTGATCCTAACCGCCAATCTACTATCACAGAACCATCAACTGAACCTAACAGAATTGGACACACGAAATAGGAGCAGGGTCAGGCTACACGGCCCCTGGGCCCGCTACGCCACCCACACGGCCATGACCGATCCGAACCTAGACTCATGTCCAAATTCCTGCCCGCTCCCCGTAACCCTCAATTCCCTTTACTTCTGGGAAACTGTCTATTTCTGTTTTAAATTTATGGAATGATGTAGCTTCTACAGCTTTTTGGGGCAGCATATTCCATGGACCTACCACCCTCTGAGTGAAGTAGTTCCTTCTCATCTCAGTTTTGAAAGAGCAGCCCCTTATTCTAAGACTATGCCCCCTAGTTCTAGTTTCACCCATCATCGGGAACATCCTCCCCGCATCCACCCGATCCAACCCCTTCACAATCTTATATGTTTCAATAAGATCGCCTCTCATTCTTCTGAACTCCAATGAGTAGAGTCCCAATCTACCCAACCTCTCCTCATATGCTCATCCCCGGGATTAACCGAGTGAACCTTCTTTGTACTGACTCGAGAGCAAGTATGTCCTTTCTTCAGTACAGACACCAAAACTGTATGCAGTATTCCAGGTGCGGTCTCACCAATACCTTGTACAACTGAAGCAATACTTCCCTATTTTTATATTCTATACCCCTAGCAATGAAAGCCAACATTCCATTGGCCTTCTTAATCACTTGCTGCACCTGCATACTAACCTTTTGAGTTTCGTGCACCAGGACCCCCAGATCCCTTTGTACTTCAGTACTTTCCAGTCTCTTGCCATTAAGATAAGAACTTGCTCTACTATTTTTGCTGCCAAAGTGCATCACCTCACACTTTCAAGTATTATATTCCATCTGCCAAATCTCTGCCCACTTACTTAGCCTGTCTATATCCCCCTGTAGGTTTTGGATGTCCTCCTCACTCACTACTTTCCCTCCCATCTTAGTATCATCTGCAAACTTTGATATGTTACACTCGGTCCCCTCCTCCAAATCGTTAATATAGATTGTAAAGATTTGGGGACCCAGCACTGACCCCTGCGGAACACCACTAGTTACTGATTGCCAGTCTGAGAATGAACCATTTATCCCAACTTTCTGCCTTCTGTTAGATAGCCAATCCTCTATCCATGCCAGAATATTACCCCCAATCCCGTGATTTTTTTATCTTAAGCAATATTCTTTTGTGTGGCACCTTGTCAAATGCCTTTTGGAAGTCTAAATACACCACATCCACTGGTTCCCCTTTATCCACCCTGTATGTTACTTCCTCAAAGAACTCCAGCAAACTTGTCAAACATGACTTCCCCTTCACAAAACCATGCTGACTTTGTCCTATTAAATTATGATTATCCAAATGTCCCGTTACTGTCTCCTTAATAATGGACTCCAACATTTTACCTACCACAGATGTTAGGCTAACCGGTCTATAGTTTCCAGCCTTCTGTCTACTGCCCTTTTTAAATAAGGGTGTTACATTAGCAGTTTTCCAGTCTGCCGGGATCTTTGCTGAGTCCAGGGAGTTTTGGAAAATTATTACCAATGCATCCACAATCCCTACCGCCACTTCCCTCAAGACCCTAGGATGTAAGCCGTCAGGTCCAGGTGATTTATCCGCCTTGAGTCCCATTATTTGACCGAGTACCACTTCCTTAGTGATTTTGATCGTGTTTAGCTCCTTCCCCCCACCGCCCCAATCCCCCCCCCCCCATTAGCCCCCTGTTTGTCCAGTGTTGGGATATTCTTACTGTCCTCTACTGTAAAGACTGATACAAAATATTCATTCAGTGTATTTGCCATCTCCATATTTCCCACCATTAATTTCCCGGTCTCATCCTCTAAGAGACCAACATTTACTTTAGCCACCCTTTTTCTTTTTATATAACTATAAAAACTCTTACTATCAGTTTTTATATTTTTTGCTAATTTACTTTCATAATCTATCTTCCCTTTCTTAATCAATCTTATTGTTATTTTTTGCTGTCTTTTAAAGTTTTCCCAATCCTCTATCCTCCCACTAGATTTGGCTACCTTATAAGCCCTTGTTTTTAGTCGAATACTATCCTTAATTTCTTTACTTAGCCACGGATGACTGTCTTTTCTTTTACACCCTTTTCTTCTCAGTGGAATATATATTTTTTGGAAGTTGTAAAATAACTCCTTAAATGTACACCACTGATCATGTATCGTCTTACCCTTTAATCTATTTTCCCAATCCACTCTACTCAATTCCGCTCGCATACCTTCATAGTCTCCTTTATTCAAGCTTAGCACGCTTGTTTGAGATCCGACCTTCTCACCCTCTAATTGAATATGGAATTCAACATGTTATGGTCACTCATTCCAAGGGGATCCTTTACTACGGACATTTTTAATTAATCCCGTCTCGTTACTCAGGACCAGATCTAAGGTTGCTTGCCACCTGGTCGGTTCAGTTACATACTGCTCAAGAAACCCATCCCTAATACACTCAATGAACTCATCCTCAAGGCAGCCCTGCCCAATTTGATTTGTCCAATTAATATGATAGTTAAAATCCCCCATAATTATAGATGTTCCCTTATTACAAGCCTCAACTATTTCCCTGATTGATACTCCGTCCAACAGAGTTGCAACTATTCGGAGGCCTATAGACTACGCCCACTAGTTTTTTTCCCCTTATTATTCCTTATCTCCACCCAAACTGTTTCATTATCCTGATCTTTTGACCCAATATCATTTCTCTGTATTACAGTGATTCCTTCCTTTATTAACATAGCCACCCCACCTCCCCTTCCTTCCTGCCTGTCCTCCTGATCGGTTAAATAACCCGGTATGTTTAATTCCCAGGCATTGTCACCCTGCAGCCATGTTTCTGTAATGGCCACAAGATCCTACCCATATGTAGTTATTTGTGCCATTAACTCGTCTATTTTGTTACGAATGCTACGTGCATTCAGATAGAGAACTTTCAAATATGTTTGGTGACACTTAGTTCCTGCTTTTGCCCTTTTTATTACTTTACCTTTTACTCCATGCCTTCTGCCCCTTCCTGACACACTCTGGTTTTTTAATTTCCTCACTGCTACCTAAGTCTATGACCTTCTCTGTTGTCAGTTTTATTATTTGCTGTCTAGGAATCTCCTCCCCCCCCTCACGCCCCCCCCCCCCACTAGTTAGTTTAAAGCCCTCTCTACAGCCCTAGTTATATGATCTGCCAGGACTCTAGTCCCAGCACTGGCCAAGTGAAGCCCGTCCCAACGGAACAGCTCCCCCCTGCCCCAGTACTGGTGCCAGTGTCCCAGGAAGCAAAACCCATTTCTCCCACACCAGTCTTTGAGCCACTCATTTAAATCTCTAATTTTATTTGTCCTAGCCAAATTCGCTCGTGGTACAGGTAATAATCCAGAGATTATTACCCTTGAGGTTCTGTTTTTTAATTTGACCCCTAGCTGCTCATACTCCTTTAAAAGAACCGGCTTCCTTGTCCTATCTACGTCGTTTGTACCAACATGGACCGCAACAACTGGGTCCACCCCCTCCCACTGCAAGTTTCTTTCCAGCCCAGAGGAGATGTCCTTAACCCTGGCACCGGGCAGGCATCACAGCCTACGGGACTCTCGCTCTCGGCTGCAGAGAACTCTATCTATCCCCCTAATAATACTATCCCCTACCACTACAACATTTCGATTTACTCCCCCCTCTTGAATGGCCCCCCGTTCCACGGTGCTGTGGCCAGGTAGCTCATCCTCCCAGCAGTCCCTGCTCCCGTCCTCACAGGGAGTAAGAACCTCGAACCTGTTGGACAAGAGCAAGGGCTGCGGCTCCTCCAACACTACCTCCTGGATCCCCGTACCTGCCTCACTCGTAGTCACACCGTCCTGTCCCTGACCATGGGCTACATCTGAATTAATTAACTTCAGAGGTGTGACCACCTCTTGAAACACAAAGTCCAGGTACTTCTCCCCGTCCCTGATGTGTCGCAGTGTCTGAAGCTCAGATTCCAGCTCATCAACACGGAGCTGGAGTTCCTGTAGCAGCAGACACTTGTCACAGATGTAATCACCGTGAGCCTCAATGGGGTCCACCGGCTCCCACATCTTGCAACAGTAACACATCACCTGCTCCATTCTATGTAATTCATTATTTTTTTTATTCTTAGTTATGGACACTCTCTGCCCGATTATAGCTGCTAGTATCCCCTCTAATTAATTAGATTTAAATTAAGTCAATCCCTCTAAATTACACAAGTTAAATGGTTTACCAACAGTCACTCTGCACCAGAAAGGCCTTATTAACTACAACCCAGAGTTAAAGTTTGAAAAGAGCACCCTTCACCCCACTCACCCGAACTCACACTTACCCAAACTCAGCACTCTCTGCTGACTTGCACTCAGTGCTTGCTCGCACTAGCACTGGTCTTTTTCTACTGTTTGTTTGTTTACAGCCAAATGAGTCACCCCTGCTGATTGATTAGAAAACTGGTTTCCACTGCCTGCTGTGCCAATTTACTCCTACTGTAGTGTAACCTTGTTTTACTCTTCTTAAACCAACAGAATACCAAATAGTTAACTTTTCCCCTTCACTTAAACTGCTTAAGTACTCTTATCAAGAATGATTTAAAGAGAACTAACAATTAAAGAACTACTCACACTTACCCAAACTCAGCACTCTCTGCTGACTTGCACTCAGTAGATGCATTTCTGTTCATCTTTCAAAATTCTATAGATTCTGCAACAGTTCCCATGGATTGGAGCGTAGCTAATGTAACCCCACTATTTAAAAAAGGTGGTAGAGAAAAAACGGGGAACAATAGACCGGTAAGACTGACATCAGTAGTGGGCAAAATGCTAGAGTCAATTATAAAAGATATAATAGCAGAGCACTTGGAAAACAGTGACAGGATCGGACAAAGTCAACATGGATTTACAAAAGGGAAATCATGCCTGATTAAACTACTGGAATTTTTGAGGATGTAACTGGTAGAATTGATAAGGGATATGGTGTATTTGGACTTTCAGAAGGCTTTTGATAAGGTCCCGCATAAGAGATTAGCGTGCAAAGTTAAAGCACATGGGATTGGGGGTAAGGTACTGATTCGGATAGAAAACTGTTTGACAGACAGGAAGCAAAGAGTTGGAATAAACGGGTCTTTTTCCGAGTGGTAGGCAGTGACTAATGTGGTACCACAGGGATCGGTGCTAGGACCGCAGCTATTCACAATATATATTAATGATCTAGACGAAGGAACTAGATGTAATATTTCTAAGTTTGCAGACGACACAAAGCTGGGTGGGCGTGTGTGCTGTGAGGAGGATGCAGAGAAACTCCAGTATGATTTGGACAGGTTGGGTGATTGGGCAGATGCATGGCAGATGCTGTATAACGTGGATAAAAGCGTGGTTATCCACTTTGGTTCCAAAAAAACAGGAAGACAGATTTTTATCTGAACGGCAATAGATTGGGAAAAGGGGAAGTGCAACGTTATCTGGGAGTCATTGTGCACCAGTCGCTGAAGGTAAGCATGCAGGTGCAGCAGGTGGATAAGAAGGCAAATGGTATGTTGGCCTTCATAGCGAGAGCATTCGAGTACAGGAGCAAAGATGTCTTGCTGCAGTTGTACAAGTTGGTGAGTCACACCTTGAGTAATGTGTGCAGTTTTGGTCGCTTTATCTGAGGAAGGATGTTCTTGCCATGGAGGGAGTGCAGCGAAGATTTACCAGACTGATACCTGGGATGGCAGGAATGAAGTTTGAAGAGAAATTTGGTCGATTAGGCTTATATTCGCTAGAGTTTCGAAGAATGAGAGGGGATCTCATTGAAACTTATAAAATTCTATATGGACTAGACAGTCTAGATGCAGGAAGGATGTTCCCGATGGCGGGGGAGTCCAGAACCAGGGGTCACAGTCTAAGCATAAGGGGTAAGCCATTTAGAACTGAGATGAGGAGGAATTTCTTCACCCAGAAAGTGGTGAACATATGGAATTCTCTACCACATAAGGCAATTGAGGCCAATTCTTCAAATATTTTCAAGAAGGAGATAGATATATTTCTTAAGGCTAAAGGGATCAAGGGATATGGGGAGAAAGCAGGGTCAGGGTACTAAATTTGGATGATCAGCCATGATCTCATTAAATGGCAGCGCAGGCTCGAGGGGCCGATTGGCCAACTCCTGCTCCTATCTTCGATGCTTCTATGTAACATAATGAAATTCAGTGCTCATGAATCACAGATTCTCAGGGCGGTGTTGGGGGAAGGTGATTAATCAGCACCAAAACAATTAAAGTATTGACAATAACTCTACTTAGAGTAAGAATAAATCAATATAGAGAGGATTTGAATACTGTAACACTGCTGTCCTGCTGTTTACCTGTCAGTAATTAGTTAACATTTGTTTCTGTTGGTGCAGTTCAGTAGGAAACAAAGCATTATCAATGCATTTCAACTTATATATGAACGTAAGAACATAAGAAATAGGAGCAGGAGTAGCCCATTCGGACCCTCGAACCAGCTCCGCCATTCAATAAAATCATGGCTGATCATCGACCTCAATAGCCGTTTCCTGCCACTGGGATAGAAACACAGAAAATAGGAGCAGGAGTAGGCCATTCGGCCCCTCGAGCCTGCTCCGCCATTCAATGCGATCATGGTTGATCATCCAAATTCAGTACCCTGTCCCTGCTTTCTCCCCATATCCCTTGATCACCTTAGCCTTAAGAAATATAACCAGCTCCTTCTTGAATATATTTAATGAATTGGACTCAACTGTCTTCTGTGGTAGAGAATTCCACAGGTTCAACACTCTCTGGGTGAAGAAATTCCTCCTCATCTCAAACCTAAATGGCTTACCCCTTATCCTTAGACTGTGACCCCTGGTTCTGGACTCCCCCGCCATCGGGAACATCCTTCCTGCATCTAGTCTGTCTAGTCCTGTTAGAATTTTATAAGTTTCAATGAGATCCCCTCTCATTCTTCTAAATTCTAGCGAATACAAGCTCAATCGACCCAATCTCTCTTCATACATCATTCCTGCCATCCCAGGTATCAGTCTGGTGAATTTTCGCTGCACTCTCTCCATGGCAAGAACATCCTTCCTTTGATAAGGCGACCAAAACTGCACACAATATTCAATGTGTGGTCTCACCAAGGCCCTGTACAACTGCAGCAAGACATCCTTGCTCCTGTACTCGAATCCTCTCGCTATGAAGGCCAGCATACCATTTGCCTTCTGAACCGCCTGCTGCACCTGCATGCTTACCTTCAGCGACTTGTGCAAAAGGACACCCAGGTCTCGTTGCACTTCCCCTTTTCCCAATCTATTGCCGTTCAGATAATAATCTGCCTTCCTGTTTTTGCCTCCAAAGTGGATAACCTTGCATTTATCCACATTATACTGCATCTGCCGTGCATCTGCTCAATCACCCAACCTGTCCAAATCATACTGGAATTTCTTTGCATCCGCCTCACAGCACACACGCCCCCCCCAGTTGTGTGTCATCTTCAAACTTAGAGATATTACATCTAGTTCCCTCGTCTAGATCATTAATATATATTGTGAATAACTGGGGTTCTAGCACCGATCCCTGCGGTACCCCACTAGTCACTGCCTGCCACTCGGAAAAAGTCCCGTTTATTTCAACTCTCTGATCCTGTCTGCCAATCAGTTTTCTATCCAAGACAGTACCTTACCCCCAATCCCGTGTGCTTTAACTTTGCATGCTAATCTCTTATGCGGGACCTTATCGAAAGCCTTCTGAAATTCCAAATACACTACATCCACTGGTTCTCCCTAATCTATTCTACCAGTTACATCCTCAAAAAATTCCAGTAGATTAGTCAAACATGATTTAACTTTTGTAAATCCATGTTGACTTTGTCTGATCCTTGTCACTGTTTTCCAAGTGCTCTGCTATTACATCTTTTATAATGGACTCTAGCATTTTCCCCACTACCGATGTCAGGCTTACCAGTCTATAATTCCCCATTTTCTCTCTACCACCTTTTTATAATAGTGGGGTTACATTAGCTACCCTCCAATTCATGGGAGCTGTTCCAGAGTCTATAGGTGTTCCTCTCCGGTTAGTGACCTACACTCTGTGCAATTCTATAGTGACGGATACTCCCAGTAATACACGACCACTGGGGTCAGGTGTTCCACTCCAGTTAGTGACCTACACTCAGGACAATTCTACAGTGACAGATACTCCCAGTAATACACGACCACTGGTGTCAGGTGTTCCACTCCATATAGTGACCCACACTCAGGACAATTCTACAGTGACAGATACTTCCAGTAATGCATGGCCACTGGGGTCAGGTGTTCCACTCCAGTTAGTGACCCACACTCAGTACAGTTCTACAGTGACAGATACTCCCAGTAATACATGGCCACTGGGGTCAGGTGTTCCACTCCGGTTAGTGACCCACACTCAGTAGTTCTACAGTGAGAGACCCTTCCACCAATACCTTCTCTCAGAGAGTTCCTTACACTGAGGTCTGATTCAACAGTACACAATATTACACGAAAGTCAATAGCTACATAACACAGCGAGCACGTGAGTTACAAACAGTGTTTTACTTTCAGTTGAGGCAATGGAATAAAACCTCAGAAATAATTCAGGTCATTTGTCTAAACGAAATGCTATCACTGATCGGGTGTCTGTATAACGGTGACCACTGGATCAGGATGTAACATTATCAGTCACAGAGCAAAACCAGAGACCAGCTCACACACAGATTTACACAACTTCAATCGTTATAATCACTTACCAGGAACACCAATGACGGCAATGATCATGTAGTATATTTTCTGCACATGGTCAATTGGACGATGCATTTTCTGTGTGAAGCGATGTGTCCCTTCGTGCTGCAGGCAATCTCTCTGAATTAAACTCTGATTTGGACATTCCCAGAGCCTTTCACTTATACCCTGCGGGATGTCCACGGGGAGATTGAAGTTGCAACATCGCTGAAAATATTATTTATAAAAATATTTGAACAAACAGATGACGACAGCCGAGTTAATTCCCTGCTGTGATGGAATATATTTAGTGCTGAGATTGTAATTGAAAACCCCAAAGACCGGAGAATTCTGGTCACATGAATTAACGAATGACAATTGCCAGCTGTATTCTCCCAGCAATGGGGTTGTTGTTTCAAACACCACCAGGCTCATCTCTCGACCTCATGTTGTTTCGGTGATGTCCTTCGCTCTGCTGTGGCCATTCATTAATTAAATTCCAAAAGTTAGAGTGTCCTCTCAGGGCTGCTCTGCTGCGCTCTGGGATGGGGCTGTCCGCCTTAACTGTGGCCATTTAGTTAAACAATGAAAGTGGTGAATTTGTGTTGATGGATCCTCAAACTAATGCAGCCCCTCATCTAATACAGTACCTCAAACTAATACAGTACATCCAACTAATACAGTACCTGAAACTAATACAGTAGCTGAAACTAATACAATACCTCAAACTAATACAGCCCCTCAAACTAATACAGCTCCTCAGACTAATACAGTTCCTCAAACTAATACAGCCCCTCAAACTAATACAGCACCTGAAACTAATACAGCATATCAAACTATTATACCCCCTCAAACTAATACAGCCCCTCAAGCTAATACAGTACCTCAAACTAATACAGCTCCTCAAACTAATACAGTTCCTCTAACTAGTAGACAGACCCACCCACCACCTTTCTGGTCAAAAGTCCTGTAATCTCCTGTTCCCACAAAGTCACAGTGCATGGGATATCACTTGCCAGACACCATGAGGTCGTTACCAGGCTAACAACAACTCATTGTACAGATTATTTGAACAGTTTAACAATGCGAATTCTAAATATAAATTTAAAAGTCTTGTGTTTATTTCTGTTAAGTTAGTAATGGTCTATTAAATAAAGGCATGGCAGGGCACCTCATTCCCGTGGTTTACACATCTTGTTCCATGTGGGAACTCCAGTACACTTTCCGTGTCCTGGACAATCACATGTGCAGGAAGTGTCGTCAGCTGGAGGAGCTCGAACTCCGGGTTTAGGAGCTTGAACAACAACTGGCGTCACTGCGGTACATCCGTGAGGCTGAGAACTACGTGGATCGCACGTTTCAGGAGATGGTCACCCCGCAACCTAAGAGTGTGCAGGCAGAGAGGGAATGGGTGACCGCCAGACAGACAAGGTGGACCAGGCAGGTAGTGCAGGAGTCTCCTGAGTGCATCTCACTCTCTAACCGGTATTCAGTTCATAATACTGGAGAGGGGAATAGTTCCTCTGGCGAGTACAGCCAGAGCCAAGTCCAGAGCACCACGGTTGGATCAGCTCTACAGTGGGGTGTGGGAGTGGGGTGGGGGGGGGGGGAGGAGAAAGATTAGGAAAGCAATAGTGATCGGGGATTCAATAGTTAGGGGAATAGACAATCGTTTCTGCGGCCGCAGACGTGACTCCAGGATGGTATGTTTCCTTCCTGGTGCCAGGGTCAAGGACTGAAGAACATTCTGAGGAGGGTGGTTGAACAGCCAGAGGTCGTGGTCCATATCGGTACCAATGACATATGTAGAAAAAGGGATGACGACCTGCAGGCAGATTTTAGGGAGCTAGGAAAGAGATTAAAAACAGGACCTCAAAGGTAGTAATCTCCGGATTACTCCCGGTGCCTGTGCTGGTGAGTATAGAAATAGGAGGAAAGAGCAGATGAATGAGTGGCTGGAGAGATGGTGCATTAGGGAGTGCTTTAGATTCCTGGGACATTGGGACCGGTTCTCGGGGAGGTGGGGCCTGTACAGGTCGGAAAGTTTGCACCTCAACAGGGCCGAAACCAATGACCTCGACGGGGAGGGGGGTGGGTTGCTCGTAGTGTTGGGGAGGTTTTAAACTAATTTGGCAGTGGGTGGGCACCAGGCTGTAGCATTAGAATGGAGAATGAATGTGCACAAGGGATTGGGAGAGACGGATAGCACAAGATTAATAAAGAATAAGGTCCTATGTGGGGTCAGACTAAGAGAATACAAGAGAGGTTTATAGTGTATGTGGGTAAATGCATGAAGTGTGGTTAATAATGTTGGTGAGCTGCAGGCACAAATAGCCACATGGCAATATGTTGTCGTGATGATAATGGAGACATGCTCAAAAAAGGGAAGGATTGGGTACCAAATATTCCTGGGGAGAAGGTCATAGTCATTGTCACAGAGTCATAGATTTATACAGCACAGAAAGAGGCCCTTTGGCCCATCGTGTCCGCGCCGGCCATCCAGCCCCATCTATTCTAATCCCATTTTCCAGCACTTGTTCCGTAGCCTTGTATGCTATGTCATTTCAAGTGCTCATCTAAATGCTTCTTGAATGTTGTGAGGGTTGCTGCCTCTACCACCCTTTCAGGCAGTGAGTTCCAGATTCCAACCACCCTATGGGTGAAAAAGTTTTCCTCAAATCCCCTCTAAACCTTCTGCCCCTTACATTGTAACTATGCCCCCTGGTTATTGACCCCTCTACTAAGGGGAAAAGTTCTTTTCTACCTACCGTATCAATGTCCCTCATAATTTTGTATACCTCAATCAGGTTACCCCCTCAGCCTTCTCTGCTCTAAGGTAAACAACCCCAGTCTGTCCAGTTTCTCTTCATAGCTGAAGCGCTCCAGCCCAGGTAACATCCTGGTGAATCTCCTCTGCACCCTCTTAAATGCAACCACATCCTTCCTATAGTGTGACGACCAGAACTGCACACAGTATTCCAGCTGTGGCCTAACTAGCGTGTTGCACAGCTCCGTCATAACCTCCCTGCGCTTATATTCTATGCCTCGGCGAATAAAGGCAAGTATCCCATATGCCATTTTTAACCACCTGTCCCGCTGCCTTCAGGGATCTATGTACATGCAAACCAAGGTCCCTCTGATCCTCTGTCCTTCCTAGGGTCCTACCATCCATTGTGTATTCCCTTCCCATGTTAATCATCCCAAAATGCTCATTTCAAAAACACAGACAACTCATTTCACAAACTCAGAAAGTTCATTTCAGAGACCTAGACAGCTCCATTCATAGATCCAGACAGATCCATTCACAGACTCAGACAGCTCCAATCACAGAAACAGACAGCAACATTCACAGACATGGAAAGCTGATTTCAAAAACCCAGACAGCTCATTTCACAAATACAGAAAGTTCATTTCACAGACCTAGACGTCTCCATTCACAGACACAGACAACTCATTTCAGAGACTCAGTCAGCTAAATACACAGACCCAGACAGCTCCATTTACAGACTCAGACATCTTCATTCACAGATCCAGACAGCTCCATTCACAGACCCAGACAATTCACGTAACATATTCAGACAGCTCCATTCACAGACTCAGACAGCTGCATTCACAGACACAGAATGCTCATTTCACAAACCCAGACAGCACCATTAACAGACCCAGACAGCTCCGTTCACAGACCCAGGCAGCTCCATTCACAGACCAAGGGAACTCCATTCTCAGACCAAGACAGCTCATTTCACAGACCCAGACAGCTCCATTCACAGACCCAGACAGCTACATTCACAGACCCAGACAGCTCCATTCACAGACCCAGACAGCTCCATTTACAGACCCAGACAGATCGATTCACAGACACTGGCTGTTCCTTTCACAGACCCAGACAGCTCCATTCACAGACCCAGACAGTTCCATTCACAGACCCAGACAGCTCCATTCACAGACCCAGACAGTTCAATTCACAGACACAGACAGCTCCATTAAAAGACCCAGACAGTTCTGTTCACAGACACAGACAGATCATTTCACGGACCCTTCAGCACCATTCACAGACCAAAACAGATCGTTTCACAGACTCAGAAAGCTCATTTCACAGACCCAGACATCTCCATTCACAGATCCAGACAGCTTCAGTCACAGAAACAGACAGCAACATTCACAGACATGGAAAGCTGATTACAAAAACCAAGACAGCTCATTTCACAAACTCAGAAAGTTCATTTCACAGACCCAGACATTTCCCTTCACAGACTCAGACTGCTCAATTCACAGACACAGACATTTCCCTTCACAGACTCAGACAGCTCAATTCACAGATCAGACAGCTCAATTCTCAGACACAGACATCTCCATTCAGAGACACAGAAAGCTCATTTCAGACACTCAGACAGCTCCATTAACAGACCCAGACAACTCATTTCACAGATCAGACAGCTCAATTCTCAGACACAGACATCTCCATTCACAGACCCAGACAGCTCCATTGACAGACTCAGACAGCTCAATTCACAGACCCAGACATCTCCATTCATAGACCTAGACAACAACGCATTTCACAGACACAGAAAGCTCCATTCACAGAATCAGACAGCTCCATTCACAGACCCAGACAGCTGATTTCACAGACCCAGACAGCACATTTCAGAGATCCAGACAGCTCCATTCACAGACCCAGACAGCTCCATTGAAGATAGTTCTCCGACCTGAAACGTTAACTCTGTTTCTCTCTCCACGGATTGTGCCTGGCCTGCAGAGTTTTCCAGCGTTTACTGTTGTTAGATTCATTCACAGATTCAGACAGCTCATTTCACCGACCCAGACAGCTACATTCACAGACTCAGAAAGCTAATTTCACAGACCCAGTCAGCTCCATTCAGAGACCCAGACAGCTCCATTCACAGACTCAGAATGTTCATTTCAGAGACCTAGACAGCACCATTCACAGACACAGACAGTTCCATTCAGATATCCAGACAGCTCCATTCACAGACTCCGAAAGTTTATTTCACAGATCCAGACAGCTCCATTCACAGATCCAGACATCTCCATTCACAGACCCAGACAGATCCATTCACAGACTCAGACAGCGCCATTCACAGAAACAGACAGCAACATTCACAGACATGGAAAGCTAATTTAAAAAAAACCAGACAGCTCATTTCACAAACAGATTCAGGCAGTTCATTTGACAGACTCAGACATCTCCATTCAGAGACACAGAAAGCTCAATTCAGACACCCAGACAGTTCCATTCAATGATCCAGACGGCTCATTTCAAAGACTCTGAAAGCTCAGGTCACAGACCCAGAAAACTCCATTCACAACATCAGACAGCTCTATTCACAGACCCAGACAACTCAATTTTCAGACCCAGACAGCACAATTCACAGAACCTGACAGATCATTTCACAGACACATACAGTTCCATTCACAGACCCAATCAGCTCCATTTACAGACTCAGACAGCTCCATTCACAGACCCAGACAGCTCCATTCACAGACCCAGACAGCTTCATTCACAGACCCAGACAGCTCGTTCACAGACACAGATAGCTCCATTCACAGACCCAGAGAGCTCCATTCACAGACGCAGACAGCTCCATTCACAGACTCCGAAAGTTTATTTCACAGATCCAGACAGCTCCATTCGCAGATCCAGACATCTCCATCACAGACCCAGACAGATCCATTCACAGACTCAGACAGCGCCATTCACAGAAACAGACAGCAACATTCACAGACATGGAAAGCTAAATAAAAAAAACCAGACAGCTCATTTCACAAACAGATTCAGACAGTTCATTTGACAGACACAGACATCTACATTCAGAGACACAGAAAGCTAATTTCAGACACTCAGACAGCTCCATTCAAAGACCCAGACAACTCATTTCACAGATCAGACAGCTCAATTCTCAGACACAGACATCTCCATTCACAGACCCAGACAGCTCCATTGACAGACTCAGACAGCTCAATTCACAGACCCAGACATCTCCATTCATAGAACTAGACAACGCATTTCACAGACTCAGAAAGCTCCATTCACAGAATCAGACAGCTCCATTCACAGACCCAGACAGCTGATTTCACAGACCCAGACAGCACATTTCAGAGATCCAGACAGCTCCATTCACAGACCCAGACAGCTCCATTGAAGATAGTTCTCCGACCTGAAACGTTAACTCTGTTTCTCTCTCCACGGATTGTGCCTGGCCTGCAGAGTTTTCCAGCGTTTACTGTTGTTAGATTCATTCACAGATTCAGACAGCTCATTTCACCGACCCAGACAGCTACATTCACAGACTCAGAAAGCTAATTTCACAGGCCCAGACAGCTCCATTCAGAGACCCAGACAGCTCCATTCACAGACTCAGAATGTTCATTTCAGAGACCTAGACAGCACCATTCACAGACACAGACAGTTCCATTCAGATATCCAGACAGCTCCATTCACAGACTCCGAAAGTTCATTTCACAGATCCAGACATCTCCATTCACAGACCCAGACAACTCCATTCACAGACACGGACAGCTCCATTCATAGACTCAGACAGCTCCATTCACAGACTCCGAAAGTTTATTTCACAGATCCAGACAGCTCCATTCACAGATCCAGACATCTCCATTCACAGACCCAGACAGATCCATTCAAAGACTCAGACAGCGCCATTCACAGAAACAGACAGCAACATTCACAGACATGGAAAGCTAATTTAAAAAAAACCAGACAGCTCATTTAACAAACGGATTCTGACAGTTCATTTGACAGACCCAGACATCTCCATTCAGAGACAAAGAAAGCTCATTTCAGACACCCAGACAGCTCCATTCAAAGATCCAGATGGCTCATTTCAAAGACTCTGAAAGCTCAGGTCACAGACCCAGAAAACTCCATTCACAACATCAGACAGCTCTATTCACAGACCCAGACAACTCAATTTTCAGACCCAGACAGCACATTTCACAGACCCAGATAGCTCATTCACAGACACAGACAGTTCCATTCACAGACCCAATCAGCTCCATTTACAGACTCAGACAGCTCCATTCACAGACCCAGACAGCTCCATTCACAGACCCAGACAGCTTCATTCACAGACCCAGACAGCTCATTCACGTACACAGATAGCTCCATTCACAGACCCAGAGAGCTCCATTCACAGACGCAGACAGCTCCATTCACAGACCCAGGCAACTCCATTCACAGACCTAGACAGCTGCTTTTGCAGACTCTGGCAACTCCATTCACAGACATTGACAGCTCCATTCACAGACCGAGACAGCTCCATTTACAGTCTCTGACAGCTCAATTCAAAGACACAGACAGTTCCATTCATAGACCCAGACATCTCCCTTCACAGACACAGACAGCTCCATTCACAGACCCAGACAGCTCCATTCATAGACCCAGAAAGTTTCATTCACAGACCCAGACAGTTCCATTCACAGATCCAGACAGTTTCTTTCACAGACCCAGACAGCTCCATTCACAGGCCTAGACAGCTCAATTCACAGACACAGACAGCTCATTTCACTGACAACGACAGCTCCATTCACAGACACAGACCGTTCCATTCAGAGATCCAGACAGCTCCATTCACAGACTCCGAAAGTTCATTTCACAGATCCAGACATCTCCATTCACAGACCCAGACAGCTCCATTCACAGACACAGACCGCTCCATTCTCAGACTCAGACAGCTCCATTCACAGACTCCGAAAGTTTATTTCACAGATCCAGACAGCTCCATTCACAGATCCAGACATCTCCATTCACAGACCCAGACAGATCCATTCACAGACTCAGACAGCGCCATTCACAGAAACAGACAGCATCATTCACAGAGATGGAAAGCTAATTTAAAAAAAAACAGACAGCTCATTTCACAAACAGATTCAGACAGTTCATTTGACAGACACAGACATCTCCATTCAGAGACACAGAATGCTCATTTCAGACACTCAGACAGCTCCATTCAAAGATCCAGACGGCTCATTTCAAAGACTCTGAAAGCTCAGGTCACAGACCCAGAAAACTCCATTCACAACATCAAACAGCTCTATTCACAGACCCAGACAACTCAATTTTCAGACCCAGACAGCACATTTCGCAGACCCAGATAGCTGATTCACAGACACAGACAGTTGCATTCACAGACCCAATCAGCTCCATTTACAGACTCAGACAACTCCATTCACAGACCCAGACAGCTCCATTCACAGACCCAGACGGCTTCATTCACAGACCCAGGCAGCTCATTCACAGACACAGAAAGCTCCATTCACAGACCCAGACAGCTCCATTCACAGACGCAGACAGCTCCATTCACAGACCCAGACAACTCCATTCACAGACCTAGACAGCTGCATTTTTAGACTCTGGCAACTCCATTCACAGACACAGACAGCTCCATTCACAGACCCAGACAGCTCCATTTACAGTCTCTGACAGCTCAATTCAAAGACACAGACAGTTCCATTCATAGACCCAGACATCTCCATTCATAGACCCAGAAAGTTTCATTCACAGACCCAGACAGTTCCATTCATATTCCCACACAGTTACATTTACAGACTCTCGCAGCTCCATTCACAGACATAGACAGCTCCATTCACAGACTCAGACAACTTCATTCACAAACCAAGGCAGCTCCATTCAAAGACCCAGGGAGCTCCATTCACAGACCCAGACAGCTCCATTCACAATCCCAGACAACTCCATTCACAGACCCAGACAGCTCCTTTCACAGATCCAGACAGTTTCTTTCACAGACCCAGACAGCTCCATTCACAGGCGTAGACAGCTCCATTCACAGACACAGACAGCTCATTTCACTGACCACGACAGCTCCATTCACAGACTCAGACAGCACCATTCACAGACCCAGACAGCTCCATTCACTGACCCAGACAGCTCCATTCTCAGAAACAGACAGCAACATTCACAGACAGGGAAAGCTGATTTCATAAACCAAGGCAGCTCATTTCGCAGACCCAGACATTTCCCTTCACAGACCCAAACCACTCATTTCACAGACTTAGACAGCTCAATTCACAGACACAGACATCTCCATTCACAGACCGAGACAACGCATTTCACAGACTCAGAAACTCCATTCACAGACCCATGCAGATCCATTCACAGACACAGACAGCTCCATGCAAAGACTCAGAAAGCTACATTCACAGACACAGACAGCTCCATTCAGAGACCCAGACAGCTCCATTCACAGACTCAGACAGCAGATTTCACAGACCCAGACAGCTCCAGTCACAGACTCAGACATCTCCATTCCCAGAATCAGACAGCTCCATTCACGGACCCAGACAGCTCCATTCACAGACCCAGACAGCTGATTTCACAGACCCAGACAGCTCCATTCACAGACCAAGACAGCTCTATTCACAGACTCAGACAGCTGCATTCACAGATTCAGACAGCAACATTCACAGACTCAGACAGCTCCATTCACAGACACAGACAGCTCCATGCAAAGACTCAGAAAGCTACATTCACAGACCCAGACAGCACCATTCACAGACCCAGACAGCATATTTCACAGACCAAGACAGCTTATTCACAGACACAGATAGCTCCATTCACAGACCAAGACAGCTCCATTCACAGATTCAGACAGCTCATTTCACCGACCCAGACAGCTCCAGTCACACACTGAGAAAGCTAATTTCACAGACACAGACAGCTCCATTCACATCACCCAGACAGCTCCATTCACAGACCCAGAAATTTCATTTCACTGACCCAGACAGCTCCATTCACAGAGCCAGAAAGCTCCATTCACAGACACAGACAGCTCCATTCACAGACTCAGACAGCTCATTTCAAAGACACTGTCAGTTCCATTCACAGACACAGGTAGCACCATTCACTGACCCAGACAGCTACTTCCACAGACTCGGAAACCTCATTTCACAGACCCAGACAGCTGCATTCACAGACCCAGAGAGCTCCAATTACAGACCCGGACAGCACCATTCACAGACACAGACAGCACATTTCGCAGACCCAGACAGCTTATTCACAGACACAGATAGCTCCATTCTCAGACACAGACAGCTCCATTCACAGATCCAGACAGCTCCAATCACAGACTCAGACAGCTCCATTCACATACACAGACAGCTCCATTCATAGACCCGGACAGCTCCAGTCACAGACCCAGACATCACCATTCATAGACCAGACAACTCATTTCACAGACTCAGACAGCTTCAATCACAGATCGAGACAACTCCATTCATAGTCTCAGGCAGCTCCATTCACAGACACAGACATCTCCATTCACAGACCCAGACATCTCTATTCACAGACCCAGAAAGTTCATTTCACAGAACCAGACAGAACATTTAACAGCCCAAACAGCTCAATTCACAGACTCAGACAGCTCCATTCACAGACTCAGACAGCTCCATTCACGGACCAAGACAGAACATTACACAAATCCAGACAGCTCCATTCAAAGACTCAGACAGCTCATTTCACCAATTCAGACAGCTCCATTCACAGATCCAGACAGCTCCATTCACAGATCCAGACAGCTCCATTCACAGATTCCGACAGCTCATTTCACCGACCAAGACAGCTCCAGTCACAGAATCAGAAAGCTAATTTCACAGACACAGGCATTTCCATTCACATCACCCAGACAGCTCCATTCACAGACCCAGACAGCATATTTCACAGACCAAGACAGCTTATTCACAGACACAGATAGCTCCATTCACAGATCGAGACAGCTCCATTTACAGACTCAGACAGCTCCATTCACAAACCCAGACAAATCATTTCACAGACTCCGTCAGCTCCATTCACAGACCCAGACAGCCCCCATCCACAGGCACATAGAACTCCATTCACAGACCCAGACAGCTCCATTCACAAAGCCAGAAAGCTCCATTCACAGACACAGACAGCTCATTTCACAGACACAGTCAGTTCCATTCACAGACCCAGGCAGCATCATTCACTGACCCAGACAGCTCCTCCCACAGACTCGGAAACCTAATTTCACTGACCCAGACAGCTCCATTCACAGACCCAGATAGCTCCATTCTCAGACACAGACAGCTCCAAATACAGACCCAGACAGCACCATTCACAGACTCAGACAGCTCATTTCACAGATCCAGACAGCTCCATTCACAGACACAGACAGCTCCATTCACGGACCAAGACAGAACATTACACAGATCCAGACAGCTCCATTCAAAGACTCAGACAGCTCATTTCACCAATTCAGACAGCTCCATTCACAGATCCAGACAGCTCCATTCACAGATCCAGACAGCTCCATTCACAGATTCCGACAGTTCATTTCACCGACCAAGACAGCTCCAGTCACAGAATCAGAAAGCTAATTTCACAGACACAGGCATTTCCATTCACATCACCCAGACAGCTCCATTCACAGACCCAGACAGCATATTTCACAGACCAAGACAGCTTATTCACAGACACAGATAGCTCCATTCACAGATCGAGACAGCTCCATTTACAGACTCAGACAGCTCCATTCACAAACCCAGACAAATCATTTCACAGACTCCGTCAGCTCCATTCACAGACCCAGACAGCCCCATCCACAGGCACATAGAACTCCATTCACAGACCCAGACAGCTCCATTCACAAAGCCAGAAAGCTCCATTCACAGACACAGACAGCTCATTTCACAGACATAGTCAGTTCCATTCACAGACCCAGGCAGCATCATTTACTGACCCAGACAGCTCCTCCCACAGACTCCGAAACCTCATTTCACTGACCCAGACAGCTCCATTCACAGACCCAGATAGCTCCATTCTCAGACACAGACAGCTCCAAATACAGACCCAGACAGCACCATTCACAGACTCAGACAGCTCATTTCACAGATCCAGACAGCTCCATTCACAGACACAGACAACTCCATTTACAGACTCTGGCAGCTCCATTCACAGACACAGAGAGCTCCATTCACAGACACAGACAGCTCCATTCACAGACTCAGACAGCTCCATTCACAGACTCAGACAGCTCCATTCACGGACCCAGACAGCTCCATTCACGGACCCAGACAGCTCCATTCACAGATCCATGCAGCTGCATTCACAGACCCAGACAACACATTTCACAGACTCAGTCAGCACAATTCACAGACCCAGACAGCTTCATTCACAGACTCAGAATGTTCATTTCACAGAACCAGACAGATCATTTCACAGACCCAGACACCTCCATTCATAGACTCAGAAAACTAATTTCACAGACATAGACAGCTCCATTCACAGACCTAGACTGCTCCATTCACAGACCAAGACAACTCATTTAACAGAGTTAGTCAGCTACATTCACAGACCCAGACAGCTCAATTCACAGACCCAGACAGCTCAATTCACAGACCAGACAACTCATTTCACAGACTCAGACAGCTTCAATCACAGACTCAGACAACTCCATTCACAGCCCCAGACATCTCCATTCACAGACAGAGACAGCTCCATTCACAGACCCAGAACGTTCTTTTCACAGAACCTGACAGATCATTTCACAGACTCAGACAGCTCCATTCACAGAGCCAGACAGCTGCATTCACAGACCCAGACAGCTCCATTCACAGACTCAGACAGCTCCATTCATAGACCCAGACAGATCATTTCACAGACTCAGCCAGCTCCATTCACAGACACAGGCAGTTCCATTCACAGACCCAGACAGCTCCATTCAAAGATTCAGAAAGCTCATTTCAAAGACACAGACAGCTCCATTCACAGACCCAGAAATCTCCAGTCACAGTAGCAGAGAGCACCATTGACAGACCCAGACAGTTCCATTCACAGACTCAGACAGCTCCATTCTTAGTTGCAGACAGCTCAATTCACAGACCCAGACATCTCCATTCACAGACACAGACAGCTCCATTCACAGACTCAGACAGCTCATTTCACAGACACAGTCAGTTCCATTCACAGACCCAGGCAGCACCAAACACAGACCCAGACAGCTCCAATTACAGACCCAGGCAGCACCATTCACAGACCCAGACAGCAGATTTCACAGACCCAGATAGCTTATTCACAGATACGGATAGCTCCATTCTCAGACACAGACAACTCCATTTACGGACTCAGACAGCTCCATTCAGAGACTCTTGCAGCTCCATTCACAGACCCAGACAGCTCCATTCACAGACTGAGACAGCTCAATTCACAGACCCAGACAGCTCCATTCACAGACTCAGAATGTTCATTTCACAGAACCAGAAAGCTCATTTCACAGACCTAGACAGCTTCATTCACAGACCCAGAAAGCTCCATTCACAGACTCAGAAAACTCATTTCACAGACCTAGACAGCTCCATTCACAGACTTAGACTGCTCCATTGACAGACCCAGACAACTCATTTCACAGAGTCAGTCAGCTAAATTCACAGACACAGACAACTCAATTCACAGACCCAGACAGCTCAATTCACAGACCAGACATATCATTTCACAGACTCAGACAGCTTCAATCACAGACCCAGACAATTCCATTCACAGACACCGGCAGCTCCATTCACAGACCCAGACAGCTGCATTCACAGTCCCAGACATCTCCATTCACAGACCCAAACATTTCCATTCACAGACCAAGAACGTTCATTTCACAGAACCAGACAGATAATTCTACAGACTCAGACAGCTCCATTCATAGAACCAGACAGCACCATTCACAGACCGAGAGCGCTCCATTCACAGATTCAGACAGCTCCATTCACGGACTCAGGCAGCCCCATTCACAGACCCAGAGAGCTCCAATCACAGACCCAGACAGCTCCTTCCACAGATTCGGAAACCTCATTTCACAGACCCAGACAGCACCATTCACAGACCCAGACAGCGCATTTCACAGATCCAGACAGCTCCATTCAAAGACTCAGACAGCTCCATCCACAGACCCAGACAACTCCATTCACAGACTCAGACAACTTACTTCACAGACTCAGACAGCTTCATTCACAGACCCAGACCGGTCTATTCACAGAGCCAGAGAGCTCCATTCACAGACACAGACAGCTCCATTTACAGTCCCAGACAGCTCCATTCACAGACAGAGACAGCTCCATTCACAGTCCCAGACAGCTCCATTCACAGACCCAGACAGCTCCATTCACATACCCAGACAGCTCCTTTCACAGTCCCAGACAGCTCCATTCACAGACTCAGACAGCTCCATTCACAAACTCAGACAGCTCCATTCACAGTCCCAGACAGCTCCATTCAGAGACCCAGACAGCTCCATTCACTGAACCAGACAGCTGCATTCACAGACACAGACAGCTCCATTCACTGACCCAGAAAACTCCATTCACAAACCCAGAAATCACCATTCACAGATCCAGAGAGCACCATTGACAAACCCAGACAGCTCCATTCACAGACACAGACAGCTGCGTTCATAGACCAAGACAGCTCACTTCACAGACTCAGACAGCTCCATTCACGGACCCAGACAGGTCGATTCACAGACACATGCTGCTCCATTCACAGACCCAGACAGCTCCATTCTCAGACACAGACAGCTCATTTCACAGGCACAGACAGCTCCAGTCAGAGACTCAGGCAGCTCCATTAACAGACTGAGACAACTCCACGCACAAACTCTGACAACCCAATGCACAGACTCAGACAACTCCATTCACAGACCCAGACAGCTCCATTTACAGTCCCAGACAGCACCATTCACAGACCCAGACAGCTCCATTCACAAACAGAGACAGCTCCATTCACAGTACCAGACAGCTCCATTCACAGACCCAGACAGCTCCATTCAGAGACCCAGACTACTCCATTCACTGACCTAGACAGCTCCATTCACAGACACAGACAGCTCCATTCACTGACCCAGAAAACTCCATTCACAAAACCAGCAATCTCAATTCACAGAACCAGAGAGCACCATTGACAAACCCAGACAGCTCCATTCACTGACGCAAACAGCTGCATTCATAGACCAAGACAGCTCACTTCACAGACTCAGACAACTCCATTCACAGCCTCAGACAACTCCATGCACAGACTCTGACAACTCCATGCACAGACCCAGACAGCTCATTATACAGAAACAGACAGCACATTTCACAGATCCAGACAGCTCCATTCAAAGACTCAGAAAGCTCATTTCACAGACACAGACAGTTCCATTCACAGACCCAGACAGCTCCATTCACAGACCCAGAGAGCTCCATTCACAGACTCAGACAACTCCAGTCATAGACCCAGACAGATCATTTCACAGATTCAGCCAGCTCCATTCACAGACACAGGCAGTTCCATTCACAGACCCAGACAGCTCCATTCACAGACACAGGCAATTCCATTCACAGACCCAGACAGCTAATTTCACAGACCAAGACAGCACCATTCACAGACCCAGACAGCGCATTTCACAGACCCAGACAGCTCCATTAAAAGACTCAGAAAGCTCATTTCACAGACCCACAAAGCTCCATTCAAAGACTCAGAAAGCTCATTTCAAAGACACAGACAACTCCATTCACAGACCCAGAAATCTCCATTCACATTTCCAGAGAGCACCATTGACAGACCCAGATAGTTCCATTCACAGACCCACACAGCTCCATTCTCAGTTGCGGACAGCTCAATTCACAGACCCATACATCTCCATTCACAGACACAGACAGCTCCATTCACAGACTCAGACAGTTCATTTCACAGACACAGTCAGTTCCATTCACAAACCCAGGCAGCACCATTCACAGACCCAGACATCTCCAATTACAGAACCAGGCAGCACCATTCACAGACCCAGACAGCACATTTCACATACCCAGACAGCTTATTCACAGACACAGATAGCTCCATTCTCAGACACAGACAACTCCATTTACAGACTCAGACAGCTCCATTCACAGACTCTTGCAGCTCCATTCACAGACACAGGCAGCTCCATTCAGAGACCCAGACAGGTTGATTCACAGACCCATGCTGCTCCATTCACAGACCCAGACAGCTCCATTCTCAGACACAGGCAGCTCATTTCACAGGCACAGACAGCTCCAGTCAGAGACTCAGACAGCTCCATTAACAGACTGAGACAACTCCATGCACAAACTCTGGCAACCCAATGCACAGACTCAGACAGATCCATTCACAGACCCAGACAGCCCCATTTACAGTCCCAGACAGCTCCATTCAAAGACCCAGACAGCTCCATTCACAGACAGAGACAGCTCCATTCACAGTACCAGACAGCTCCATTCACAGACCCAGACAGCTCCATTCACAGACCCAGACAGCTCCATTCACAGTCCCAGACAGCTCCATTCACAGACTCAGACAGCTCCATTCATAAACCCAGACAGCTCCATTCACACTCCCAGACAGCTCCATTCAGAGACCCTGACTACTCCATTCACTGACCTAGACAGCTCCATTCACAGACACAGACAGCTCCATTCACTGACCCAGAAAACTCCATTCACAAAACCAGCAATCTCCATTCACAGAACCAGAGAGCACCATTGACAAACCCAGACAGCTCCATTCACTGACGCAGACAGCTGCATTCATAAACCCAGACAGCTCCATTCACAGACCCAGACATCTCCATTCACAGACCCAAACATTTCCATTCACAGACCAAGAACGTTCATTTCACAGAACCAGACAGATAATTCTACAGACTCAGACAGCTCCATTCATAGAACCAGACAGCACCATTCACAGACCGAGACAGCTCCATTCACAGATTCAGCCAGCTCCATTCACAGACTCAGGCATCTCCATTCACAGACACAGAGAGCTCCATTCACAGACCCAGACAGCTCCTTCCACAGATTCGGAAACCTAATTTCACAGACCCAGACAGCAACATTCACAGACCCAGACAGCGCATTTCACAGATCCAGACAGCTCCATTCAAAGACTCAGAAAGCTCCATTCACAGACACAGACAGCTCCATTCACAGACCCAGACAGCTCCATTCACAGACTCAGACAGCTCCATCCACAGACCCAGACAACTCCATTCACAGACTCAGACAACTTACTTCACAGACTCAGACAGCTTCATTCACAGACCCAGACAGGTCTATTCACAGAGCCAGAGAGCTCCATTCACAGACACAGACAGCTCCATTTACAGTCCCAGACAGCTCCATTCACAGACAGAGACAGCTGCATTCACAGTCCGAGACAGCTCCATTCACAGACCCAGACAGCTCCATTCACATACCCAGACAGCTCCTTTCACAGTCCCAGATAGCTCCATTCACAGACTCAGACAGCTCCATTCACAAACTCAGACAGCTCCATTCACAGTCCCAGACAGCTCCATTCAGAGACCCAGACAGCTCCATTCACTGAACCAGACAGCTGCATTCACAGACACAGACAGCTCCTTCACTGACCCAGAAAACTCCATTCACAAACCCAGAAATCACCATTCACAGATCCAGAGAGCACCATTGACAAACCCAGACAGCTCCATTCACAGACACAGACAGCTGCGTTCATAGACCAAGACAGCTCACTTCACAGACTCAGACAGCTCCATTCACAGACCCAGACAGGTCGATTCACAGACCCATGCTGCTCCATTCACAGACCCAGACAGCTCCATTCTCAGATACAGACAGCTCATTTCACAGGCACAGACAGCTCCAGTCAGAGACTCAGACAGCTCCATTAACAGACTGAGACAACTCCATGCAAAAAATCTGACAACCCAATGCACAGACTCAGACAACTCCATTCACAGACCCAGACAGCTCCATTTACAGTCCCAGACAGCTCCATTCACAGACCCAGACAGCTCCATTCACAGACAGAGACAGCTCCATTCACAGTACCAGACAGCTCCATTCACAGACCCAGACAGCTCCATTCACAGACCCAGACAGCTCCATTCACAGTCCCAGACAGCTCCATTCACAGACTCAGACAGCTCCAATCATAAACCCAGACAGCTCCATTCACACTCCCAGACAGCTCCATTCAGAGACCCAGACTACTCCATTCACTGACCTAGACAGCTCCATTCACAGACACAGACAGCTCCATTCACTGACCCAGAAAACTCCATTCACAAAACCAGCAATCTCCATTCACAGAACCAGAGAGCACCATTGACAAACCCAGACAGCTCCATTCACTGACGCAGACAGCTGCATTCATAGACCAAGACAGCTCACTTCACAGACTCAGACATCTCCATTCACAGCCTCAGACAACTCCATGCACAGACTCTGACAACTCCATGCACAGACTCAGACAACTCCATGCACAGACCCAGACAGCTCATTATACAGAAACAGACAGCACATTTCACAGATCCAGACAGCTCCATTCAAAGACTCAGAAAGCTCATTTCACAGACACAGACAGTTGCATTCACAGACCCAGACAGCTCCATTCACAGACCCAGAGAGCTCCATTCACAGACTCAGACAGCTCCATTCATAGACCCAGACAGATCATTTCACAGATTCAGCCAGCTCCATTCACAGACACAGGCAGTTCCATTCACAGACCTAGACAGCTCCATTCACAGACACAGGCAATTCCATTCACAGACCCAGACAGCTCATTTCACAGACCCAGACAGCACCATTCACAGACCCAGACAGCGCATTTCACAGACCCAGACAGCTCCATTAAAAGACTCAGAAAGCTCATTTCACAGACCCAGAAAGCTCCATTCAAAGACTCAGAAAGCTCATTTCAAAGACACAGACAGCTCCATTCACAGACCCAGAAATCTCCATTCACAGTTCCAGAGAGCACCATTGACAGACCCAGATAGTTCCATTCACAGTCCCAGACAGATCCATTCACTGAACCAGACAGCTCCATTCACAGACACAGACAGCTCCATTCACTGACCCAGAAAGCTCCATTCACAGACTCAGAAAGCTCATTTCACAGACCTAGACAGCTTCATTCACAGACCCAGAAAGCTCCATTCACAGAGTCAGTCAGCTAAATTCACAGACACAGACAGCTCAATTCACAGACACAGACAGCTCAATTCACAGACCAGACAACTCATTTCACAGACTCAGACAGCTTCAATCACAGAGCCAGACAATTCCATTCACAGACAGAGGCAGCTCCATTCACAGACCCAGACAGCTGCATTCACAAACCCAGACATCTCCATTCACAGACCCAGACATTTCCATTCACAGACCAAGAACATTCATTTCACAGAACCAGACAGATCATTCTACAGACTCAGACAGCTCCATTCATAGAACCAGACAGCTCCATTCACAGACCGAGAGAGCTCCATTCACAGATCCAGTCAGCTCCATTCACAGACTCAGGCAGCTCCATTCAAAGACCCAGAGAGCTCCTTTCACAGACACAGACAGCTCCTTCCACAGATTCGGAAACCTCATTTCACTGACCCAGACAGCACAATTCACAGACCTTGACAGCGCATTTCACAGATCCAGACAGCTCCATTCAAAGACTCAGAAAGCTCCATTCACAGACACAGACAGCTCCATTCACAGACCCAGGCAGCTCCATTCACAGACTCAGAAAGCTCCATTGACAGACCCAGACCGTTCCATTCAAAGACCCAGACAGCTCCATTCTCAGTTGCAGACAGCTCAATTCACAGACCCAGACATCTCCATTCACAGAAACAGACAGCTCCATTCACAGACTCAGACAGCTCCATCCACAGATCCAGACAACTCCATTCACAGACCCAGACAACTTACTTCACAGACTCAGACAGCTTCATTCACAGATCCAGTCAGCTCCATTCACAGACTCAGGCAGCACCATTCACAGACCAAGAACGTTCATTTCACAGAACCAGACAGATCATTCTACAGACTCAGACAGCTCCATTCATAGAACCAGACAGCTCCATTCACAGACCGAGAGTGATCCATTCACAGATCCAGTCAGCTCCATTCACAGACTCAGGCCGCTCCATTCACAGACCAAGAGTGCTCCATTCACAGACACAGACAGCTCCTTCCACAGATTCGGAAACCATCATTTCACAGACCCAGACAGCACAATTCACCTACCTTGACAGCGCATTTCACAGATCCAGACAACTCCATTCAAAGACTCAGAAAGCTCCATTGACAGACCCAGACCGTTCCATTCACAGACCCAGACAGCTCCATTCTCAGTTGCAGACAGCTCAATTCACAGACCCAGACAGCTCCATTCACAGAAACAGACAGCTCCATTCGCAGATTCAGACAGCTCCATCCACAGACCAAGACAACTCCATTCACAGACCCAGACAACTTACTTCACAGACTCAGACAGCTTTATTCACAGACCCAGACAGGTCTATTCACAGACCCAGAGAGCTCCATTCACAGACCCAGACAGCTCAATTTACAGTTCCAGACAGCTCCATTCACAGACCCAGAGAGCTCCATTCACAGATCGAGACAGCTCCATTCACATTCCCAGACAGCTCCATTCACAGACCCAGACAGCTCCATTCACAGACCCAGACAGCTCCTTTCACAGTCCCAGACAGCTCCATTCACTGAACCAGACAGCTCCATTCACAGACACAGACAGCTCCATTCACTGACCCAGACAACTCAATTCACACACCCAGAAATCTCCATTCACAGAACCAGAGAGCACCATTTACAAACCCAGACAGCTCCATTCACAGACACAGACAGCTGCGATCATAGACCAAGACAGCTCACTTCAAAGACTCAGACAGCTCCATTCACAGACCCAGACAGGTCTATTCACAGACCCAGAGAGCTCATTTCGCAGACCCAGACAGCTCCATTTACAGTCCCAGACAGCTCCATTCACAGACCCAGACAGCTCAATTCACAGACCCAGACATCTCCATTCACAGACACAGACAGCTCCATTCACAGACTCAGACAGCTCATTTCACAGACACAGTCAGTTCCATTCACAGACCCAAACAGCTCCAATTACAGACACAGGCAGCACCATTCACAGACCCAGACTGCTCATTTCACAGACCCAGACAACTTATTCACAGACACAGATAGCTCCATTCTCAGACACAGACAACTCCATTTACAGCCTCGGACAGCTCCATTCACAGACTCTGGCAGCTCCATTCACAGACACAGACAGTTCCATTCACAGATCCATGCAGCTCCACTCACAGACTCAGACAACACATTTCACAGACACAGTCAGCACAATTCACAGACCCAGACAGCTCCATTCACAAACTCAGACAGCTCAATTCACAGCCCCAGACAGCTCCATTCACAGACTCAGAATGTTCATTGCACAGAACCAGACAGATCATTTCACAGACCCAGACAGCTCCATTCACAGACCAAGAAAGCTCCATTCACAGACTCAGAAATCCCATTTCACAGATCTAGACAGCTGCATTCACAGACCCAGAAAGCTCCATTCACAGACACAGACAGCTCAATTCACAGACCCAGGCCGCTCAATTCACAGACCAGACAACTCATTTCACAGACTCAGACAGCTTCAATCACAGACCCAGACAACTCCATTCACAGACACAGGCAGCTCCATTCACAGACCCAGACAGCTCCATTCACAGACCTTGACATCTCCATTCACAGACCCAGACATTTCCATTCACAGACCAAGAACGTTCATTTCACAGAATCAGACAGATCATTTTACAGACTCAGACAGCTCCATTCACAGACCCAGACAGCTCCATTCTCAGACGCAGACAGCTCATTTCACAGGCACAGACAGCTCCATTCAGAGACTCAGACAGCTACATTCACAGACTCAGACAACTCCATGCACAGACCCAGGCAGCTCATGATACAGTAACAGACAGCACATTTCACAGATCCAGACAGCTTCATTCAAAGACTCAGAAAGCTCATTTCAAAGACACAGACAGCTCCAGTCACAGACACAGACAGTTCCATTCACAGACCCAGACAGCTCCATTCACTGACCCAGACAGCTCCATTCACAGACACAGACAGCTCCTTCCACAGATTCGGAAACCATAATTTCACAGACCCAGACAGCACAATTCACATACCTGGACAGCGCATTTCACAGATCCAGACAGCTCCATTCAAAGACTCAGAAAGCTCCATTCACAGACACAGACAGCTCCATTCACAGATCCAGTCAGCTCCATTCACAGACTCAGGCAGCTCCATTCACAGACCTAGAACGTTCATTTCACCGAACCAGACAGATCATTCTACAGACTCAGACAGCTCCATTCATAGAACCAGACAGCTCCATTCACAGACCGAGAGAGCTCCATTCACAGATCCAGTCAGCTCCATTCACAGACTCAGGCAGCTCCATTCACAGACCCAGAGAGTTCCATTCACAGACACAGACAGCTCCTTCCACAGATTCGGAAACCATAATTTCACAGACCCAGACAGCACAATTCACATACCTGGATAGCGCATTTCACAGATCCAGACAGCTCCATTCAAAGACTCAGAAAGCTCCATTCACAGACACAGACAGCTTCAATCACAGACCCAGACAACTCCATTCACAGACACAGGCAGCTCCATTCACAGACCCAGACAGCTCCATTCACAGACCCAGACATCTCCATTCACAGAAACAGACAGCTCCATTCACAGAATCAGACAGCTCCATCCACAGATCCAGACAACTCCATTCACAGATCCAGACAACTTACTTCACAGACTCAGACAGCTTCATTCATAGAACCAGACAGCTCCATTCACAGACCGAGAGAGCTCCATTCACAGATCCAGTCAGCTCCATTCACAGACTCAGGCAGCTCCATTCACAGACCAAGAACGTTCATTTCACAGAACCAGACAGATCATTCTACAGACTGAGACAGCTCCATTCATAGAACCAGACAGCTCCATTCACAGACCGAGAGTGATCCATTCACAGATCCAGTCAGCTCCATTCACAGACACAGACAGCTCCTTCCACAGATTCGGAAACCATCATTTCACAGACCCAGACAGCACAATTCACATACCTTGACAGCGCATTTCACAGATCCAGACAACTCCATTCAAAGACTCAGAAAGCTCCATTGACAGACCCAGACCGTTCCATTCACAGACCCAGACAGCTCCATTCTCAGTTGCAGACAGCTCAATTCACAGACCCAGACATCTTCATTCACAGAAACAGACAGCTCCATTCACAGACTCAGACAGCTCCATCCACAGACCAAGACAACTCCATTCACAGACCCAGACAACTTACTTCACAGTCTCAGACAGCTTCATTCACAGAACCAGACAGGTCTATTCACAGACCCAGAGAGCTCCATTCACAGACCCAGACAGCTCAATTTACAGTTCCAGACAGCTCCATTCACAGACCCAGAGAGCTCCATTCACAGATCGAAACAGCTCCATTCACAGTCCCAGACAGCTCCATTCACAGACCCAGACAGCTCCATTCACAGACCCAGACAGCTTCTTTCACAGTCCCAGACAGATCCATTCACTGAACCAGACAGCTCCATTCTCAGACACAGACAGCTCCATTCACTGACCCAGAAAGCTCCATTCACAGACTCAGAAAGCTCATTTCACAGACCTAGACAGCTTCATTCACAGACCCAGAAAGCTCCATTCACAGAGTCAGTCAGCTAAATTCACAGACACAGACAGCTCAATTCACAGACACAGACAGCTCAATTCACAGACCAGACAACTCATTTCACAGACTCAGACAGCTTCAATCACAGAGCCAGACAATTCCATTCACAGACAGAGGCAGCTCCATTCACAGACCCAGACAGCTGCATTCACAAACCCAGACATCTCCATTCACAGACCCAGACATTTCCATTCACAGACCAAGAACATTCATTTCACAGAACCAGACAGATCATTCTACAGACTCAGACAGCTCCATTCATAGAACCAGACAGCTCCATTCACAGACCGAGAGAGCTCCATTCACAGATCCAGTCAGCTCCATTCACAGACTCAGGCAGCTCCATTCAAAGACCCAGATAGCTCCTTTCACAGACACAGACAGCTCCTTCCACAGATTCGGAAACCTCATTTCACTGACCCAGAAAGCACAATTCACAGACCTTGACAGCGCATTTCACAGATCCAGACAGCTCCATTCAAAGACTCAGAAAGCTCCATTCACAGACACAGACAGCTCCATTCACAGACCCAGGCAGCTCCATTCACAGACTCAGAAAGCTCCATTGACAGACCCAGACCGTTCCATTCAAAGACCCAGACAGCTCCATTCTCAGTTGCAGACAGCTCAATTCACAGACCCAGACATCTCCATTCACAGAAACAGACAGCTCCATTCACAGACTCAGACAGCTCCATCCACAGATCCAGACAACTCCATTCACAGACCCAGACAACTTACTTCACAGACTCAGACAGCTTCATTCACAGATCCAGTCAGCTCCATTCACAGACTCAGGCAGCTCCATTCACAGACCAAGAACGTTAATTTCACAGAACCAGACAGATCATTCTACAGACTCAGACAGCTCCATTCATAGAACCAGACAGCTCCATTCACAGACCGAGAGTGATCCATTCACAGATCCAGTCAGCTCCATTCACAGACTCAGGCCGCTCCATTCACAGACCCAGAGTGCTCCATTCACAGACACAGACAGCTCCTTCCATAGATTCGGAAACCATCATTTCACAGACCCAGACAGCACAATTCACCTACCTTGACAGCGCATTTCACAGATCCAGACAACTCCATTCAAAGACTCAGAAAGCTCCATTGACAGACCCAGACCGTTCCATTCACAGACCCAGACAGCTCCATTCTCAGTTGCAGACAGCTCAATTCACAGACCCAGACATCTCCATTCACAGAAACAGACAGCTCCATTCGCAGACTCAGACAGCTCCATCCACAGACCAAGACAACTCCATTCACAGACCCAGACAACTTACTTCACAGACTCAGACAGCTTTATTCACAGACCCAGACAGGTCTATTCACAGACCCAGAGAGCTCCATTCACAGACCCAGACAGCTCAATTTACAGTTCCAGACAGCTCCATTCACAGACCCAGAGAGCTCCATTCACAGATCGAGACAGCTCCATTCACATTCCCAGACAGCTCCATTCACAGACCCAGACAGCTCCATTCACAGACCCAGACAGCTCCTTTCACAGTCCCAGACAGCTCCATTCACTGAACCAGACAGCTCCATTCACAGACACAGACAGCTCCATTCACTGACCCAGACAACTCAATTCACACACCCAGAAATCTCCATTCACAGAACCAGAGAGCATCATTTACAAACCCAGACAGCTCCATTCAAAGACACAGACAGCTGCGATCATAGACCAAGACAGCTCACTTCAAAGACTCAGACAGCTCCATTCACAGACCCAGACAGGTCTATTCACAGACCCAGAGAGCTCATTTCGCAGACCCAGACAGCTCCATTTACAGTTCCAGACAGCTCCATTCACAGACCCAAACAGCTCCAATTACAGACACAGGCAGCACCATTCACAGACCCAGACTGCTCATTTCACAGACCCAGACAACTTATTCACAGACACAGATAGCTCCATTCTCAGACACAGACAACTCCATTTACAGCCTCGGACAGCTCCATTCACAGACTCTGGCAGCTCCATTCACAGACACAGACAGTTCCATTCACAGATCCATGCAGCTCCACTCACAGACTCAGACAACACATTTCACAGACACAGTCAGCGCAATTCACAGACCCAGACAGCTCCATTCACAAACTCAGACAGCTCAATTCACAGCCCCAGACAGCTCCATTCACAGACTCAGAATGTTCATTGCACAGAACCAGACAGATCATTTCACAGACCCAGACAGCTCCATTCACAGACCAAGAAAGCTCCATTCACAGACTCAGAAATCCCATTTCACAGATCTAGACAGCTGCATTCACAGACCCAGAAAGCTCCATTCACAGACTCAGAAAGCTCATTTCACAGACCTAGACAGCTCCATTCACAGACTTAGACTGCTCCATTCACAGACCCAGACAACTCATTTCACAGATTCAGTCAGCTAAATTCACAGACACAGACAGCTCAATTCACAGACCCAGGCCGCTCAATTCACAGACCAGACAACGCATTTCACAGACTCAGACAGCTCCATTCACAGACTCAGACAGCTCCATTCTCAGTTGCAGACAGCTCAATTCACAGACCCAGACATCTCCATTCACAGAAACAGACAGCTCCATTCACAGACTCAGACAGCTTTATTCACAGACCCAGACAGGTCTATTCACAGACCCAGAGAGCTCCTTTCACAGTCCCAGACAGATCCATTCACTGAACCAGACAGCTCCATTCACAGACACAGACAGCTCCATTCACTGACCCAGAAAGCTCCATTCACAGACTCAGAAAGCTCATTTCACAGACCTAGACAGCTTCATTCACAGACCCAGAAAGCTCCATTCACAGAGTCAGTCAGCTAAATTCACAGACACAGACAGCTCAATTCACAGACACAGACAGCTCAATTCACAGACCAGACAACTCATTTCACAGACTCAGACAGCTTCAATCACAGAGCCAGACAATTCCATTCACAGACAGAGGCAGCTCCATTCACAGACCCAGACAGCTGCATTCACAAACCCAGACATCTCCATTCACAGACCCAGACATTTCCATTCACAGACCAAGAACATTCATTTCACAGAACCAGACAGATCATTCTACAGACTCAGACAGCTCCATTCATAGAACCAGACAGCTCCATTCACAGACCGAGAGAGCTCCATTCACAGATCCAGTCAGCTCCATTCACAGACTCAGGCAGCTCCATTCAAAGACCCAGAGAGCTCCTTTCACAGACACAGACAGCTCCTTCCACAGATTCGGAAACCTCATTTCACTGACCCAGAAAGCACAATTCACAGACCTTGACAGCGCATTTCACAGATCCAGACAGCTCCATTCAAAGACTCAGAAAGCTCCATTCACAGACACAGACAGCTCCATTCACAGACCCAGGCAGCTCCATTCACAGACTCAGAAAGCTCCATTGACAGACCCAGACCGTTCCATTCAAAGACCCAGACAGCTCCATTCTCAGTTGCAGACAGCTCAATTCACAGACCCAGACATCTCCATTCACAGAAACAGACAGCTCCATTCACAGACTCAGACAGCTCCATCCACAGATCCAGACAACTCCATTCACAGACCCAGACAACTTACTTGACAGACTCAGACAGCTTCATTCACAGATCCAGTCAGCTCCATTCACAGACTCAGGCAGCTCCATTCACAGACCAAGAACGTTCATTTCACAGAACCAGACAGATCATTCTACAGACTCAGACAGCTCCATTCATAGAACCAGACAGCTCCATTCACAGACCGAGAGTGATCCATTCACAGATCCAGTCAGCTCCATTCACAGACTCAGGCCGCTCCATTCACAGACCCAGAGTGCTCCATTCACAGACACAGACAGCTCCTTCCACAGATTCGGAAACCATCATTTCACAGACCCAGACAGCACAATTCACCTACCTTGACAGCGCATTTCACAGATCCAGACAACTCCATTCAAAGACTCAGAAAGCTCCATTGACAGACCCAGACCGTTCCATTCACAGACCCAGACAGCTCCATTCTCAGTTGCAGACAGCTCAATTCACAGACCCAGACAGCTCCATTCACAGAAACAGACAGCTCCATTCGCAGACTCAGACAGCTCCATCCACAGACCAAGACAACTCCATTCACAGACCCAGACAACTTACTTCACAGACTCAGACAGCTTTATTCACAGACCCAGACAGGTCTATTCACAGACCCAGAGAGCTCCATTCACAGACCCAGACAGCTCAATTTACAGTTCCAGACAGCTCCATTCACAGACCCAGAGAGCTCCATTCACAGATCGAGACAGCTCCATTCACATTCCCAGACAGCTCCATTCACAGACCCAGACAGCTCCATTCACAGACCCAGACAGCTCCTTTCACAGTCCCAGACAGCTCCATTCACTGAACCAGACAGCTCCATTCACAGACACAGACAGCTCCATTCACTGACCCAGACAACTCAATTCACACACCCAGAAATCTCCATTCACAGAACCAGAGAGCACCATTTACAAACCCAGACAGCTCCATTCACAGACACAGACAGCTGCGATCATAGACCAAGACAGCTCACTTCAAAGACTCAGACAGCTCCATTCACAGACCCAGACAGGTCTATTCACAGACCCAGAGAGCTCATTTCGCAGACCCAGACAGCTCCATTTACAGTCCCAGACAGCTCCATTCACAGACCCAGACAGCTCAATTCACAGACCCAGACATCTCCATTCACAGACACAGACAGCTCCATTCACAGACTCTGGCAGCTCCATTCACAGACACAGACAGTTCCATTCACAGATCCATGCAGCTCCACTCACAGACTCAGACAACACATTTCACAGACACAGTCAGCACAATTCACAGACCCAGACAGCTCCATTCACAAACTCAGACAGCTCAATTCACAGCCCCAGACAGCTCCATTCACAGACTCAGAATGTTCATTGCACAGAACCAGACAGATCATTTCACAGACCCAGACAGCTCCATTCACAGACCAATAAAGCTCCATTCACAGACTCAGAAATCCCATTTCACAGATCTAGACAGCTGCATTCACAGACCCAGAAAGCTCCATTCACAGACTCAGAAAGCTCATTTCACAGACCTAGACAGCTCCATTCACAGACTTAGACTGCTCCATTCACAGACCCAGACAACTCATTTCACAGAGTCAGTCAGCTAAATTCACAGACACAGACAGCTCCATTCACAGACCCAGGCCGCTCAATTCACAGACCAGACAACTCATTTCACAGACTCAGACAGCTCCATTCACAGACTCAGACAGCTCCATTCTCAGTTGCAGACAGCTCAATTCACAGACCCAGACATCTCCATTCACAGAAACAGACAGCTCCATTCACAGACTCAGACAGCTCCATCCACAGATCCAGACAACTCCATTCACAGACCCAGACAACTTACTTCACAGACTCAGACAGCTTCATTCACAGATCCAGTCAGCTCCATTCACAGACTCAGGCAGCTCCATTCACAGACCAAGAACGTTCATTTCACAGAACCAGACAGATCATTCTACAGACTCAGACAGCTCCATTCATAGAACCAGACAGCTCCATTCACAGACCGAGAGTGATCCATTCACAGATCCAGTCAGCTCCATTCACAGACTCAGGCCGCTCCATTCACAGACCCAGAGTGCTCCATTCACAGACACAGACAGCTCCTTCCACAGATTCGGAAACCATCATTTCACAGACCCAGACAGCACAATTCACCTACCTTGACAGCGCATTTCACAGATCCAGACAACTCCATTCAAAGACTCAGAAAGCTCCATTGACAGACCCAGACCGTTCCATTCACAGACCCAGACAGCTCCATTCTCAGTTGCAGACAGCTCAATTCACAGACCCAGACATCTCCATTCACAGAAACAGACAGCTCCATTCGCAGACTCAGACAGCTCCATCCACAGACCAAGACAACTCCATTCACAGACCCAGACAACTTACTTCACAGACTCAGACAGCTTTATTCACAGACCCAGACAGGTCTATTCACAGACCCAGAGAGCTCCATTCACAGACCCAGACAGCTCAATTTACAGTTCCAGACAGCTCCATTCACAGACCCAGAGAGCTCCATTCACAGATCGAGACAGCTCCATTCACATTCCCAGACAGCTCCATTCACAGACCCAGACAGCTCCATTCACAGACCCAGACAGCTCCTTTCACAGTCCCAGACAGCTCCATTCACTGAACCAGACAGCTCCATTCACAGACACAGACAGCTCCATTCACTGACCCAGACAACTCAATTCACACACCCAGAAATCTCCATTCACAGAACCAGAGAGCACCATTTACAAACCCAGACAGCTCCATTCACAGACACAGACAGCTGCGATCATAGACCAAGACAGCTCACTTCAAAGACTCAGACAGCTCCATTCACAGACCCAGACAGGTCTATTCACAGACCCAGAGAGCTCATTTCGCAGACCCAGACAGCTCCATTTACAGTCCCAGACAGCTCCATTCACAGACCCAGACAGCTCAATTCACAGACCCAGACATCTCCATTCACAGACACAGACAGCTCCATTCACAGACTCAGACAGCTCATTTCACAGACACAGTCAGTTCCATTCACAGACCCAAACAGCTCCAATTACAGACACAGGCAGCACCATTCACAGACCCAGACTGCTCATTTCACAGACCCAGACAACTTATTCACAGACACAGATAGCTCCATTCTCAGACACAGACAACTCCATTTACAGCCTCGGACAGCTCCATTCACAGACTCTGGCAGCTCCATTCACAGACACAGACAGTTCCATTCACAGATCCATGCAGCTCCACTCACAGACTCAGACAACACATTTCACAGACACAGTCAGCACAATTCACAGACCCAGACAGCTCCATTCACAAACTCAGACAGCTCAATTCACAGCCCCAGACAGCTCCATTCACAGACTCAGAATGTTCATTGCACAGAACCAGACAGATCATTTCACAGACCCAGACAGCTCCATTCACAGACCAAGAAAGCTCCATTCACAGACTCAGAAATCCCATTTCACAGATCTAGACAGCTGCATTCACAGATCCAGAAAGCTCCATTCACAGACTCAGAAAGCTCATTTCACAGACCTAGACAGCTCCATTCACAGACTTAGACTGCTCCATTCACAGACCCAGACAACTCATTTCACAGAGTCAGTCAGCTAAATTCACAGACACAGACAGCTCAATTCACAGACCCAGGCCGCTCAATTCACAGACCAGACAACTCATTTCACAGACTCAGACAGCTTCAATCACAGACCCAGACAACTCCATTCACAGACACAGGCAGCTCCATTCACAGACCCAGACAGCTCCATTCACAGACCTTGACATCTCCATTCACAGACCCAGACATTTCCATTCACAGACCAAGAACGTTCATTTCACAGAATCAGACAGATCATTTTACAGACTCAGACAGCTCCATTCACAGACCCAGACAGCTCCATTCTCAGACGCAGACAGCTCATTTCACAGGCACAGACAGCTCCATTCAGAGACTCAGACAGCTACATTCACAGACTCAGACAACTCCATGCACAGACCCAGGCAGCTCATTATACAGTAACAGACAGCACATTTCACAGATCCAGACAGCTTCATTCAAAGACTCAGAAAGCTCATTTCAAAGACACAGACAGCTCCAGTCACAGACACAGACAGTTCCATTCACAGACCCAGACAGCTCCATTCACTGACCCAGACAGCTCCATTCACAGACACAGACAGCTCCTTCCACAGATTCGGAAACCATAATTTCACAGACCCAGACAGCACAATTCACATACCTGGACAGCGCATTTCACAGATCCAGACAGCTCCATTCAAAGACTCAGAAAGCTCCATTCACAGACACAGACAGCTCCATTCACAGATCCAGTCAGCTCCATTCACAGACTCAGGCAGCTCCATTCACAGACCAAGAACGTTGATTTCACCGAACCAGACAGATCATTCTACAGACTCAGACAGCTCCATTCATAGAACCAGACAGCTCCATTCACAGACCGAGAGAGCTCCATTCACAGATCCAGTCAGCTCCATTCACAGACTCAGGCAGCTCCATTCACAGACCCAGAGAGTTCCATTCACAGACACAGACAGCTCCTTCCACAGATTCGGAAACCATAATTTCACAGACCCAGACAGCACAATTCACATACCTGGATAGCGCATTTCACAGATCCAGACAGCTCCATTCAAAGACTCAGAAAGCTCCATTCACAGACACAGACAGCTTCAATCACAGACCCAGACAACTCCATTCACAGACACAGGCAGCTCCATTCACAGACCCAGACAGCTTCAATCACAGACCCAGACAACTCCATTCACAGACACAGGCAGCTCCATTCACAGACCCAGACAGCTCCATTCATAGAACCAGACAGGTCCATTCACAGAACGAAAGAGCTCCATTCACTGACCCAGAAAGCTCCTTCCACAGATTCGGAAACCTCATTTCACAGACCCAGACAGCACCATTCTCAGACCCAGACAGAACAATTCACGGATCCAGACAGCTCCATTCAAAGACTTAGAAAGCGCCATTCACACACACAGACAGCTCCATTCACTGACCCAGAAAACTCCATTCACAAAACCAGAAATCTCCATTCACAGAACCAGAGAACACCATTGACAAACCCAGACAGCTCCTTTCACAGACACAGACAGCTGCGTTCATAGACCAAGACAGCTCACTTCACAGACTCAGACAGCTCCATTCACAGACCCAGACAGGTCGATTCACAGACCCATGCTGCTCCATTCACAGACCCAGACAGCTCCATTCTCAGACGCAGACAGCTCATTTCACAGGCACAGACAGCTCCATTCAGAGACTCAGACAGCTCCATTCACAGACTCAGACAACTCCATGCACAGACTCTGACAACTCCATGCACAGACTCAGACAAATCCATGCACAGACCCAGGCAGCTCATTATACAGAAACAGACAGCACCTTTCACAGATCCAGACAGCTCCATTCAAAGACTCAGAAAGCTCATTTCAAAGACACAGACAGCTCCATTCACAGACACAGACAGTTCCATTCACAGACCCAGACAGCTCCATTCACTGACCCAGACAGCTCCATTCACTGACCCAGAGAGCTCCATCCACTGACCCAGAGAGCTCCATCCACAGACACAGACAGGAACATTCACAGACCCAGACAGCTCAATTCACAGACCCAGAGAGCTCCATTCACAGACTCAGACAGCTCCATTCATAGACCCAGACAGATCATTTCACAGATTCAGCCAGCTCCATTCACAGACACAGGCAGTTCCATTCACAGATCCAGACAGCTCCATTCACAGACACAGGCAATTCCATGCACAGACTCAGACAGCTCATTTCACAGACCCAGACAGCACCATTCACAGACCCAGACAGCGCATTTCACAGACCCAGACAGCTCCATTAAAAGACTCAGAAAGCTCATTTCACAGACCCAGACAGCTCCATTCAAAGACAACGAAAGCTCATTTCAAAGACACAGACAGCTCCATTCACAGACCCAGAAATCTCCATTCACAGTACCAGACAGCACCATTGACAGACCCAGACAGTTCCATTCACAGACCCAGACAGCTCCATTCTCAGTTGCAGACAGCTCAATTCACATACCCAGACATCTCCATTCACAGACACAGACAGCTCCATTCACAGACTCAGACAGCTCCATTCACAGAAACAGACAGCTCCATTCACAGACACAGACAGCTCCATTCACAGGCACAGACCGCTATACTCACAGACCCAGACAACACATTTCACAGACTCAGTCAGCACAATTCACAGACCCAGACAGCTCCATTCACAGACTCAGACATCTCAATTCACAGAACCAGACAGCTCCATTCACAGTCTCAGAATGTTCATTGCACTGAACCAGACAGATCATTTCACAGACCCAGACAGCTCCATTCACAGACCCAGAAAGCTCCATTCACAGACTCAGAAAGCTCAATTCACAGACCTAGACAGCTCCATTCACAGACCCAGAAAGCTCCATTCACAGACTCAGAAAGCTCATTTCACAGACCTAGACAGCTCCATTCACAGACTTAGACTGCTCCATTCACAGACCCAGACAACAAATTTCACAGAGTCAGTCAGCTAAATTCACAGACACAGACAGCTCAATTCACAGACCCAGACAGCTCAATTCACAGACCAGACAACTCATTTCACAGACTCAGACAGCTCCATTCATAGAACCAGACAGCTCCTTTCACAGACGGAGAGAGCTCCATTCACAGATCCAGTAAGCTCCATTCACAGACTCAGGCGGCTCCATTCACAGACCAAGAACGTTCATTTCACCGAACCAGACAGATCATTCTACAGACTCAGACAGCTCCATTCATAGAACCAGACAGCTCCATTCACAGATCGAGAGAGCTCCATTCACAGGTCCAGTCAGCTCCATTCACAGACTCAGGCAGCTCCATTCACAGACCCAGAGAGCTCCATTCACAGACACAGACAGCTCCTTCCACAGATTCGGAAACCATAATTTCACAGACCCAGACAGCACAATTCACATAACTTGACAGCGCATTTCACAGATCCAGACAGCTCCATTCAAAGACTCACAAAGCTCCATTCACAGACACAGACAGCTTCAATCACAGACCCAGACAACTCCATTCACAGACACAGGCAGCTCCATTCACAGAAACAGGCAGCTCCATTCACAGACCCAGACAACTCCATTCACAGACCCAGACAACTTAGACAACTTACTTCACAGACTCAGACAGCTCCATTCACAAACCCAGACAGGTCCATTCACATACCCAGACAGCTCCATTCACAGACTCAGACAGCTCCATTCACAAACCCAGACAGCTCCATTCACAGTCCCAGACAGCTCCATTCAGAGACCCAGACAGCTCCATACACTGACCCAGACAACTCCATTCACAAACCCAGAAATCTCCATTCACAGAACCAGAGAGCGCAATTGTCAAACCCAGACAGCTCCATTCACAGACCCAGACAGCTCCATTCACAGACTCATAAAGCTCCATTGACAGACCCAGACAATTCCATTCACAGACCCAGACATTTCCATTCAAAGACCAAGAACGTTCATTTCACAGAATCAGACAGATCATTTTACAGACTCAGACAGCTCCATTCATAGAACCAGACAGCTCCATTCACAGAACGAAAGAGCTCCATTCACAGACTCAGACAGCTCCATTCATAGACCCAGACTGATTATTTCACAGATTCAGCAAGCTCCATTCACAGACTCAGGCAGCTCCATTCACAGACCCAGAGATCTCCATTCACAGACCCAGACAGCTCCTTCCACAGATTCGGAAAACTCATTTCACAGACCCAGACAGCACCATTCCCAGACCGAGAAAGTGCATTTCACAGATCCAGACAGCTCCATTCAAAGACTTAGAAAGCTCTTTTCACAGATCTAGAAATCTCTATTCAAAGACTCAGAAAGCTCCATTCACAGACACAGACAGCTCCATTCACAAACCCAGACAGCTCCATTCACAGACTCAGAAAGCAGCATTGACAGACACAGACAATTACATTCACAGACCCAGACAGCTCCATTCTCAGTTGCAGACAGCTCAATTCACAGACCCAGACATCTCCATTCACAGAAACAGACAGCTCCATTCACAGACTCAGACAGCTCCATTCACAGACCCAGACAACTCCATTCACAGACCCAGACAACTTACTTCACAGACTCAGACAGCTCCATTCACATACCCAGACATGTCCATTCACAGACCTAGAGAGCTCCATTCACAGACCCAGAAAGCTCCATTTACAGTCCCAGACAGCTCCATTCACAGACCCAGACAGCTCCATTCACAGACAGAGGCAGCTCCATTCACATTCCCAGACAGCTCCATTCACAGACTCAGACAGCTCCATTCACAAACACAGACAGTTCCATTCACAGTCCCAAACAGCTCCATTCAGAGACCCAGACAGCTCCATTCACTGACCCAGACAACTCCATTCACAAAACCAGAAATCTCCATTCGCAGAACCAGAGAACACCATTGACAAACCCAGACAGCTCCTTTCACAGACACAGAAAGCTGCGTTCATCGACCAGGACAGCTCACTTCACAGACTCAGACAGCTCCATTCACAGACCCAGACAGGTCGATTCACAGTCCCATGCTGCTCCATTCACAGACCCAGACAGGACCATTCACAGACCAGACAGCTCCATTCACAGACCCAGAGAGCTCCATTCACAGACTCAGACAGATCATTTCACAGATTCAGCCAGCTCCATTCACAGACACAGGCAGTTCCATTCACAGACCCAGATAGCTCCATTCACAGACACAGGCAATTCCATTCACAGACACAGACAGCTCAGTTCACAGACACAGACAGCACCATTCACAGACCAAGCCAGCGCATTTCACAGACCCAGACAGCTCCATTAAAAGACTCAGAAAGCTCATTTCAGAGACCCAGACAGCTCCATTCAAAGACTCAGAAAGCTCATTTCAAAGACACAGACAGCTCCATTCACAGACCCAGCAATCTCCATTCACAGTACCAGACAGCACCATTGACAGACCCTACAGTTCCATTCACAGACCCAGACAGCTCCATTCTCAGTTGCAGACAGCTCAATTCACAGACCCAGACCTCTCCATTCACAGACACGGACAGCTCCATTCGCAGACTCAGACAGCTCATTTCACAGATACAGTCAGTTCCATTCACAGACCCAGGCAGCACCATTCACAGTCCCAGACAGCTCCAATTACAGACACAGGCAGCACCATTCACAGACCCAGACAGCACATTTCACAGACCCAGACAGCTTATTCACAGACACAGATAGCTCCATTCTCAGACACAGATAACTCCATTTACAGACTCGGACAGCTCCATTCACAGACTCTGGCAGCTCCATTGACAGACACAGACAGCTCCATTCACAGACACAGACAGCTCCATTCACAGACGCAGACAACTCCATTCATGGACCCAGACAGCTCCATTCACAGATCCATGCAGCTCCACTCACAGACCCAGACAACACATTTCACAGACTCAGTCAGCACAATTCACAGACCCAGACAGCTCCATTCACAGACTCAGACAGCTCAATTCACAGACCCAGACAGCTCCATTCACAGACCCAGAAAGCTCCATTCACAGACTCAGAAAGCTCATTTCACAGACCTAGACAGCTCATTCACAGGCCCAGAAAGCTCCATTCACAGACTCAGAAAGCTCATTTCACAGACCTAGACAGCTCCATTCACAGACTTAGACTGCTCCATTCACAGACCCAGACAACTCATTTCACAGTCAGTCAGCTAAATTCACAGACACAGACAGCACAATTCACAGACTCAGACAGCTTCAATCACACACCGAGACAACTACATTCACAGACACAGGCAGCTCCATTCACAGACCCAGACATCTCCATTCACCTACCCAGACATTTCCATTCACAGACCAAGAACGTTCATTTCACAGAATCAGACAGATCAATTAACAGACTCAGACAGCTCCATTCATAGAACCAGACAGCTCCATTCACAGACCGAGAGAGCTCCATTCACAGACCCAGACAGCTCCATTCATAGACCCAGACAGATCATTTCACAGATTCAGCAAGCTCCATTCGCAGACTCAGGCAGCTCCATTTACAGTCCCAGACAGCTCCATTCACAAACACAGACAGTTCCATTCACAAACACAGACAGTTCCATTCACAGTACCAAACAGCTCCATTCAGAGACCCAGACAGCTCCATTCACTGACCCAGACAACTCCATTCACAAACCCAGAAATCTCCATTCACAGAACCAGAGAGCGCAATTGTCAAACCCAGACAGCTCCATTCACAGACCCAGACAGCTCCATTCACAGACTCAGAAAGCTCCATTGACAGACCCAGACAGTTCCATTCACAGACCCAGACAGCTCCATTCTCAGTTGCAAACGGCTCAATTCACAGACCCAGACATCTCCATTCACAGAAACAGACAGCTCCATTCACAGACTCAGACAGCTCCATTCACAGACCCAGGCAACTCCATTCACAGACCCAGAAAAATTACTTCACAGACTCAGACAGCTCCATTTACATACCCAGACAAGTCCATTCACAGACCTAGAGAGCTCCATTCACATACCCAGACAACTCCATTCACAAACCCAGAAATCTCCATTCACAGAACCAGAGAGCACAATTGTCAAACCCAGACAGCTCCATTCACAGTCCCAGACAGCTCCATTCACAGACTCAGAAAGCTCCATTGACAGACCCATACAGGTCCATTCACATATCCAGACAGCTGAATTCACAGACTCAGACAGCTCCATTCACAAACCCAGACAGCTCCATTCACAGACTCAGAAAGCTCCATTGACAGACCCAGACAGTTCCATTCACAGACCCAGACAGCTCCATTCACAGACTCAGAAAGCTCCATTGACAGACCCAGACAGTTCCATTCACAGACCCAGACAGCTCCATTCTCATTTGCAAACGGCTCAATTCACAGACCCAGTCATCTCCATTCACAGAAACAGGCAGCTCCATTCACAGACCCAGACAACTCCATTCACAGACCCAGACAACTTAGACAACTTACTTCACAGACTCAGACAGCTCCATTCACAAACCCAGACAGGTCCATTCACATACCCAGACAGCTCCATTCACAGACTCAGACAGCTCCATTCACAAACCCAGACAGCTCCATTCACAGTCCCAGACAGCTCCATTCAGAGACCCAGACAGCTCCATACACTGACCCAGACAACTCCATTCACAAACCCAGAAATCTCCATTCACAGAACCAGAGAGCGCAATTGTCAAACCCAGACAGCTCCATTCACAGACCCAGACAGCTCCATTCACAGACTCAGAAAGCTCCATTGACAGACCCAGACAATTCCATTCACAGACCCAGACACGGTGGCATAGTGGTTAGCACTGGTGCCTCACAGCGCCAGAGACCCGGGTTCGAATCTGACCTCGGGTGACTGTCTGTGTGGAGTTTGCACATTCTCCCCGTGTCTGCGTGGGTTTCCTCCGGGTGCTCCGGTTTCCTCCCACAGTCCAAAAATGTGTGGGTTAGGTTGATTTGGCTATGATAAATTGACCCTTAGTGTTAGGGGGGATTAAATATGTGGGGTTATGGGGATAGGATGGGATATGTTAGGGGGAATTAAATACGTGGGGTTATGGGGGTAGGGTGGGATATGTGTACTGTGGGGATTAAAGCAGGGACAGGGTACTGGATTTGGATGATCAGCCATGATCGTATTGAATGGCGGAGCAGGCTCGACGGGCCGAATGGCCTACTCCTGCTCCTAGATTCTATGTTTATGTTTCTATTCTCATTTGCAAACGGCTCAATTCACAGACCCAGTCATCTCCATTCACAGAAACAGACAGCTCCATTCACAGACTCAGACAGCTCCATTCACAGACCCAGACAGCTCCATTCACAGTCCCAGACAGCTCCATTCAGAGACCCAGACAGCTCCATACAGTGACCCAGACAACTCCATTCACAAATCCAGAAATCTCCGTTCACAGAACCAGAGAGCACCATTGACAAACCCAGACAGCTCCATTCACAGTCCCAGACAGCTCCGTTCATAGACCAAGATAGCTCACTTCACAGACTCAGACAGCTCCATTCACAGACCCAGACAGGTCGATTCACAGACCTATGTTGCTCCATTCACAGACCCAGACAGCTCCATTCTCAGACGCAGACAGCTCATTTCACAGGCACAGACAGCTCCATTCAGAGACTCAGACAGCTCCATTCACAGACTCAGACAACTCCATGCACAGACTCTGACAACTCCATGCACAGACCCAGGCAGCTCATTATACAGACCCAGACAGCACATTTCACAGATCCAGAGAGCTCCATTCAAAGACTCAGAAAGCTCATTCCAAAGACACAGACAGCTCCATTCACAGTCACAGACAGTTCCATTCACAGACCCAGACAGCTCCTATCACTGACCCAGAGAGCTCCATCCACAGACACAGACAGTTCCATTCACAGCCTCAGACAGATCAATACACAGAAACAGACAGCAACATTCACAGAAATGGAAAGCTGATTTCAAAAAGAGAGGCAGCTCATTTCACAAATTCAGAAAGTTCATATAACAGGCCCAGACATCTCCAATCACAGACCCAGACAATTCATTTCACAGACCTGTACAGCTGAATCGCAGACTCAGTCATCTAAATTCACAGTCACAGGCATCTCCATTCACAGGCCCAGACAACTCCATTCACAGACTCAGACAGCTCAATTCACAGACCCAGACAGCTCCATTCACAGACCCAGACAGCTCCATTCACAGACACAGACAGCTCCATTCACAGACACAGACAGCTCCATTCACAGACACAAACAGCTCCATTCACTGACCCAGACAACTTACTTCACAGACTCAGACAGCTCCATTCACAGACCCAGACAGGTCCATTCACAGAACCAGGCAGCTCCATTCACAGAACCAGGCAGCTCCATGCACAGACCCAATGCAGCTCCATTCACAGACCCAGAGAGCATCATTGACAGACACAGAAAGTTCCATTCACAGACACAGAAAGCTCCATTCACAGACCCAGAAAGCTCCATTCACAAACCAGATAGCTCCATTCACAGACTCAGAAAGCTCCATTCACAGACCCAGAAAGCTCCATTCACAGACCAGAAAGCTCCATTCACAGACCCAGAAAGCTCCATTCACAGACCCAGAAAGCTCCATTCACAGACCCAGAAAGCTCCATTCACGGAACCAGGCAGCTCCATTAACAGACTCAGACAGCTCATTTCACAGAATCAGTCAGCTCAATGAACAGACACAGACATCTCCATTTACAGACACAGACAGCTCCATTCACAGACTCAGAAAGTTCATTGCACAGATCCAGACAGCTCCATTCACAGACCCAGACAGCTCCATTCAGAGACACAGACAGCTCAATACACAGACTCAGAAAGCTCATTTCATAGACCCAGAAAGCTCCATTCAGAGGCCCTGACAGCTCCATTCACAGACACAGAAAGCTCCATTCACAGACCCAGAAAGCTCATTTCACAGGCTCAGACAGCTCAATTCATAGACTCAGAAATCTCCATTCACAGACCCAGACAGCTCCATTCACAGAATCAGAAAGCTCATTTCAGAGAACCAGACAGCTCCATTCACAGGCTCAGACAGCTCCATTCACAGACTCAGACAACTCCATTCACAGACCCAGACAGCACATTTCACTGATCCAGACAGCTCCATTCAAAGACTCAGAAAGCTCATTTCACAGACCCAGACAGCTCCATTCACAGACTCCGGAAGCTCATTGCACAGACGCAGACAGTTCCATTCACAGACCCAGACAGTTCCATTCACAGACCCAGACAGCTCCATTCACAGACCCAGGCAGCTCCAGTCACATACAGTTGGAGTAACAGTGAGATGGTTCTGTGAAACAAAATGGACTCTGTGGAAAGACATTAATATGTGTTGACTTAGGCATAGACATTCCACAACGAACTAACCTTGAGCCACATCCTGATATTGTATGAAACTACGGAACAGACAAAAACCAGACCGCGAGGTCCTGATAACGGTTGTTTTTAAAGGAATGTAATTGGTGGTCAATTGTTGCTCGGGGAGAATAATTGGCTAATGTGTAACTAACCAAGGCTGCTGTACTTGTCGAAAGTATAAAAGAAGCTCAGCGGCCATTTTTAAATTGAGAAGCTGTCTTAGAGCACTGCGGAGTGCCAAGCACTTCTCCCAAAGCTTTGTTCAATAAACTGCATGTTGAATCTTTATGTCTGACTCCGAGTGGTGATTTCCCACATCAAATTGGCGCTGCGAGCAGGGTCTCATTGCTGGTGAGTTAATCGGTTGGCCTCGATCGGCGAACTGGAGTAGAGATTATTGAACTGTGGAAGTCAGACTGAGACAACAATGCAGTTAAAAACAGGTGAAAATTAGGGGAATTTATGGGACTATCGGATAGAAACGGGAATTGATTGCTTGTGCTGATCGACTAAGGACAAGGAAGTGCCTGTCTCAAACGCGCAGCCTTAGACCGGTTGTTAAGATGGGAAATCCCCCACGCGATGGTCAGGACCATAAAGTGGGCGTAGAGGCACCAAGGCACTTAGGATCGTGAAGCACAACTAGTAAGGACCATTCGGCATCAAACTCTGTAGTGGCGAACAAACGCAGAGTTTGCCATCCGCTTGAATAAAAAGTTTGTGTATTTGTCTCTCATGTTGTAAAGCGGTGCGGTAAGGAGCTGATCACCCTGACCGAGAGCCGGACTCCGGTGGAGGAAACACGTTGCTGAGAAGGTAATCGTGGCCGTGAGTATAAACAGAAAGCCCAACGAGGGGGCCTAGAAGCCTGGAAGATGGCAGGTAACGAAACTAAGTGGGGACCTGCGGGTTCCCTTATTGATGAATATATGACAGACAGACACTCGTTGATTAAGAAGATGCAAAAGGATGGCTGGGATGTTTCTCAGACCTTAGAACAACAGAGAAAGTGGGTAGATGGGGAAAAGAAAGACAAGACAAAAAAGGACTTATTAGTACATCAATTAGCTGGACTAATAGGACAAGTAGCCGCTTCCAATAAAACGTGAAACGAAGACAAGGACAAAATTAAGAAATTACAATCTAGGGTAAGGGAATTAGAAAAAAGGAATCAATTATTAGAAGGGAATGAATGGGGACGGGAAACTGTCTCTTTGCCCCCTTACGAGACAATACAACAGGAAGCGACAGCCCCCTCCCACCACCCCCCCCCCCCCCCCAGAAGAAGGAATAACGCCAGAACATAACTTGGCGCCAGTAACCCGTGGGGGAACGGCCGCGCAGCCAACAGCACATTACAAACCATTCACCCCGGGCGAGAGACAACAGATGATGGCCTCCCTGGGTAAACTACAACCCAGAAGCACAAATACGAAATTTTGGGCAGAACTAGATACGGTCTGGGTAGGACACCAACTAGTCAGGGCCGCATGCCCAGCGGACAAATGGAGGCAGATAGCCGGAGGTCCCGCCGCCCTCCCCGCAGTGTACTAAATTGGGGGGCGCTGGACGCATGCGGTAGCTCTAACCGCAGAGGTGGACGCCCAACAGGCACCCTTCGTCTTGTTTAAAACGGAAGTACAGAGGGTTTTGGGGAATGACCCTACCAATTGGAGTAAAATCACAGCGACCAAGCAACAGAAGGGGGATGGGGCCTCTGAATATGGGGAACGATTGTTCCAAGTATACCACGAATACTCAGGGCAAGGAAACCCAGGCCGTGGGGATCGAGCCTTCATCCAGGCTTTCAAGGATGGGCTCTCCAGCGCCCACCAAACCATCTTAAAAATGGGAGTGATCATGTCCCAGGATTATGACGAACTGGTGGAATGGGCTAGCGGCGTACACAGAGGGGGAGAGGAGAAATCTCAGACGAAGATAAAACAGGAAAGAGCAACCGCCTACGGTAGCGGGAGCGGAACCAAGCCCAAACTGACCTGTCACAATTGTGGCAAACAAGGGCACTTTGCAAAGGAGTGCCGGGTCCCGAGGGAAGGAAATCAATTTGGAAACAGTGGGAGACATTGTAATTATTGTAATAAAAATGGACACACGGAAGCAATATGTTGGGATAAACATGGGAGACCCCAGCCCCGATCCGTGTCCACAGCAGAATTGGAGGAACTAAGGAACCTCCGAGATCAGCAAGACTGACGGCCTGCAGCCCCCATTAATAAGGGTAAGAAGGAGGGAAGGATCTATGTGTCTGCACTGGTCGGGGGCAGGCAATGCGAGATGCTGGTGGACACAGGAGCATCCATATCTGTCACCGACCTTACCTTACCCACTACAAGTAGGATGATTTATCTAACAGGGATAGGAGGGAACAAAACACCCGCCTACCTGAGCGAGACCACGTTAGTAGAAATAAATAATTTGTATATACCTATGAGATTCTATGTATGTAAAAATAACGAGGGTACAATAATGGGAAATGATTTAATGAGAGAGTATGACATTTTGATTTGCTGCGGGAAGGGAGAGCTAACCTGGCCAAAACGGGACGGCCGGAAAACCGGAATGGGAAGACTCACGAGTCACCTCGAGACCATCAAGGTGGCCAAAGCCACCACCAGGGATTGGCGACTAGAAACAAAGGGGATTGGAGCCGTCTGTGCCTCCGTCCCCGGAGTATGGGCAGAAAAGACATTAGACACCGGCCTAACCAAAACTGACCCGATAAAGGTGCCCGGACCGAAGCATAAGCCTCACCGACAGTACCCGATAAAACCGGAAGCAAAAGCAGCTGTAGTAGAAATAGTTAAAGGGTTAGTGGAGAAAGGAATCCTGAGGGAAATTACAAGTATCACTAACTCCCCTACCTGGCCAGTGAGCAAACCCGACGGAAGTTACAGACTCACAATAGACTACACTGCCCTCAATAAAGTCACGCCCAAATTGCACCCCATTGTAACAAGCCCTTCGACAATCCTGAATGGATTGCCGCCGAAGCATAAAATCTTTACCGTATTAGATATAGCCAATGGATTCGGGTCCCTACCCTTGGATCCCGAATCGCAAGAAAAATTCGCATTTACAGTGGGAGACAAACAGTACACCTGGACTCGCCTACCGCAGAGATTCCACAATAGCCCCGCCAGCTTCCATCGAGTAATGAGAGACATTCTGAAAAGGGTAGAACTACCAAAGGGTAGCACGATTCTACAATACGTGGATGATATATTAATAGCCTCAGAATCCAAGCCAGGACATCAGGAAGCACTATATCTAGTGTTAAATGAACTGAAAGCCGCAGGGTTAAAGGTGAGCCCCAAAAAGGCACAAATCGGGAAAGCACAAGTACTGTACCTAGGACACTTAATATCACAAGGGCTTAAAGAGACTCCCACAGACCGAAAGAAGGCGGTACAATAAATGCCGCGGCCAGTCACCGTAAGAGGAGTCAGGAAGGCGCTGGGACTGTTTAATTATAGCCGAAGTTTTATCCCGGAATTCGCAAAATTGGCAGAGCCTATACAGAGGCTATTCAAAGGGGGAAAGCCAGCTCTAAACTCGATAGAATGGGGACCTGAGCAAGAAGAGGCCTATAATAAGTTAAAGGAAGAACTGATATCAGCCCCCGGACTGGGACTACCAGATTCCAATAAAGATTTCCACATACACTGTAACAATGAAGGGGGGTTCTACTCTGCAGTAGTAACGCAAGATCATGGCGATAAACGGAGACCCATAGGTTACTATTCAACAGCAGAATGGCCGGTAGTAACCGGGCTGCCAAGGTGCATAGCTGCCTTAGATTGCGCCGCCTGGGCAGTAAAGGTTAGCGAACCGATAGTAATGACAGGAAACATAATCCTCCACACCAAACACACCTTGGTGGAAATGCTAAATACAGGAAAGTTAAGGTCCGTCTCGAACATGAGAAGGGTCAAATGGGCAGCCGTCCTCCTACCTCCCAGCAAATCAGTCATAATAGTAAGAGACACAGGAGATAACCCAGCAGAAAGAATTTTGGGCGCAGGAGAACCACATAACTGTGGAGACGTAGATACGGATACAGAAGAGGGTAAGGTAAAGGATGTACCTTTAGCAACAGCTGAAGAAACTTTTTTTGTAGATGGTTCACGTAAATACGTGGAAGGATCACCCCGGACAGGATGGGCAGTAGTAAATGACAGATTGGAAACGGTAAGGTCAGAAAGAATTGACGGAGGCCTATCCGCACAGGTGACGGAACTAGTGGCACTCACAAGGGCACTAGAATTGTCCGAAGGAAAGACGGTAAATATATATACCGATAGTAGGTACGCGTCCGGAGTAGTACATGATTATATGACGGCATGGGGTAGGAGGGGGTTTGTAACCACGGGAGGAACTCCTATTAAACACCAACAAAGGATCGAGGCATTACTAAAGGCCAGCGAAAAACCCCGAGAAGCGGCAGTAATAAAAATCAAAGCACATCAGAAGGAACCAGAAAGGGATAACCCCGACTGGTTAAAATATAAAGGGAATCAAGCCGCAGACAGAGCAGCGCAACTAACGTTAGAACAGGAGGCAGTTGGCGAGCTGCCAATAGCAGTAGTGGGCCAGACAGAGGACGAAATAGATATTCGGCACCTACACGAAGATACCTCGGAAGAGGAAAAGGGTAAGTGGGAAGCACAAGGAGCGAGCAGAGGGACTGATAACGTTTGGAAACGTAATTACAAGGTAATGGCGCCGGAATGCATACAGAACACCCTCTTGGAACTAAACCATGGACTCTCACATGCGGGAAGAGAGGCCATGGCAACTAGTATAGGAAAGGAATGGTGGTGGAAAGAAATGGGGAGGGACATAGCCCGACATTGTAACCGATGCATAACATACGCGCAATACAACCCCGGTCGACCCATAAAAATTAAGATGGGACACCAGCCCCGACCAAAGGGGCCCTGGGAACATCTGCAAATAGATTTCACAGGGCCACTACCACAATCCCACGGTAAAACCTATTGTTTGGTTATCATAGACCAGTTTACCAGGTGGATAGAAGCGTTCCCACCAGAAATTGTACTGCTACCACGATGGTTAGAATATTGGCGGAGGAGGTAATCCCTAGATGGGGAATAGCCATACAAATTGATTCGGATCAAGGGACGCACTTCACCGGAAAGGTGGTAAAAACAGTGTGCCAACTGATGGGAATAAAACAAAAATTCCACATTCCCTTACCACCCGCAGAGTTCTGGAATGGTAGAACCCATGAACCGGACCCTTAAGAATGCCCTGGCCAAGGCCATGCAAACGTCAGGAAAAACGTGGACAGAAGTATTACCTATTATATTAATGAAGTTAAGAGCCACGACAAGCCGGACATCCGGATTAACCCCTTATGAACTAATGACAGGAAGGGCGATGCAATTACCAGAAAACAGCATAACAGGTGGGGCCGATGTAGGCCCACTAAAAGACAAAATTAAACGGTATGTTTTGGAACTAAGCGCCCAACTAAAAGGGATGCGTAAATTAGTAAGAGACAATCAGGAAGAAAGAGACGCACAGAGAGAGCTTGAAATGCTCCCTGCCGTCCCGATGGCAGGACGTCCCGTCATGGTAAAAACATTACCTGAAAAACCGGGGATTGCACCAAAATGGAATGGCCCATATGAGGTCATAATCAGTGGAGACACCTGTGCCTGTCTGGACATAAGAGGGAAGGGTGATTTGAAGGGGCTGCTCCTCAATTTCTGGTTGCACTTCAGCCCCACGCTCCTGATCTACGGTCACCCGGTGCGGAGGGGAGCGGGCAGGTCGGAGGACCTCCTCGTGGGACTGCTCCTGGGCCTGGCTAAGAAAGCCATTAATTGGTCCAGGCAGCGGGCGGTCGAGGGGGTCGTTCGGCCCGATTGCCTGCCTCTCTTCCGCGGCCATGTTCACGCCCGGGTGGCCCTGGAGATGGAGCACACGGTGTCCGCCGGCACGCTTGAGTTTTTCCGCGACCGGTGGGCGCCGCGGCGACTGGAGTGCATCGTCACCACGGACTACCAAATTTTAATTTGATTTGTTAAGTTTCCTTTAAAGTTTTACTGAGTTACAGATATTTAATTGGTTTTATCAAAAAGAGAAAGAGGGAAGGGTGTATGGAAACATTGGACCCAGCTGAAATTGTACAAAGAAATTGATGAGTAGCATACGATTCACGATTAATCAATAAAGTAACCAGGATACCTTCCCCAAACAGGTGACGACTGCAAGCAAGTCCAAATTAATATTATATTGTTGGAACGTAATGTCTAAGATAGCGTATATAATTGCGTCACTCTATGTTGTCACGGTTGTAAAGCTGACAGGATTAAAAGATAACTTATTTTACAAGACCCATGTACATTTACACGGTAATCGACAGAAAGGCAGTTCGAGGGGGATCTGCCGTCTGAGGTAATATGGGCTGAAGTTAGAAATAGGAAAGGAGCGGTCACGTTGTTAGGAGTTTTCTACAGGCCCCCAAATAGTAATAAAGATGTGGAGGAAGAAATTGCAAAGCAGATTATGAATAGGTGTGGAGGTCACAGAGTAGTTGTCATGGGTGACTTCAACTTTCCAAATATTGATTGGAACCTTTATAGGTCAAACAGTTCGGATGGGATAGTTTTTGCACAGTGTGTGCAGGAGGGTTTCCTGACACAATAGGTGGATAGGCCAACAAGAGGTGGGGCCACGTTGGATTTGGTACTGGGTAATGAACCGGGCCAAGTGTTTGATTTGTATGTGGGAGAGCACTTTGGAGATAGTGACCACAATTCGGTAACTTTAACTATTGCAATGGAGAGGGATAGAGCCATACGGCAGGGCAGGGTTTATAATTGGGGGAGGGGTAATTATGATGCGATTAGGCAAGAATTAGGGAGTATAAGATGGGAACAGAAACTATCAGGGAAAGGCACAAACGAAAAGTGGAGCTTTTTCATGGAGCAATTACTGCGTGTCCTTGATAGGTATGTCCCTGTCAGGCAGGGAGGAAATGGCCGAGTGAGAGAACCATGGTTCACAAAAGAGGTTGAATGTCTAGTCAAGAGGAAAAAGGAAGCGTATGTAAGGATGAGAAAACAAGGTTCAGTTGGGTCGATTGAGGGGTACAAGGTAGCAAGGAATGAGCTAAAAAAAGAGCTTAGGAGAGCTAGGAGGGGGCATGAGAAGTCCTTGGCGGGTCGGATCAAGAAAAACCCCAAGGCCTTTTACTCTTATGTGAGAAATAAAAGAATGACCAGGGTGAGGGTAGGGCCGGTCAAGGACAGTAGTGGGAACTTGTGCATGGAGTCAGAAGAGATAGGAGAGGTGATGAATGAATACTTTTCGTCAGTGTTCACCGAGGAGAGGGGCCATGTTCTTGAGGATGAGAATGTGATAAAGGTGGACAGGCTGGAGGTGGTAGATGTTCTGAGGGAGGATGTTTTAGCAATTTTGAAGAACCTGAGGGTCGCTAAGTCCCCTGGGCCAGATGGGATATATCCTAGGATTCTTTGGGAGGCAAGGGAGGAGATTGCAGAGCCTCTGGCTTTGATCTTTGGGTCCTCACTGTCCACGGGGATGGTGCCAGAGGACTGGAGAGTGGCGAATGTTGTTCCTCTCTTCAAGAAAGGAATTAGGAATGACCCTGGTAATTATAGGCCGGTTAGTCTTACTTCGGTGGTTGGTAAGATAATGGAAAAGGTCCTGAGGGATAGGATTTATGACCATTTGGAAAGGGGCAACTTAATCAGGGATAGTCAACACGGATTCGTGAAGGGTAAGTCTTGCCTAACAAATTTGATTGAATTCTTTGAGGAGGTAACTAAGTGTGTAGATGAAGGTAGAGCAGTTGATGTCGTATACATGGAGTTTAGTAAGGCGTTTGATAAGGTTCCCCATGGTCGTCTCATGAAGAAAGTAAGGAGTTGTGGGATAGAGGGAAATTTGGCCGATTGGATAAGTAACTGGCTATCTCATAGAAGGCAGAGGGTGGTGGTGGATGGAACATTTTCGGACTGGAGACCAGTTACCAGCGGTGTGCCACAGGGGTCGGTGCTGGGTCCTCTGCTGTTTGTGATTTTTATCAATGACTTGGAGGAGGGGACTGAAGGGTGGATCAGTAAATTTGCTGATGACACCAAGATTGGTGGAGTAGTGGATGAGGTGGAGGGCAGTTGTAGGCTGCAAAGAGACATTGATAGGATGCAGAGCTGGGCAGAAAAATGGCAGATGGAATTTAACCCTGATAAGTGCGAGGTGATTCATTTTGGTAGGGCAAATTTGAATAAGGATTACAGGGTCAACGGCAGGGTTCTGAGGAACGTGGAGGAGCAGAGGGATCTGGGGGTTCATATCCACAGATCTCTGAAGGTTGCCACTCAAGTGGATAGAGCAGTAAAGAAGGCCTATGGTGTGTTGGCGTTTATTAACAGAGGGTTTGAGTTTAAGAACCGTGAGGTTATGCTGCAACTGTACAGGACCTTGGTGAGACCGCATTTGGAATATTGTGTGCAGTTCTGGTCACCTCACTATAGGAAGGACGTGGAAGCATTGGAAAGAGTGCAAAGGAGATTTACCAGGATGCTGCCTGGTTTGGGGGGGAGGTCTTATGAGGAAAGATTGAGGGAGTTGGGGCTGTTCTCTTTAGAGCGGAGGAGGATGAGAGGCGACTTAATAGAGGTTTATAAGATGTTGAGGGGGATAGATAGAGTGGATGTTCAGAGACTATTTCCTCGGGTAGAGGCAGCTGTTACAAGGGGGCATAACTATAAGGTGCATGGGGGGAGATATAGAAGGGATGTCCGAGGTAGATTCTTTACTCAGAGAGTGGTTGGGGTGTGGAATGGACTGCCTGCTGTGATAGTGGAGTCGGACACTTTAGGAACTTTCAAGCGGTTATTGGATAAGCACATGGAGCACACCAGAGTGATAGGGAGTGTGATAGCTTGATCTTGGTCTCGGACAATGCTCGGCACAACATCGAGGGCCGAAGGGCCTGTACTGTGCTGTACTGTTCTATGTTCTATGTTCTATGAACCGTGTGTTACCCGCTAGCCCAATCCGGAGAGGCCCTGTTCGTGGCCACCCCTGGGTGGACCCCCCTTGATTTATATACGGCAGATACCTCGGACGCACCCTGTAAGGGACATACAGGCAAATATAGCAGGGGTATACAGGGAAGATGTGTGGAACTAATAAACTCCACAAATCCTGTGTGCAGGGGGGTCCGGGGAGTAAAAGGGAGAGTATGCTCAGACGATACAAGCTTTGCTTCTCGGGACAAGGATGGGGGTGTGCATATGCCTTGGTCCCCGAGAATGATTCCTGTGTACAGACGCAGTGTGCCCGTCAGCACTGTCAAGTAAACAGAGGCCAGTTTACTTGTACCTGTAACGAGCAAAGATGCCTGAATGTGACCGCGGGGAGGCAATTCATCTGTGGTCAGTGTAATGGGACTCATGTCAGCTCAGCCACATGGACATACCCGTTTGATACTTACCAATTGGTAGGATCGGGTGGAAAGTCAAGTGAAGCAAGCAATTGGCGGTATAATCAGTTCGTACGGAGAAATAACCAGGATGTTAAATGTTACCGAGCCAAAAAGGGATTTGTGTTCCTCCTCGACGGCACCTTCACGACGGCAACACCAGCCCTCCCGATCCTCTTTGCAGTAGGAACAATAGGACCACTCACTGTTCCATGCCCTCAAAAGGGGCATACCCGGAGAAAGATAGTAACACGAGCCATCAGCCAGGAATTCTGTGCCGATTGGAAGGATCCGGTCACACTGGGATCCTCACTCGGCTACGGGTTTCTTGGGGCCCTGTCTCTGGGGGGAACAGCAGGAGTAGTTAGTACTAAAAATAGAAACTATCTTACCTGTGGATTAACCATTCTGGGAAACAGCACAGCAAAGGGGCTGGATGCCATCAACCGAGAACTGGCTGAATTAAGATTGTACACGCAGCAGACCCGCTATGCTGTGGATTATCAGTTAGCCCAGCAGGGGGGAGTATGCACAATAATCGGAGACAAATGTATAACGCATGTTACAGATGAATCCTACAACATTACCAAAGCCATTAATGACAAGAAAGCAGCTCGATGACTTTAGACAATGCTCCAAGAAGGGGAATAGCTGGCTCGAATGGCTATTGGGGGGATCTTGGGGGTCTTATTTAATGCATGGACTAATTATTCTTGTTATAATAATAATTGTTTGTTGTTTGATTATCGGATGTTTTAATATCTGCTGTAAAGTCATGATGGCTCGGATTGTGCCAGGGGCCAGCGTGTTCACCGAGGAAGAACATCTAATGGGAACACCCGAAGATGCCAAGGAAGGAGAGGGCGACCTAGACAGGTACCTGTGAAGAGTGACTTGGAGACATATGTGCGGAACACCAGGGAGGTGGATTCCCCAAAGGCTGTATATATATACATAGAGGTCGTTTGGTCATCTGGATTTCGTGAACATCCTCCAGGACCAAAAGGGGGAATTGTTGGAGTAAAAGTGAGATGGTTACCTGAAACAAAATGGACTCTTTGGAATAAAATGGACTCTGTGGAATAAAATGGAGTCTGTGGAATAAAATGGACTCTGTGAAACAAAGGGACTCTGTGGAACAAAATGGACTCTGTGAAAAGACATTAAAATGTGCTAACTAACCTTCAGCTACCTCCTGTCATTTACTGAAACTACAGAATAGACAAAAGCCAGACCACCAAGGTCCAGATAACGGTTGTTCTTAAAGGAATGTAATTGGAGGTCATTGTTGCTAGGGGGGAATAATTGGCTAAAGTGTAACTAACCAAGACTGCTGTGCTTGTGGAATTTATAAAAAGAAGCAGAACAGCCATTTTAAAATTGAGAAGGAGTGACTGTGTGCACTACTTCTCCCAAAGCTTTGTTCAATAAACTGCATGTTGAATCTTTAAGTCTGACTCCGAGTGGTGATTTCCCACAACAACAGTGTAGGAGGCCGAGGACAGAGAGGTCAGAGCGGCATTGGGGCAGAGAATTAAAATAGCAAGCGACTGGAAGCTCCAGCTGCCGCATGCGGACTGAACAGAGGTGTTCAGCAAACAACAACAACGTACCCTTATGTAGGGCATTTAACATCATACAACATGTCAAGGTGCTTAACACGAACAATATCAATAAAAACTATTTAGTTGAAGGAAAATTGCTCCTCCTCCAATACTGGATGTCTGGCAAGATGTGTAAAGAATCAGAGAGAGTGGAGGGGTCGAGAGAGGTGGTGGCGAGGTAGAGCTGAGTGTCGCCGACATAGGTATGGTACCTGATGTTTTTTTAGCTGATATCATCGAGAGGTAACATATAGGTGAGAAGTAGAAGTGGGCCAAGTATGGATGCTTGCGGGACTCCAGACGTAACAGCGCGGGAGTGGGAAGAGAAGCCATTGCAGGTGATTCTCTGGCTACTATTATATGGTTAAGAATGAACCAAGCTAGGGAAGTTCAATCCAGCTGGACGACGGAGGGGAGGCCTTCGAGGAGGATGGTGTGGTCAACGGTGTCGAAGGCTGCAGATAGGTCGAGAAGGATGACGACGGATAGTTTATTATGGTCACACTCAGAAAGAATGGCATGTGTGACTTTAATAACTGCTGTTCCAGTGGCCGAGCCGGAAAACTGATTGGAGGGATTCAAACATGAAATTATGGGAAAGATGGCCAGGGATTTGGGAAGTGACAAAACGTTCAATATCATTGTTGGGGGAAGGAGAATTGGAGATTGAACGGTAGTTTGGAAGGACAGGGTTATCAAGTGCATCTTTTATGAGGAGAGGGCTGATGGCAGCGTATATGAAGAAGGGGACTGTACCTAAGGAGAGCGAACCTTTAATAATGTCAGCTAACATGGAAACAAGGAAGGGAGGTTCACTGTTCAAGAATGTGTTCGAAATAGGATCGAGGTAGCAGAAGGAGGTTCTCAGGAACAAGATGATGTCAGAGGGAACATTGCAGGAGAAGGGATCGAATTAGCCAGAACTGGTGATGGACAGTTGAAACAATTGTGCGGCAAAGACGTTCAAATCTGCATCTCTTCGACTTAAGGGAGTGGAGGTTTTGGTATACAAGGGGGAACGATTACGGTAAGAGAAGTAATTGCTCTAATGAGGAAAAGGGAATTAACGGTGATGGAGCGGGTGTGATTTAGCAAATCAGTAGTCTCAGAAATGTCCTGATGAATGGTAGACGAAAGGTTTGATAGTTGGTAATGTGAAAGGGTAGCGGTAAGGGACTTGAGGGAGATATATTTACAGGGACGGAAACAGAAAGAAGTGGGGTTGCGACGGGGAAGGGGAATAAGGTTAAAAAGCGATACAATGAAATGATCGGAGATTGCCTTATCAGTGATATTAACTATGGGAGTAGCGAGGCCACGTGAGATGACAAGATTGTGGGGGTGGCCGTGCATGTGAGTAGGAGAGTTTATATGGAGGGAGAGGTTTAGGGAGGAAAGGTGGGCAGTAAACTCATAGGAGCGAGAGAGCAGGATGAGTTGCTATGGAGGTTGAGAAGACGCTAAGTACAGAGGCTGAGGGAGGAAAGCAGAGAAGATACCTCAGTGAGAAACTTGATGTGATATTTGGGTGGGCGGTAGCGAACGAGGAATTTAAATTAGAGGCTTGAAGGGTGCAACAAGGTGAGATGCGCAAAGGAGGAGCAGTTGCTAGAGGAGTACAGAGACAGACAAAGAAGGGATTTAGAGATAAGGACTAATGCACCACCGCAACGGTTTCAGCGGGGCAAGCGGTGAGAATTATAGACAGGCGGGGAAGCTTAATTAAGGGGAAAGGTCTCATCACCCCTCAGCCATGTCGCCGTCAAGTTCATGATGTCAATGTTCTTGTCCACAAAAAGCTCCTGGATGGCAAGGGCTTTATTCACAAGTGAACGTATATTCTGGAGGGAGATGGGGAGAGGGGCAATGATAGCCGATTGACTGGCAGATTCCATAGGGTCAGAGTTGGGATCGATGAGAGGAACGGGAAGGAGGTTGGCAAGAGTAGTCCCAGGCAGGCGCACAGGGCGGGAAGGGCGGTGAGAGAATAGGATGGGACAATTGGGGTTGCTTCTCGTTAGGAGCAATAAGCTCTTCTGTGTTTGGTCTCCCCAGTGTAGAGGAGATCCTTGTTCAGTTCTGAGGAAAGGCAAACGACCTGAAAGATTAAATCTATTTCTCTCTCCACAGATGTTGAGATGTTGCCTGATCTGATTAGTATTACCAGCATTTTCTGTTTATATTTGCTACTTCTACCCATGTCAGTCCCCCTGCTCTGGTCCAAAGTCCAGTAAACTCAAGCTAAATTGAAACACACTGTGGATGGGATCACAACTGCCAGACTTCATGAAGTCATTTCCCAGCCAGTTTCACTCCAACCTCCCCCGCTGGTACATTCCGTTAAACTCACTTCTAATTTACCGCTTGCTTTTCCATCACTCGTCATTCCCGCTGGAACTCTACGCTCCCTTATGTTGTTTCAGTTGATTGTTTTTTATTCATACAGTTAACAATCAGTAGTAGATTTTTATATTACAATGACATAACTCTGCTATCACATGTGGTAAGTAAGGGGTATTTCCGTCCTCGGATGCAGCCAGGAAGCTTTCAAGCTTTGAATTTCATGCTCGTCTAATTTTCCTTCTCTCTCTTACAGTTAACTTGATTGCGATTGTGCTCCTGTCCCGAGCAAAGTGCGGGCTCTCCGAATGTATCACTCGCTACCTGCTGCGAATGGTGGTGACGGATTTACTGGTCATAATCACTGAATCATAATTTTTCGGATCATTTATTATCTTTACCCGGGATCTATTCTGTCCATCACCCCTGTACGCAGTGTGATCGTTGTCCTGCCTCGTGCATCCAGAGACAGTTCTGTCTGGTTAACAATCACTTTCTCCTTTGATCGCTTTGTTGCTGTTTGTTGCCAAAAGCTGAAAACAAAATATTGCACCAAAAAAACTGCGGCTGTGGTTATAGCAACAACCTGCATTCTGCTGAGTTTGAAAGCTGCTCCCTGGTACTTTAGATATGAACCGAAGGAGATCATCGACAATGTACCGTGGTTTTGTGTCATAAAACCAAGCTTTTTTACTGAGCCCGGATGGGTGGTATTTGACTGGTTTGATACGGTTTTAACCCCATTGCTCCCATTCGCTTTAATATTGCTTCTCAACGCTCTGACCGTCAAACACATTTTAGTGGCCAGTCGGTTCAGTAAGGGACTGAGAGGTCAGAGCAAGGGAGAGAATGGCAGTGATCCAGAGATGGAGAGCAGAAGGAAGTCCGTCATTTTACTCTGCACAATTTCCGGGAGCTTCATACTTTTGTTGTTGCCATATGTTGCACACTTCTTACATTATATCATTGCAAAAACGAATCCATCAGATTACAAAGATTCATTAATTATGTTTGCACACGTTGGATTTATGCTGCAGCATTTAAATTCCTGCAGAAACACATTTATTTACGGGGTGACTCAGACCAAGTTCAGAGATCAGTTCAAGACCGCGGTGCAATATCCGTTTATACTGATCTTTAAATTAATTAATAAAAAACAACTGACCTAATCCCAGAGGTGTGCTTCTGCTGAATTGCAGCAGGATCGCGCGATATCTGCATTACATTCAGTGACAGGTTAGAAATTGTGTTTCCGTTCAGGTCGCTATTTTTATTGGTTTCTCAGCCATTTGTGCTTCGCGTGCAGGGCAGCTATTTTGTTGAGTTTCAGCTGAGCTCCTGTGTTAGTCAGTTCATCCATTTCGTGCAACAATCCCTGTGTCTCATCCACAGTGATATCTGCTCAACAGGGATACAGACAGAGCTGGGCTGTAGTTTACAGCACATGAGATAGATCAGTTTCATTTACGTATTGATAAGAAGAAAAATCTCAAACTGAAGGAAGTCTTTGAATATTAAGAAATAAACATTACGACTTATTGAACCGTACGCCTCCTTACTTGTCAACAGGCACTTTCTAATGTTGGCTTTCTATGAGGCGTGTAAGCTTATGTTTTTATATTGTTAGGTCCGACTGACTCTCAGCTGTAACCGCTACTTGTCCTACTCACTCTCTATTTCTGTATCTCTGAACTTCCTGTTTGTCTTTCAATGTCTCCTCTTGTTTCTTGTTATAAAGGCTTTCTATTTCTCACAGATTCACTTGTAGTTGCGTTTCCTGTATTCATCTTCCACTCATTGTGTTCAATTAAAAAGGATATTAGGAAAGCAAAGAGAGAGCATGAAAAATTATTGGCAATTAAAATCAAGGAAAACCCAAAGATGTTTAATCAATATATTAAGAGTAATAGGATAACTAAAGAAAGAGTAGGGCCTTTTACAGATCATGAGGTTAATCTGTGTGTGGAGGCGGGAGTCGTCGCTAGGGTTCTTAATGAACACTTTGCGTCTGTTTTCACAAAGGAGAGAGGCGAAGCAGACATTGCTATCAGGGAGGAGAAGTGTGAAATATTAGAGGAAATCATGAGAGAGGCAGTATTAAGGGGTTTAGCAGCTTTAAAAGTGGATAAATCACCAGGCCCGTGTGAAACGTATCCCAGGCTGTTAAGCGAAGCAAAAGAGTTTTTTAGCAAAGGCCCTGGCCATCATTTTTCAATCCTCTCTGGCTTCAGGTGTGGTGCCGGAGCACTGGAGGACTGCTAATGTGGTAACCTTTTTTTAAAAAGTGACAAAAGGATAGACCGAGTAATTACAAGCTAGTCAGCCTATCCTCGGTGGTGGGAAAATTATTGGAAAGAATTCTGATGGATAAATCTTCATTTAGAAAGACACTGATTAATTAAGCATAGTTAGCACGGATTTGTTAAGGGAAGGGAAGGGAAGGAAGAGGAGGTAACAAGGAGGGTAGATGAGGGTAGTGCGTTTGATAGTGTATATGGAATTTAGCAAGGCTTATGTTAATTTCAAATGGCAGACTGGTCACGAAGTTAAAAGCCCATGGGATCCAGGGCAAAATGTCAAGTTCGATTCAAAACTGGCTCGGAGACAGGAAGCAGAGGGTAATGGTTGATGGGTGTTTTTGTGACTGGAAAGCTGTTTCCAGCGGGGTTTCGCAGGGCTCAGTACTAGGTCCCTTGCTTTTTGTGGTGTATATCAATGATCTACACTTGAATATAGGGGGTATGATTAAGAAGTTTGCAGAAGTTTGATAATAAAGAAGGAAGCTGTAGACTGCAGGAAGATATCAATAAATTGGCCAGGTGCGCAGAACAGTGGCAAATTGAATTCAATCCGGAGAACTGTTTGGTAATGCATTGGGGAGGGCTAACAAGTAAAGGGAATACACATTAAATGGTAGGACGCTGAGTAGAGTTCAGGAACAAAGGGACCTTGGAGTGCTCGTCCACAGATCCCTGAATGTAGCAGGCCATGTAGATAAGGTGGTTAAGAAGGCATCCGGAATGCTTGCCTTTATTAGCCGTGGCATAGTATAAAAGAGCAGGGGGGTTATACTTCAACTGTAATAAACACTAATCAAGCCTCAGCTAGAATACTGCGTGCAGTTCTGGTCACCACATTAAAGGGAAGATGTGATTGCACTAGAGAGGGTACAGAGGAGATATACAATGATGTTGCCGGGACTAGAGAATCTTAGCTATGAGGAAAGATGGGGTAGGCTGGGGCTGTTTTCCTTGGAACAGAGGCGGCTAAGGGGAGAACTTATTGAGGTGTATAAAATTATGAGGGGCATGGATAAAGTGGATAGAACGGACGTATTTCCCTTAGCAGAGGGGTCAAAAACCAGCGGGCACAGATTTACGGTAATTGTTGGAAGGTTCAGAGGGGTTTTGTGGGGACATTTCTTCACCCAGAGGGTTGTGGGGGTCTGGAACTCACTCCTGAAAGGGTGGTAGAGACAGGAACCCTAATCACATTTAAAAGGTACTTGGATGTGCTCTTGGGATGCTCTAACCTGCCGGGCTACGAACCAAGAGCTGGGAAGTGGGATTTGGCTGGATAGCTCTTTGTTGGCCGGCGCGGACACGATGGACCGAAATGGCCTCCTTCCATGCTGTAATCTTCTATGATTCGATGGAATTCCAAAGATTCACAACAATCCGCTTGAACTCTGTTCTAATTCGCCGACCACTTATTCTGAGACTGCCCCTCTCTTTCAATTACTGTAATTTAGTCATCATGCATATGAGGTTAGACACCTGATTCACTTTCTCAAGGCATGCCCCAAATTAACTTGCCACAATTATTGCAGTGCCGTGTTGTTTGTTTGTTAGCTATTTATTTAAATGAAATCATGTTATCTGACTATTCCACAGCTCTCCTCGCCGGCTTCCCATCCTTGCAGGCTCAGTAGATTTCAGATCATTCAAAATTTCTGCTGCCTGTATCCTGACTTGAACCAAGTTCCGTAGAACCTTGAACCCTCTGCTCGCTCACCTATATTGGTTCCCGGTTGCGCCGCGTCTCATTTGAAAAATTCTCATCCTTGTGTTTAAATCACTCGAATGCCTCCCCCTCCCACTCTCTCTCACCTCCTGCTGCCCAATAAAGGTCCAATTTTGGCCTCTTGAACATCCCCTCTTCCGTTGCCCAATCACAGCTGGCTGGGCCTTCAACTGTCTTGGCCCGACGCTCTGGAATTGCCTCCCTAAACCTCTCTGCCTCTCTACCTCCATCTGACCGTTTAGGACATACTTTAAAACCTATCTCGTTGCCAGAGATGTTGGTCACCTGTTTACTTTCTGCCTACGGGGCTGTGCGTCAAATTGATTGTAACAATTATCCTGTGAATTGCCTTGGGATAAATAACTAAATTAAGGGCACAATTTAAATGCAATTTGTCGTTGTTATCCTTGTTCTTCAGCTACGAATCTGATTGTCAATCTTTTGAATTCAACTGGCCGTTATTTAACGCCTGCCTGATTCCGAGGGTGAAATTGGTCTTCTGCAACAGCGCAAAACGGGCGACTGTAAATCGGGAATCTGCTTTCCACTGCGCCCCATTCTCCTTTCCTCGGAATTGACTTCAAACTGTAGGACAACCTGCCGTTTGGCTGTTGCCCCTCGCGCTTGCTCTTCCTTTAAAATTCTACAGTGTTCCTGGAGCTTTCAATGAATGAAGCAACTATCTATAGTGCTAAAAGCACAGACTGTGGGTGGAACCTGGAGCCTCCCGGCTCGGTGTGGGCCTCCGTACCACACTGGTTGAAATCACCTAACTCAGCGGTTCCCAACCTTTTCCTTTATGCGGACCACTATATCGTCATCAAAAGCTTTTGCGGACCACTCGCCGTTTAAAACATTTTTAACATCGCCTATGGCTGACGGGAGTCAAACTTATATATCAACAGGTATTAAAAATGCAGCTGTTTCTAATCATTTATTATGCTCAATCACAAATACATTGCACTCGTCACAGCACATTTACCTGCAGTAGGCCTACCAGTGGGGAAAAGATAACACTTGCCTAATGAGAAGGCTGATTTTGTTTTGCAGACGTCAAACGCTGGATGTCAGGTTCCAGCGATGACAGTCTCAATCGGAGATCTGGTTCAACGTGAAGTTTATTCCGACCTTTGGTCTTCAAAGCGACAAGCGCAGAAAATCCATTTTCGCAAAGGTAGGTTATGGGAAAACGCATTACAAACTTTACTGCCTTGTCGGACAGTGCTGGATATTCCGAAGCAGCTTTAAGCCAAAAGTCAGTCAGGTATTGCCGAGAAAAATCCTGCTTAAAGCACTGTCACAGGACAGTTCCACAAGGCTGTCTTGGTCTGTCGAGGTCAGGCTTGCGAGGATGTCATCATCAAGGCTCGCAAAGGGATTTCGTATTCAGTTGAATATTGTGTCGGGCACAGGGAAGTACTCGCGTAGGTTTATTTTCAAACTTTGGAGGTGCTCTCTGATGATATGTTTCACACTGTTTGGAAGCTGCATCTCTGCCGTGACCAAAAAATAAGAAAGATTCGCAAACGAGTCGTAATTTGACTGCTCAAGTCGTTTGTCCCACATCTCTATTTTCTTGATCATCGCTTCTATTTTGTCATACACATGAAAGAATGTCACTGATTTTCCCTGAACACGCAGATTGAGAACATTCAAGTGATCGAAAATATCTGCCATATAAGCCAATTTGGCAAGCCCCTGAAAATCACCGAAGCGATGTGAAAGTTCAAACTTTGAGTCCAGTAAAAACATTCTCACCTCATCATGCAACTCTAAAAGCCGAGTGAGTACCTTTCCTCGGGACAGCCAGCGGACCTCGGTGTGCAGAAGTAGTTGATGGTGATCACTGCCCATCTCGTCACAAATAGCTGCAAATATTCGCGAATTCAGTGGACGGGCCTTGATATAATTAACAGTTTTAACGGCTTCCTCCAAAACGGTCTTGAGATCAGCAGGCATTTTCTTTGTAGCTCACGCCTCCCTATGGATGCTGCAGTGAATGGATGATGCTGCCGGAGCCACTGCTCTTACACGTGCAACAACCCCACTGTGTTGGCCTAACATCGCACGGGCCCCATCTCTGCCAAGTCCGTCACATTTTGACAAATTAATCCCATTTTCAATAATGAAACTGCTCAACATTCCAAAAATAGCCTCTGCAGTTGAGCATGTGGGCAACGATTTACAAAAGAGAAAGTCCTCATGTATCTCTCTATTGTGTTCAAACCTTACATAGGTGATCAGGTTTGAAAGGTTTGCAATGTCCGTTGATTCATCCAGTTGAAGTGCATAAAAAGGGCTCGCTTGCATTCTCGCTATTAGCTGATCACATAAGTCTTGAGCCATCTCATCAATTCTGCGTTGAACTGTGTTATCCGACAATGAAATCATGTTAATTTGCTTGCAGGCCCCCTCTCCCAGCATAAAACCCACCATCTCCTTCGCCGCTGGCAATGTCAACTCCTCCACGATTGGGTGCGGCTTCCCTGTCTTTGCTATGAGCCTAGCTACCAGGTACGAGGCCTCCACCACCTTAGCATTATCACTGCCTTTAGATGTGCATTCCATAATTGTCTTGCTACGTTGAAATTCTTTGAGCTGGTTGTAAAAAAATCCAATTGGCTTCGACACGTATTCCCCATGCTTAGTCTCAAGATGACGGCGAAGATTAGCGGGATTCAGGCTTTCATTCGACAGAACATCATAGCACAGGACACATACTGGTAACGGATCCTTCTCAGTTCCAGTGTAAGTAAATCCCATTTTTAAGTATTCACTGCTGTATTTTCTCCTCCCTATTCGCTTACTTTTGTTGTGCTAAGTTTCATTTGCTGATGTCTCACTGTCATTTGGACCATAGTAGAGAGTTCACTTATGCATGCCAGATAAAATCCATCGATCCATTTTTTGATTCTCGCGCTCTAACCGTCGAATTTTCGAAGAGCGTCGGTTCACATTGACGTCACGCAAAAGCACCACACTATTTAAATTCAGAGAATCACAAGTATGTTTTTGAAGCATATTACATTGCGAATAATAATGTATATCGAATATGATATATACGAGGTACAGGTGATTATATTGTTATTACAATATCATATTTGTTTTTCACGGACCACCTGCAGTACCCTCGCGGACCACTGGTGGCCCACGGACCACAGGTTGGGAACTGCTGCTATAGAGGACACAAGCAATATTTCAGAAATAGCTGTAAACCAGGAAATGGAAGGGAAGGAGGAACTCAAGAAAATTACAATCATCAGGGAAGTGGTACTGAGCAAATTGTTGCAGCTGCGGGCTGACAATCCTCGGGTCCTGATGGACTTCATCCTAGGGTCTTAAAAGAAGTGGCTAGTGAGATAGTTGATGTATTGGCTTTAATTTTCCATAATTCTCTAGATTCGGGGAGGTTCCATTAGATTGGAAAATAGCGAATGTAAATTCTTCATTCAAAAAGGGAGGGAGGCATAAAGCAGGGAACTACAGTCCTGTTAGCTTAATATCTGTCATAGGGAAGATGTTAGAAGCTATTATTAAAGACGTTAGAGCAGGCACTTAGAAAAGCTAAAGGTAATCAGGCAGAGTCAACATGGTTATATGAAAGGGAAATCATGTTGATACAATTTAACGGAGTTCTTTGAGGAAGTAACATTTGCTGTGGTTAAAGGGGAAACGGTGGATGTACTGTAGTTCGATTTCCAGAAGGCATTTGATAAGGTGCCACATCAAAGGTTATTGCGGAAAATAAAATTCATGTTGTAAGGGGTAACATATTGGCATCGATAGAAGATTGGCTAGCTAACAGGAAACAGAGAATAGCCATAAATGGAACTTTTTCTGGTTGGCAAGATGTAATGAGTGGTGTGCCAGAGGGATCTCAAATTTTACAATTTATATAAATGACTTGGATGAAGGGGCCGAAGGTATGGTTGGTAAATTTGCTGATGACACAAAGGTAGGTAGGAAAGTAAATTGTGAAGAGGACATAAGGGGGCTACAAAGGGATATAGATAGGTTAACTGAGCAGGCAAAGATCTGCCAAAGGGAATATAATGTGGGAAAATGTGAAATAAACATAGAAGATAGAAGCAGGAGTAGGCCATTCAGCCCCTCGAGCCTGCTCTGCCATTCAATGAGATCAGGGCTGATCATCCAAATTCAGTACCCTGTCCCTGCCTTCTCCCCATATCCCTTGATCCCTTTAGCTTTAATAAATATATCTAACTCCTTCTTGAATTTATTTAATGAATTGGCCTCTATTGCCTTCTGTGGTAGAGAATTCCACAGGTTCACCACTCTCTGGGAGAAGAAATTCCTGCTCCTCTCAGTCCTAAATCGCTTTCCCCTTATCCTTAGACTTTGACTCCTGGTTCTCGACTCCCCGGCCATCGGGAACATCCTTCCTGCATCTAGTCTATCTAGTCCTGTTAGAATTCTATAAGTTTCAATGAGAGCCCATCTCATTCTTCGAAACTCCAGCGAGTATAAGCCCAATCGACCCAATCTCTCCTCATACGTCATTCATGTCATCCCAGGTATCAGCCTGGTGAATCTTCTCTGCACTCAACCCATGGCAAGAACATCCTTCCTCATATAAGGCGACCAAAACTGCACACAATACTCAAGATGTGGTCTCACCAAGGCCCAGTACAACTGCAGCAAGACATTCGTGTTACTGTGCTCGAACACTTTCGCTACGAAGGTCAACATACCATTTGCCTTCTTAAACGCCTGCTGCACCTGCATGCTTACCATCAGCGATTAGTGCACAAGGAAACCCAGGTCGCGCTGCACTTCCCCTTCTCCCAATCTATTGCCATTCAGATAATAATCTGCCTCCTTGTTTTTGACACCAAAGTGGATAACCTCGCATTTATCCACATTATATTGCATCTGCCATGCTTCTGCCCAAACACTCAACCTGTCGAAAGCATACTGGGGTTTCTCGGCAACCTCCTCACGGCACACACTCACACCCAGCTTTGTGCCGTCTGCAAACTTGGTGATATTACATCCAATTCCCTCGTCTAGATCATTTATATATAGTGTGAATAGCTGGGGTCCTAGGAGCGATCCCTGCGGTACCCCATAGTCACTGCCTGCCACTCGGAAAAAGACCCGTTTATTCCAACTCTTTGCTTTCTGCCTGCCAACCAGTTCTCTATCCTAGTCAATACCTTGCCCCCAATCCCATGTGCCTTAACTTTACACGCTTATCTCTTATGTGGGACCTTATCGAAAGCCTTCTGAAAGTCCAAATACACCACATCCACTGGTTCTCCCTTATCTATTTAACCAGTTACATCCTCAAAAGATTCCGGTAGATTAGTCAAGCACGATTTACCTTTTGTTATTCCATGTTGACTTTGTCCGATCCTGTCACTGTTTTCCAAGTGCTCTGCTACTACATATTTCATAATGGAGTCAAGCATTTTCCCCACTACCGATGTCAGGCTTACCGGTCTATAATTCCCCGTTTTCTCTCTGCCACCTTTTTTTAATAGTGGGGAAACATTAGCTACCTTCCAATCCATGGGTACTGTTCCAGAATCTATCGAATTTTGGAAGATGACCGGGAATGCATCTACTATTTCTAAGGCCACTTCCTTAAGTACACTAGGATGTAGATTATCAGGCCCTGGGGATTTATCGGCCTTCAATCCCATTCAATTTCCCTAACACTATTTCCCTACAAATACTGATTTCTTTCAGTTCCTCCCTCTCATTAGACCCTATGTTCCCCGACATCGCTGGGAGGTTATTTGTGTCCTCCTTTATGAAGACAGAACCAAAGTATGTATTTAATTGGTCTGCCATTTCTTTGTTCCCCATTATAAATTCCCATGATTCTGACTGCAAGGGACCTACGTTTGACTTCACCAATCTTTTGCTCTTCACATATCTATGAAAGCTTTTACAGTCACTTTTTATGTTCCCTGAAAGCTTACTCTCATAATCTATTTTCCCCCTCTTAATTAATCCCTTTGTCCTTCTTTGCTGAATCCTATTCTACCTCCAATCCTCAGGTTTTCTGCTTTTTCTGGCCAATGTATATGTCCTCTCCTGGGATCTTATGCTATCCCTAATTTCCCTTGTTAGCCACGGATGAGTCACTTTTTTTGTTTCCTTTTTATGCTAAACTGGGATGAACACATTCTGTAGTTCATTCATGCGATCTTTGAAATTTTGCCATTGCCTATCCACCATCAACCCTTTGAGTGACATTCCCCAATCAATCCTACGCAACTTGCGCCTCATACCATCGTAGTTTCCTTTATTTAAATTCAGTACCCTAGTCTCTGAGTCAACTACTTCACTCTCCATCTTAACGAAAATTTATATCATATTATGATCGCTCCGACCCAAGGTGCCTCGCACAACAAGATTGCTAATTAATCATTTCTCATTACATAATACCCAATCTAAGATGACCTGATCTCCATTTGGTTCCTCGAAATATTGGTCCAGGAACCCATCCCGTGCACTCCAGGAATTCCTCCTCCACAGTATTGTTACTAATTTCGTTTGACCAATCTATATGTAGATTAAAGTCACCCATGATAACTGCTGTGCTCTTAAAGCACGCTTCTCTAATTTCCCTTTTAATGCCATCCCCAACCTCCGTATTACTGTTTGGGGGTCTATACATCACTCCCACTAGCGTTTTCTGCCCCTTGGTATTTCTCAGTTCTACCCATACAGATTCCACATCATCATAGCTAATATCCTTCCTAACAATTGTGTTAATCGACTCTTTAACCAGCAATGCTACCACACCTCCTTTTCCTTTTTGCCGATCTTTCCTGAATATTAAATACCCCTGGATGTTGAGTTTCCAGCCTTGGTCAGCCTGGAGCCATGTTTCCGTAATCCCAATCATATCATATTCGTTTACCTCTATTTGCATAGCTAATTAATCCACCTTATTACGAATGCTCCTCGCATTAAGACACAAATCCTTCAGGCTTGTTTTTTTTAACGCTCTTAGACCTTTTAGAATTATTATTTACTGTGGCCACGTTTGATTAAAACCCATGATTTCTCTTTGTTTTTTTCCTTCCTGACTTTTGTTTCTATCTTTGTTTCCCTTTCCTCTGTCTCCCTGCTCAGGTTCCTAACCCCCTGCCATTTTAGTTTAAGTCCTCCCCCAGAGCACTAGCAAACACTCCCCCAAGGACATCGGTCCCGGTCCTGCCCAGGTGCAAACCGTCCGGTTTGTACTGGTCCCACGTCCCCCAGAACCGGTTCCAATGTCCCAGGAATTTGAATCCCTTCCTCTTGCACAATTCCTCTAGCCACGTATTCATCTGAAATATCCTTCTATTTCTACTCTGACTAGCACGTGGCACTGGTAGCAATCCTGAGATTACTGCCTTTGAGGTCCTAGTTTTTAATTTACCTCCTAACTCCCTATATTCAGCTTTTAGGACCTCATCCCGTTTTTTACCTATGTCGTTGGTATCTATATGCACCACAACAACTGGCTGTTCACCCTCCCCTTCCAAAATGTTCTGCAGCCGCTCTGAGACATCCTTCACCCTTGCACCAGGGAGGCAACACACCATCCTGGAGTCTCGTTTGCGTTCGCAGAAACGCCTGTCTATTCCCCTTACAATAGAATCCCCTATCACTATAGCGCTACCCAGCTTTTTCCTCCCGTCCTGTGCAGCAGAACCACCCCTGGTGCCAGGAAGTTGGCTGCTGATGCCTTCCCCTGATAAGCCATCCCCCTCAACAGTATCCAAAGCGGTATATCTGTTTCAGAGGGGGATGTCCACAGGGGACTCCTGCACTACTTGCCTGCGCCTCCTACTCTGCCTGTTGGTCACCCATTCCCTTTCTGCCTGTGCAACCTTTACCTGCGGTGTGACCAACTGGTTAAACGTGCTATCCACGAGGTCCTCAGCATCGTGAATGCTCCAGTATGCATCCAATCGCAGCTCAGGCGCCGCAATGCGGTCTGCCAGTAGCTGCAGCTGGATACAGGTCCCGCACACATGGTCGTCAGGGACACAGGAAGTGTCCCCGATTTCCCACATAGCGCAGGAGGAGCATATCACGGCGCCGAGCTGTGTTGACATGACTTACCCTTTAATTAATTGAACTTAAATTAAATCAAATCAATCCCACCAATTATACTACAATGAAATGATATAGGGCCCTTGTTTAACAACTGTCCCCGCTACACCACAGAGACCCTAGAAACTATAAACAACAAAATTTAAGTTTGGAAAAAGAAGAAAAAGGGAAATACTCACCAACTAATCATTTACCTGCTTTCTGTTGACGTCACACTTTGATTATTTTTTACTTCTCTCTCCCGCTCTCGGGGCTCGGATTGGTAAGCCTACCTGGTCGCTGGCTCATTTTACTGCCGCCGCCTCGCCGCTGTCGCTCCACCCAGGTCCGCCGCCTTTGTGGGTCTACCTGTTCGCTGCCGCCTTTTATTGCCGCCGCCTCGCCGCTGTCGCTCCACCCAGGTCAATTTTGGCTGGAACAATAAAAAATAAGCATATTATCTAATAGGTGAGAGATTGCAGAGCTCTGAGATGGAGATGGATCTGGGTGTCCAAGTGCTTGAATCGCAAAAGGTTAGTATGCAGGTACAGCAAGGAATTAGTAAAGCTAATAGAATGTTATAGATTATTGCGAGGGGAAGGAATGCAAAATTAGAGAGGTTATGTTGCAGTTATACAGGGCATTGTTGATACCACATCTGGAGTAGTGTGTACAGTATTGGTGTCCTTATTTAAGGAAGGATGTAGTTCAGCTAAAGTTAACTGGACTATTACTTGGAATGGGCAGGATATCTTATGAGGAAAGGTTGGACAGGCTAGGCTTGTATCCGCTGGAATTTAGATTGTAAGAGGTGACTTGATTGAAACATATAAGATCCTGAGGGGTCTTGACAGGGTGGATGTGGACTGGGATGTTTCCTCTTGTGGGAGGATATAGAACTAGGGATCACTGTTGAAAAATAAGGGGTCGCCCATTTAAGACAGAGATGAGGAGATTTGTTTTCTCAGTTGATCGTGAGTCTTTGGAACTCTCTTTCTCAGAGTGCGGTAAAAGCAGAGTGTTTGATTATTTTTAAGGCAGAGGTAGATATATTCATGATAAGCAAGGGGGTAAAATGTTGTAGGGAGTAGGCGGGAATGTGCAGTAATCAGATCAGCCTTGATCTTACTGAATGGTGGAGCAATCTCGAGGGGCCGAGTGGCCTACTCCTGCTCCTTATTCGGTATGTTGGTGTGTTCCTATGTTCATATGGGATCATTTGAGAACAAACGGAAGGAATTTATGATAAAACTTTATAAAACACTGGTTGGGCTTCAGCTGGAGTATTGTGTTCAATTCTGGGCACCACACTTGAGGAAAGTTGTCAAGGCCTTGGAGGGTGTGAAGAGGAGATTTACCAGAATGGTACCAGGGATGAGGAACTTCAGTTATGTGGAGAGATTGGAGAAGCTGAGGTTGCTTTCCATAGAGCAGAGAAGGTTAAGAGGAGATTTGATAGAGGTGTTCAAAATACTAAATGGATTTGACAGAGTAAATAAGGAGCAACTGCTTCCAGAGGCAGTTGTATCTGTAACAAGAGGAGACAGATTTATTTTGTTTGGCATTTGGAAGCTTATTCTGAACACAGCGACTTGTTGTGATCTGGAATGCACTGCCTGAAATGATGGTGAAAACAGATTCAATAGTAACATTCAAAAAAGATTTTCAAAAAGTGCATGAATTAAAAAAAATACCGGTGAAAGAGCAGATGAGTGGGATTCATTGGATAACTCTACCAAAGAGCCGGCACAGGGACGATGTTCCGAATGGACTCCTCCTGCCCTGCATCATTCTATGCATAGAAGCATAGAAGATAGGAGCAGCAGTACCTGTCCCTGCTTTCTCCCCATATCCCTTGATCCCTTTAGCCTTAAGAATATATCTAACTGATTCTTGAATATATTTAATGAATTGGCCTCTACTGCCTTCTGTTGTAGAGAATTCCTCAGGTTCACCACTCTCTGGGTGAATAAATTCCTCCTCATCTCAGTCCTAAATGGTTTACCCCTTATCCTTAGACTGTGACCTCTGGATCTGGACTCCCCCGCCATCGGGAACATCCTTCCTGCATCTAGTCTGTCGAGTCCTGTTAGAATTTTATAAGTTTCAATGAGATCCCCTCTCATTCTTCCAAACTCTAGCGAATATAAGCCTAATCGACCCAATTTCTCTTCACACGTCATTCCTGCCATCCCAGGTATCAGTCTGGTAAATCTTTGCTACACTCCCTCCATGGCAAGAACATCCTTCCTCAGATAAGGCGACCAAAACTGCACACAATACTCAAGGTGTGGTCTCACCAAGGCCTTGTACAACTGCAGCAAGACATCCTTGCTCCTGTACTCGAATCCTCTCTCGCTATGAAGGCCAACATACCATTTGCCTTCTTAACCACCTGCTGCACCTGCATACTTATCTTCAACGACTGGTTCACAAGGACTCCCAGATCTTGTTGCACTTCCCCTTTTCGCAATCAAATGCCATTCAGATAATAATCTGTCTTCCTGTTTTTGCCACCAAAGTGGATAAACTCGCATTTATCCACATTATACTGCATCTGCCATGCATCTGCCCAATTACCCAACCTGTCCAAATCATACTGGAGTTTACCTGTATCCTCCTCACAGCACACACGCCCACCCAGCTTTGTGTCGTCTGCAAACTTAAAGATATTACATCTAGTTCCCTCGTCTAGATTATTAATATATATTGTGAATAGTTTGGGTCCTTGCACCGATCCCTGCTGTAAACCACTCGTCACTGCCTGCCACTCGGAAAAAGTCCTGTTTATTCCAACTCTTTGCTTCCTGTCTGCCAAACAGTTCTCTATCCAAATCGGTACCTTACCCCAATCACATGTGCTTTAACGTTGCACGCTAATCTCTTATGCGGGACCTTATCGAAAGCCTTCTGAAAGTCCAAATATACCACATCCACTGGTTCTCCCTTATCTATTCTACCAGTTACATCCTCAAAAATTTCCAGTAGATTAGTCAGGCATGATTTAGCTTTTGTAACTAGATGTTGACTTTGTCCGATCCTGTCACTGTTTTCCAAGTGCTCTGCTATTACTTCTTTTATAATGGGCTCTAGCGTTTTGCCCACTACCGATGTCAGGCTATGATTCTATAATCACCTGCAACTTAGACAATAAGTAACTGAATGGGGCAGAAGAACAAAGGGATGGAGGTATACAGGAAAACAAATAATTAAAAACAGTATCACAGTTCAGTAAAGCAATACAAATGCTAACAAGAACTGGGGTTTATTTCTAAAGCAATACGATTCAATATTATTTAATGTGACAAATGGTGGGAAGTGGTATTCCAGAAGGATCAGTACTGGCACCACACTTTTTCGCCGTTATCTTAAACAATTTGGTCTCGGGAATCGGAAAGGCAATTTCAAAATTTGTGGATGCCACCAAACTGGGGTTAATAGTTAATACAAAGGAGGACTGCGAAAGAATACAGGAAGATATTAATAAAGTTGCAGAATGGGCGTATAATTGGCAATGGAACTTCAATATAGAAAGTTGTGAGTTAATGCATTTTAATAGGAATAAAAAAACTGTCACATACACCTTGGAAAATAAGTGTCTAAATGTGGTTGCGGAACAGGGATGTGAGGCTACAGATACACAAACCACTAAAAGTAGCAATGCAGATTGATAAGGCCATAAAACAACAAAGAAAGTACTCGCGTTCATTTCTAGAGCGAGATAATTGTAAAGCGCAGAAGTTGTGATAAACATGTATATAAACTTGGTTAGACCGCACTTGGGGTACTGTGAACATTTCTGGTCTCCATCTTAGAAAAAATGCACAGAAGCACTGGCGAAGGTGCAATTAGTGTTGACTAGAATGTTACCAGAACTCTGAGGTGATACCTATCAGGAAAGATTGAACAGGCTGGGTCTCCTTCCCTTAGAAAAGAGAACACTGAGAGGTAACCTACCTGAGGTATTAATGATGAAGGAAGTGTTTCAACGTTTAGATGTCGAGAAGATGTTTCCACTTGCGTGAGAGACGAGGACTAGGGACCAGGGATTTAAGATAGTCTTTAATACATCGAATCGGAAATTCAGGAGAAACTCCTTTACCCACAGATTTGTTAGAATGTGGAACTCGCTACCACGAGAAATAGTTAATGTGAATAGCATAGATACTTTTAAGAGGAAGCGAGCTATGCACATGAGGGAGAAAGGATTAGAAGGATATTTTGATGGCGTTAGATGAATGAGGGTGGGAGGAGGCTCGTGTGGAGCATGAACACCGACATGGACATTTTGGGCCTGTCTTTCTGCTGTAAATACTTTGTAAATTGTGTTAAAGTTGTAAAGGACCCTGGTCAGTTCACATTTAGAGAACTGTGCATAGTTATTTTCTCCATACTATCAAAAGGACGTGGAAGCATTGGAGAATCTGTAAACATATTTACCTCAACAACAACAACTTGCATTTATATAGCGCCTTTAATGTAGTAAAACGTCCGAAGGCGCTTCACAGGTAGGTAGTTGAGTAAATAGGATGGGTGCGAGCTAGCATACGGGAAGCAGAGTTTTGGATGGGCTCAAAATTATGGAGTGTGGGAGATGGGAAGCCGGCCAGAAGAGCATTGGAGTTGTCAAGTCTAGAGCTCGCAAAGGCATGGATGAAGGATTGAGCAGCAGATGAGCTGAGGCAGGGGCAGCGTTAAGCGAAGTTACGAAGGCGGAAGTAGGCCGTCCTCGTGATGTAGTGGATATGTGGATGGAAAATCATTCCCCGGTCATATACGACAAAAAGATTGTGTATGGTCTGGTTCATCATTAGACAGGAGCCAGGGAGCGGGATGGAGTCAGGGGATGGTCAACGGAGTTTGTGCCGGGGACCAAAAGCTTCAGTCTTACAAATATTTTGTTGTATGGCTCCAGAACTGAGAGATTAAAGTTATCGGGAAAGATTCAACACATTGTGCCTTCTTGCTTTAGAAGAGAGAGGATGTGGAAGAGGCTTGAACGGGTTGGACAGGGTAGATGTGGAGGGAATGTTTACACTTGTGGGAGAATCCAAAATTAGGGGTCAAAAATACAAGATAGTTAATAATAATCAAACAGGGATATAAGGAGCAACTTCTTTATCTCAGAGTGTTTAGAATGTCGAAGGCACGACCACAGGAAGTGGTTGAGGCAAATAGCTTAGAAACTATCTAAAGGAAACTAGACAATTACATGAGAGAAAAGGGAATAGAAAGTTATGCTGAAAGGCTTAAATGAGGTAGGTGCAATGGGAGCAGACACGTGTGAAGCAAATTATCAGCTGAGACTGGTTGTGCCGAATGACCTGTTTCTGTATAATCCATGTAATGTAATCCCACAAACTACAGCACAGATCTGTCTGCCTATCTATTAACGAGGCTCTTACTCTGGAAGCTGCAAATGAATTGCTGGACTAAATAGCTGAAGTGACTCTTTACAGAAGAGCTCAGACTGAATGCAAGAAACTATTGGTCCTGCCCCAAAAGACAATGTGTGAAATGTCAGTCAGAAATAGTGCCGTGTCCTAAACACAGTGCTGGCACCGCCGCCGGTTGTATTTTCACATCAGCAGCGATTGCTGGTGTAATTCAGTTGAAGGAAGTCTGGGGCTAAATATTACATTCATGGACTGAAAACACTGGAACCCGCCTCTGGGCTGCGCTTAGTTGTTCTGATTATTAATTAATTGAATAATTGAGGTAACCGGATATTTCACCGCGCTCTTCAACTGCTCTCTGAACTTGGACTGGGTCACCCCATAAATAAATGTGTTTGTACAGCAACTTAAATTGAGCAGCATAAATCCGACTTCCCCAAAGATATATAAAGAACCAGTGTAATAATTGGGATTTGCTCCTGAAATGGTATAATATAAGAAATCTATAACATTTGCCAACCACAGAAGTATGAAGCTGCCAGATATGGCGAGGAGTAAAATCACAGACTTCCTTCGGCTCTCGATCTCTGGGTCACTGCGATTCACTCCCTTGGCCTGACCCCTCAGTCCCTTACGGACCCGATTGGCCACTAAAATGTGTCTGATTGTCAGAGCGTTGAGCAACAAAATTAAAGCAAATGGGAGCAATGGGGTAAAAACCGTATCAAACCAATCGAAGCCAATCCATTCAGACTCAGTAAAATAGCTTGAGATTATGGAACAAAGCCACGGCACATTGTCGATTATCTGTCTTGGTTCAAATGTAAAGTAGAAGGGGACGTTTTTTAAACAGAGCAGAATGCAGGTTGTTGCTAGAACCACAGCCGCAGTTTTCCCGGTACAATATTTTGTTTTCAGCTTCTGGCAAGAAATTGCCACAAATCGATCAAAGGTGAAAGTGACGGTGAACCAGACAGAACAGTCTACCGCTGCACGAGACAGGACAGCGATAACAATACACACAGGAGTGATGTCCAGGAAAGATCCCGGGAAATAATGATAACTGATCCGATACAATACCACCTCAGTGATAATGACTAGTAGATCCGCCGCTGCCATGGCCACCAGGTAGCGAGTGGTGCAGGTGGAGAGTCCGCACTTTCCCCGGGACAGGATCACAATCGCCGCTAAATTAACTGTAAAAAAGAGAAGGTCAATGAAAATGGAAATTACTGATCAAACATTCTCTGTGTCTGAGCCCTGAGAGTAAGGGGTGGACACGGGATGAGAAGAAGCGATATGTTAGAATATGGCACACACTCCAGCATGGAGTAGTTGAGGTGAACAGAATAGATGCATTTAAGGGGAAGCTCGGTAAGTACATGAGGAAGAAAGCATTCGAATGTTTCGCTGATAGGGTTAAATTAAGAGGGGTCGGAGGAGGATCGCGTTGGGCGTAAACAACGACATAAAGAAGTTGAGGGGAATTGTCAGTTTCTGTGCTGTACATTCTAAGTAATTTTCTGTAACTTAAGTATTAATTAATCACAATCATCAGTTCTTTCATACCAATGCAGATATTGAAGTACTTTATTTATTGAAGCAGTGCACTATTTATTTGTTTATTATCAGTTTACCAATGTTAGTTTTACTGCCCCCGGGACTGATCTCTGTATTATGAAAACCCTATATGTATGTTCTTCAGTTATACGTGTCTCTACTCGCAGGGACACACCTCACTGAGGTAAGGGTAGTGATCAGTGCAGGTTATCTGTGTAGAGACTCTGAATCATAGATAAAAACTGTTATGCCAATCTTTAATCAGTTACAGAAGTAGAATAATCAATAACCACAGCCCAGTATTCATCCTGTGTAGTAATAAGATAATACATTTCAGCACTGATGACCCACAGATTCTCAGGAACCAGTTGGGGGAGAGGAATTAATCAGCACCAAAACAATTCAAGGGTTTACAGAAAATATACATAGAGTAAGAAAAAGTCATTATTCAGAAGGTTTGAAAAATTAAAACGTGGTGAGCTGTTGTTCACATCTCAGAAAATAGTTAAAATCTGTGTCTGTTGGTGCAGTTCAAACATCAAGGGATTTCAATGTATTTTTCCATTACCAAAAATCTGCAATCGGCAGCAAAAATCTTCCTGTTTGTCACCGAATATATTTGTAAAACACAAAGGCAGCTCCAGAAAGTGAAGAGGTAAGTCAACTGAAACAATGCTTTCAAAGTAGAAAGAGGTTATTCCACTCCGGTTAGTGACCCACACTCAGTACAATTCTACAGTGACAGCTACTCCCAGTAATACCTGGCCTCTGGAGTCAAGTGTTCCACTCCAGTTAGTGACCCACACTCAGTACAGTTCTACAGTGACAGATACTCCCAGTAATACATGGCCACTGGGGTCTGGTATTCCACTCCAGTTAGTGATCCACACTCAGTACAGTTCCACAGTGACAGCTACTCCCAGTAATACATGGCCACTGGGGTCTGGTGTTCCACTCCAGTTAGTGACCCACACTCAGTACAATTCTACAGTGAGAGATACTCCCAGTAATACATGGCCACTGGGGTCTGGTGTTCCACTCCGGTTAGAGACCCACACTCATTACCATTCTACTGGGACAGATACTCCCAGTAATACATAATCACTGTGGTCAGGTGTTCCACTCCGGTTAATGACCCACACTCAGTATAGTTCAAAAGTGAAAGACACTTACCGTAATACATGGCCATAATTTTATATTGGCAGACTCTTCCACTAATACATTTTCTCAGAGATTTGCCCTTACTGAGGTCAGATTCAACAGTACACGATATTCCACTAATGGCAATAACTTCATAATTCAGCGAGCGGTGAGATACACACAGAGCCTTATTTTCAGTCGAGACAATTGAATAAAACCGCAGAGGTAATTCAGGACATGAATGAAATGTTATCACTGATCGCGTGTCTGTATAACAGTGACCACTGGACCAGCATGTTACATTTTCAGTCACAGAGCAAAGCCAGAGACCTACTCACACACAGATTTACACAACTGCAATGGTTATAATCACTTACCAGGAACACCAATGACGGCAATGATCGTGTAGCATATTTTCTCCACACTGGCATATGTTTCACTCATTTTCTGTGTGACGCGATGTGTCCCTTCGTGCTGCAGGCAATCTCTCTGAATTAAACTCTGAGGCGGGACATTCCCAGAGCCTTTCCTTTATACCCTGCGGGTTCTCCAAGGGGACATTGAAGTTGCAACATCGCTGAAAATACTGTTTAAAAACATTTGAACAAACAGATGACGACAGCCGAATTAATTCCCTGTTGTGATGGAATATATTTAGTGCTGAGATTGTAATTGAAAGCTCCAAAGACCGGTGAATTCTGATCACATGAATTAACTTATGGAAGTTGCCAGCTGTATTGTCCTAGCAATGGGCATTTTGTTTCAAACACCACCAGGCCCATCTCGAGAACTCATATTGTTTCGGTGATGTCCTTCACTCTGCTGTGGACAATCAGTAATTTTATTCCAAATGTTAGAGTGTGCTCTCAGGGCTGCTGTACTGCACTCTGGGATGGGACTATCCGCCTTAACTGTGGAAATTTAGTTAAACATTTAAAGTGGGGAATTTGTGTCGATGGATCCCCTAAAACTAATACTGCCCCTCAAACTAATACAGCCTCTCAAACTAATACAGACCCTCAAACTAATACAGTATCTCAAAGAATACAGCCCCTCAAACTAATGCAGAACCTCAAACTGATACAGTAACTCAAACTAATACAGCCCCTAAATAATACAGCCCCTCCAATTAATACAGACCCTCAAACTGATACAGCCCCTCAAACTAGTACACACCCTCAAACTAATACAGCCCCTCAAACTAATACAGCTCCTCAAACTAACACAGCCCCTTAAACTAATACAGTACCTCAAACTAATACAGACCCTCAAACTAATACAGTATCTCAAAGAATACAGCCCCTCAAACTAATACAGAACCTCAAACTGATACAGTAACTCAAACTAATACAGCCCCTAAATAATACAGCCCCTCCAATTAATACAGACCCTCAAACTGATACAGCCCCTCAAACTAGTACACACCCTCAAACTAATACAGCCCCTCCAACTAATACAGCCCCTCAAACTAATACAACCCCTCAAACTAATACAGCCCCTCAAACTAATACAGCCCCTCAAACTAATACAGCACCTCAAACTAATACAGTCCCTCAAACTAATACAGCCCCTCAAACTAATACAACCCCTTAAACTAATACAGCCCCTCAAACTAATACAGCCCCTCAAACTAATACAGCACCTCAAACTAATACAGCCCCTCAAACAAAAACAGCCCCTCAAACTGATACAGACCCTCACACTAATATATTAGGTCAAACTATTACACACCCTTAAACTAATACAGCCCCTCAAACTAATACAGCCCCTCAAACTAATACAGCCCCTCAAACTAATACAGTACCTCAAACTAATACAGTCCCTCAAACTAATACAGCCCCTCAAACTAATACAGTCCCTCAAACTAATACAGCCCCTCAAACTAATACAACCCCTCAAACTAATACAGCCCCTCAAACTAATACAGCCCCTCAAACTAATATAGACCCTCAAACTAATACAGCCCCTCAAACTAATACAGCTCCTCAAACTAATACAGCCCCTCAAACTATTACTCACCCTCAAACTTTTACAGTCCCTCAAACTAACACAGGCAATCAAACGAATACAGCTCCTCAAACAAATACAACACCTCAAACTCAAACGAAATAGATTTTTTGTAAATTATAACAAACAGCTTACGACAGCCGAGTTAACTCCTGTTGTGAAAGAACATATTTAGTGCAGAGATTGAAACTGAAAACCACGAAGACTGGCGAGTTCTGATCACATTCAGTACCGAATGAAAATTGCTAGCTGTATTCTCCCAGCAAGCGTTTGTTGATACACCATCAGGCCGATCTCTTGATCTTATATTGTTTTGATGATGTCCTTCACCTTGCTGTAACCATTCATTAATTCAATTCCAAAATGTTAGAGAATTCCTCTCAGGGCTGCCCGCTTTAATGGTGGCCATCCAGTTAAGCCAGGGAAGTGGGAAATTTGTATTGTTGATTCTCAAACAATGAATTCTCTCAAACCAATATACCCCTCAAACTAATGAATCTATTACATCAAATAACAATAACCACTCTAATACCACCCCTCAAGAAATGCAGCGCCTCAAACTAATACAGCCCCTGAAACTAATACAGACCCTCAAACTAATACAGCCCCTCAATCTAATACAGCCCCTCAAACTAATACGGCCCTCAAATTGTAACAACGCAAACTAATACAGCACCTCAAATTCATATAGCAACTCAAAATGATGTAGCTCCTCAAAAGCATACATGATCTCCAAATAATACACCTCAAACTAATACAGTCCCTCAAACTAATACAGCCCCTCAAACTGATACAGCCCCTCAAACTAATACAGCCCCTCAAACTAATACAGCCCCTCAAACTAATACAGCCCCTCAAACTAATACAGCCCCTCAAACTAATTCAGCCCCTCAAACTAATACAGCACCTCAAACTAATACAGCACCTCAAACTAATACAGCCCCTCAAACTAATACAGCCCCTCAAACAAAAACAGCCCCTCAAACTGATACAGCCCCTCAAACTAATACAGCCCCTCAAACTAATACAGCCCCTCAAACTAATACAGACCCTCAAACTAATACAGCCCCTCAAACTAATACAGACCCTCAAACTAATACAGCACCTCAAACTAATACAGCCCCTCAAACTAATACAGCCCCTCAAACAAAAACAGCCCCTCAAACTAATACAGCCCCTCAAACTAATACAGCCCCTCAAACTAATACAGCCCCTCAAACTAATACAGACCCTCAAACTAATACAGCCCCTCAAACTAATACAGCCCCTCAAACTAATACAGCCCCTCAAACTAATACAGCCCCTCAAACTAATACAGCCCCTCAAACTAATACAGACCCTCAAACTAATACAGCCCCTCAAACTAATACAGCACCAGAAACGAATATAGACGATGAAAGTAATGCAGCTTCATAAATAAATGCATCCCCTCAAACTAATACTTCTCCTCAATTTAATACAGACCCTGAAACTAATACAGTCCATGAAGCTACTACATCACCTCAATCTAATGCAGATCCTCAATCTAATACAGCCCCTGAAACAAATACAGCACATTCAACTAATACAGCTCCTAGAACTAATACAGCAGCTTAAGCTAATACAGCACCTCAAACTAATGCAGCACCTCAAAATAAAACAGCCTCCAAAACTAATACAGACCCTCAAACTAAGACAGCAACTGAAACCAATGCAGCCCCTAAAACTTATAAAGCACCATAAACAAATACAGCACCTCAAACTAATACAGCCCCTCAAACTAATACTGCCCCTCAAACTAATACAGCCCCTCAAACTAATACAGCCCCTCAAACTAATACAGCCCCTCAAACTAATACAGCCCCTCAAACTAATACAGCCCCTCAAACTAATACAGCCCCTCAAACTAATACAACCCCTCAATCTAATACAGCCCCTCAAACTAATACAGTCCCTAAAATTAATACAGCCCCTCAAACTTATACAGCCCCTCAAACTAATACAACCCCTCAATCTAATACAGCTCCTCAAACTAATACAGCCCCTAAAATTAAAACTGCCCCTCAAACTAATACAGCCCCTCAAACTAATACAGCCCCTCAAACTAATACAGCCCCTCAAACTAATACAGCCCTTCAAAATAATACAGACCCTCAAACAAGTATAACACTCAAACTAATACAGACCCTCAAACTAATACAGCCCCTCAAACTAATACAGCCACTCAAACTAATATAGCCCCTCAAACTAGAAAAACACCTCAATAATATTGCGCCTCAAATCAATAGAGAACCTCATACTAATACAGCACCTTAAAATAATACAGCTCCTCAAACTAGTACAGCTCCTCCAACTAAAACAGCAGCTCAAACTAATATAGTACCTCAAACTAATACAGAACCTCAAACTAATAGAGCCCATCAAAGTAAATTAGCCCCTCAAATAATACAGACTCTCAAACAAATTCAGCCACTCAAAATAATACAGACCCTCAAACTAATTCAGCCCCTCAAACTAATAAAGAACGTCAAACTATTACAGCTACTCAAATTTAAACAGTCCGTCAAATTAATACAGCACCTCAAACTAATACTGCTCCTCAAACTAATACAGCACATCAAACTAATACAGCCCCTCAAACTAATACAGCCCCTGAAACTAATACAGCCCCTCAAACTAATACAGACCCTCAAACTAATACAGCACATCAAACTAATACAGCCCCTCAAACTAATACAGACCCTCAAACTAATACAGCACCTCAAACTAATACAGCTCCTCAAACTAATACAGCCCCTCAAACTAATACAGCACCTCAAACTAATACAGCACCTCAAACTAATACAGCACCTCAAACTAATGCAGACCCTCAAACTAATACAGCCCCTCAAACTAATACAACACCTCAAACTAATACAGCCCCTCAAACTAATACAGCCCCTCAAACTAATACAGCACCTCAAACTAATACAGCTCCTCAAACTTATACAGACCCTTAAACTAATACAGCCCCTCAAACTAATACAGACCCTTAAACTAATACTGCCCCTCAAACTAATACAGCACCTCAAACTAATACAGCACCTCAAACTAATACAGCCCCTCAAATTAATACAGTCCCTCAAACTAATACAGCCCCTCAAAATAATTCAGCCGCTCAAACTAATACAGCCCCTCAAACTAATACAGTACCTCAAACTAATACAAAAGCTCAAACTAATAAAGACCCTCAAACTAATTCAGCCCCTCAAACTAATACAGCCCCTCAAACTAATACAGCCCCTCAAACTAATGCATCCCCTCAAACTAATACTTCATTTCAAATTAATACAGCCCCTCAAACTAATACAGCCCCTCAATCTAATACAGCCCCTCATACTAATACAGCCCCTCAAACTAATACAGCCCCTCCAACTAATACAGCCCCTCAAACTAATACTGTACCTCAAACTAATACAGCTCCTCAAACTAATAAAGCACCTCAAACTAATACAGCCCCTCAAACTAATACAGCCCCTCAAACTAATACAGCCCCTCAAACTAATACAGCTCCTCAAACTAATAAAGCACCTCAAACTAATACAAAAGCTCAAACTAATACAGCTCCTCAAACTAAGACAGCTCCTCAAACTAACACACGCCCTCAAACTAACACAGACCCTCAAACTAATACAGCTCCTGAAACTAAGACAGCACCTCAAACTGATACAGCTGCTCAAACGAATACAACTTCACAAACTAATACAAACGATCAAACTAATGCAACAGCTTAAATTAATGCATCCCCTCAAAATAATACTTCACTTCAAATTAATACAGACCCGCAAACTAATGCAGCACGTCAAACTTATACAGCACCTCAAACTAATACAGCCCCTCAAACTAATACTGCCCCTCAAACTAATACAGCCCCTCAAACTAATACAGCCCCTCAAACTAATACAGCCCCTCAAACTAATACAGCCCCTCAAACTAATACAGCCCCTCAAACTAATACAGACCCTCAAACTAATACAGCCCCTCAAACTAATACAGCACCAGAAACGAATATAGACGATGAAAGTAATGCAGCTTCATAAATAAATGCATCCCCTCAAACTAATACTTCTCCTCAATTTAATACAGACCCTGAAACTAATACAGTCCATGAAGCTACTACATCACCTCAATCTAATGCAGATCCTCAATCTAATACAGCCCCTGAAACAAATACAGCACATTCAACTAATACAGCTCCTAGAACTAATACAGCAGCTTAAGCTAATACAACACCTCAAACTAATGCAGCACCTCAAAATAAAACAGCCTCCAAAACTAATACAGACCCTCAAACTAAGACAGCAACTGAAACCAATGCAGCCCCTAAAACTTATAAAGCACCATAAACAAATACAGCACCTCAAACTAATACAGCCCCTCAAACTAATACTGCCCCTCAAACTAATACAGCCCCTCAAACTAATACAGCCCCTCAAACTAATACAGCCCCTCAAACTAATACAGCCCCTCAAACTAATACAGCCCCTCAAACTAATACAGCCCCTCAAACTAATACAACCCCTCAATCTAATACAGCCCCTCAAACTAATACAGTCCCTAAAATTAATACAGCCCCTCAAACTTATACAGCCCCTCAAACTAATACAACCCCTCAATCTAATACAGCTCCTCAAACTAATACAGCCCCTAAAATTAAAACTGCCCCTCAAACTAATACAGCCCCTCAAACTAATACAGCCCCTCAAACTAATACAGCCCCTCAAACTAATACAGCCCTTCAAAATAATACAGACCCTCAAACAAGTATAACACTCAAACTAATACAGACCCTCAAACTAATACAGCCCCTCAAACTAGAAAAACACCTCAATAATATTGCGCCTCAAATCAATAGAGAACCTCATACTAATACAGCACCTTAAAATAATACAGCTCCTCAAACTAGTACAGCTCCTCCAACTAAAACAGCAGCTCAAACTAATATAGTACCTCAAACTAATACAGAACCTCAAACTAATAGAGCCCATCAAAGTAAATTAGCCCCTCAAATAATACAGACTCTCAAACAAATTCAGCCACTCAAAATAATACAGACCCTCAAACTAATTCAGCCCCTCAAACTAATAAAGAACGTCAAACTATTACAGCTACTCAAATTTAAACAGTCCGTCAAATTAATACAGCACCTCAAACTAATACTGCTCCTCAAACTAATACAGCACATCAAACTAATACAGCCCCTCAAACTAATACAGCCCCTGAAACTAATACAGCCCCAGAAACTAATACAGACCCTCAAACTAATACAGCACCTCAAACTAATACAGCTCCTCAAACTAATACAGCCCCTCAAACTAATACAGCACCTCAAACTAATACAGCACCTCAAACTAATACAGCACCTCAAACTAATGCAGACCCTCAAACTAATACAGCCCCTCAAACTAATACAACACCTCAAACTAATACAGCCCCTCAAACTAATACAGCCCCTCAAACTAATACAGCACCTCAAACTAATACAGCTCCTCAAACTTATACAGACCCTTAAACTAATACAGCCCCTCAAACTAATACAGACCCTTAAACTAATACTGCCCCTCAAACTAATACAGCACCTCAAACTAATACAGCACCTCAAACTAATACTGCCCCTCAAATTAATACAGTCCCTCAAACTAATACAGCCCCTCAAAATAATTCAGCCGCTCAAACTAATACAGCCCCTCAAACTAATACAGTACCTCAAACTAATACAAAAGCTCAAACTAATAAAGACCCTCAAACTAATTCAGCCCCTCAAACTAATACAGCCCCTCAAACTAATACAGCCCCTCAAACTAATGCATCCCCTCAAACTAATACTTCATTTCAAATTAATACAGCCCCTCAAACTAATACAGCCCCTCAAACTAATACAGCCCCTCAATCTAATACAGCCCCTCATACTAATACAGCCCCTCAAACTAATACAGCCCCTCCAACTAATACAGCCCCTCAAACTAATACTGTACCTCAAACTAATACAGCTCCTCAAACTAATAAAGCACCTCAAACTAATACAGCCCCTCAAACTAATACAGCCCCTCAAACTAATACAGCCCCTCAAACTAATACAGCTCCTCAAACTAATAAAGCACCTCAAACTAATACAAAAGCTCAAACTAATACAGCTCCTCAAACTAAGACAGCTCCTCAAACTAACACACGCCCTCAAACTAACACAGACCCTCAAACTAATACAGCTCCTGAAACTAAGACAGCACCTCAAACTGATACAGCTGCTCAAACGAATACAACTTCACAAACTAATACAAACGATCAAACTAATGCAACAGCTTAAATTAATGCATCCCCTCAAAATAATACTTCACTTCAAATTAATACAGACCCGCAAACTAATGCAGCACGTCAAACTTATACAGCACCTCAATCTAATACAGCACCTCAAACAAATACAGCCCCTGAAACGAATACAGACCCTCAAACTAATACAGCCCCTCAAAATAATACAGCCCCTTAAACTAATACAGCCCCTCAAATCAATACAGACCCTCAAAATAATAGTGTACCACAAACTAATGCAGCACCGCAAACTAATACAGCCTCTCAAACTAATACAGCCTCTCAAACTAATACAGCCCCTCAAACTAATATAGCCATTCAAAATAATACAGCCCCTCAAACTAATACAGAACCTCAAACTAATACAGCCTCTCAAACTAATACAGCCCCTCAAACTAATACAGCCTCTCAAACTAATACAGCCCCTCAACCAATACAGCCCATAAAACTAATACAGCCCTTCAAACTAATATTTGCCCCTCAAACTAATACAGCCTTCAAACAATTAGCATCTCAACTAATACAGCCCATAAAACTAATACAGCCCATAAAACTATTACAGCCCTTCAAACTAATTCAGACACATCGAGACAGAGAGAGAGGCTGAAACGCAAACTGAGAGACAGTGTGTGTGAGAGAGAGGCTGAATCCGACACAGACCGAGACTGAACGTTTCAAACAGGGACAGACATAATAGTTGCACAGCGACAGACAGGAAGGTAGAGATAGGTCAGGAGACAGGCAGCCAGACAGGCAGCGATAGAGGGAAAGGGACAACGAGAGAGAGAGAAATTCAGACAGATAGACAGATAGGTAGACAGATAAAAGGAGAGAGAGCGAGAGATAGAGAAATAGTGAGCGAGAGATAGAGCGGCAGAAAGACAGAGAGGGATAGGGACAAACAGAGGCAGACAGAGACAGTCAGAAGGAGAGATATAGACGGAGAGAGACTGACAAAGAATACCAGATAGAAAGGCAGAGACACAGACAGAATGATAGATAGTCAGATTGAGAAAGACAGGCAGGCAGATAGAGGCAGTCAGACCGGCAGAGACAGACATAGGCAGACGCAAATCGAGAGAGAGAGAGAGGGAGAGCTTCAGAGCGAGAGAGAAAGATAGAGATAGACAGAGGCACACAAAATGATAGGCAGAAAGAAAGATGGAGAGACAGAGTAAGTGAGAGATAGACAGCCAGTCACAGAGATATTCCGAGACCGACTGAGTCAAGCAGGGACAGACAGAGACAGGCAGATTGATAGAGACTGAAAGGCAGAGACATGGAGATACAGAGACAGGCACACAGACAGGGACAGAGACAAACAGAGTGAAAATGACAGAGGGTGAGGGAGCAAGAGAGAGAGAGAGAGAGAGAGGCCTGAGGGACAGAGAGGGAGAAGGACAGGTATTAAGACCGAAAAACATGGAGGGGAAGAAAGACTGGGATAGTAAGAAGCAGAGATAAATAGAGACAGACAGATTGACAGAGGCAGGCAGGGGCACAGACAAAGCGACAGATATAGACTGAAACACAACTGAAAAACTGGGAGAGGAAGAAAAACAGAGAAAATCAGAAACAGCAAAAGACAGAGACAGACAAATAGAATCAGTCAGTTAAATAGACAGAGAGATAGAGAGAGACAGACATACAGCTAGATGGAGAGCCAGGTGGAGAAAAAAAGATGTGACAGCGAGATAGAAAGACAGACATACAGACAGAAAAAACATGGTGGGGAAGACAGACAGATGGATAGAGACAGACAGAGATGCAGACTGGCAGAGACACAGACATTGAGTGAGACATACACAGTAAGACTGAGAGTGAGAGACAGAAGCAGACAGAGACAGTCAAAAAGACAGAGGCAGACACAGACACAGACTGACATAGGGAGACAGGCGGACATACAGACACAGACAGAAATACAGGCACAATCAGACAGAGACAGCAAGACAGAGACAGAGAAACGCAGACAAAGAGAAACAGACAGGGAGAAAGAGACAGAGCAGGAATACCGAGGCGGAGGGACAGATAGAGACAGAAAGTAAGAGTCAGACAGAGTCATACGGAGTCAGATAACTACAGACCGAAAGAGACATGTAGAGAAAGATGCAGTCAGACAGAGCGACAGACAGTGACAGAGAGACAGACAGAGACAGACACAGACGGTGAAGGAAAGACAGAGACAGACGGAGAGTAAGAAAGAGACAGAGTTAAAGAGAAAGTGACAGCTAGGCACTGATATACATACAAACAGGCAGAGGGAAACGGAGGCAAGCAGAAAGAGACAGATAGGCAGACTGACAGAGAGACACAGAAACAAGGAGCGAGGCAGACAGACAGAGATTGACAAACAGTCAGAGAACGCACAGAAACAGACAGACAGGCAGAGGCAGTCAGGCAGAGACAGACAGACAGATACAGAGATAGAGAGACAGGCAGAGACAGAGTGACAGATAGACATAGAGAGACCTAGATAGAGACACACGCGTACAGAGAGGGAGATGGACAGACAGAGACGGACAGAGACAACGACATATGGAGAGACATAAAACGAACAGAGACAGAGAGAGAGGCATACAGACAGATACTGACAGACAGACATTGAAACAGAGAGAGAGACAGACAAAGAAACAAGATACAAACAGAGATAAGCAGACAGGCAGAGACAGTTTGACAGAGACAGACAGAAAGACAGAGGCAGAAAGACAGGTAATGCGAGCGAGAGAGACAGTCAGACAGGGATAGACACAGAGACAGAGAGACAAAAAAGTGGGACAGAGACAGGCAGAGAGAGCGAGAGATAGAGAGAGAGGCAGACAGAGGCAGAGTCAGAGTCAGAGAGACAGAGAGAGAGAGGGAAAGAGACAGAGTGTGAGAGAGATAGAGAGAGAGAAGGAACACAGGCACATAGAGAAACAGACAGAAACAGACAGAGAGACAGAGTGAAAGAGAGACATACAGAGACAGAGACAGCCCGAGAAAGAAAGTCAAACAGGGACAGACAGAGACAGACAGACAGGCAGAGACACAAGCAGATAGCGTGACAGAGACCGGCAGACAGACAAAAGCAGATAGAGTGACAGAGACAGACAGACAGACAAAAAAGAGAGAGAGAGAAAAAAGAGAAAGAGAAAGACAGAGAAAAAGAGAGAGGGAGAGGGACAAAGCGGGAGAGAGAGAGACAGAGACAGAGGCAGACATACACACAGAAAACGAGGCAGGATGTTTCCACTTGCTGTAGAGTCTAGAAGTTGGGGAAATAGTCTCCGATAAGTGGTCGGGCATCTAGGAGCAAGCTGAGGAGGAATTTCTTCACACAGAGGGTTGTGAATCTTTTGGAATTCTCTGCCGCAGAGGGCTGTAGATGCTCAGATAGATAGATTTTTGGACTCTAGGGGATTCAAGGGATATGGAGTTCGGGCGGGAAAATGGAATTGAAATTGTATTAAATGGCGAAGTAGGCACTAAGGGACGTATGGCTTATTCCTGCTCCTAATTCTTGTATTCTCATGTTCTAATGAGACAGAAAGTAAGAGCCAGATGGAGGAACACAATGGCAGACAGACAGTCAGAAAAAGAGACAGACATCGACAGTATGAGAGAGACAGCGATAGAGACACTGACGGAGGCAGAAACTTAGAGGGAGACAGAGAGATAGAGACATGCCAACAGAAAAAAAGATATATACAGAGGCAGATAGACAGGAAGAGACACAAAAAGAGACATACATAAACACAGACAGACAGAGACATGCCGAGGTAGAGACAGAGTAAGTCAGACAGATACAGACAGACAAACAGAAACACAGGGAGAGAGACAGCGAATAAGAGACACAGGTTGAAGCAGATTTACAGAAAAATTGAGACAGACATAAGCAATCGAAGAAACTGATGAAAATAAAAAGACAGACAGAGAGAAAGGTACAAACTGAGAAAGGCAGGCAGGCAGAGACAGAGACAAACAGAGACAGAGGGAGAGACAGACTTGTAGACAGAGACAGGCATAGACTGAGGCAAAGACAGACAGAGCGAGACTGAAACAGAGAAAGACTGACAGAGACAGAAAACAAGATAAAAAGACAGAGAGAGAAACACAGATATTGAAAGACAGAGACAGACAGAAAGAGACAAAGAGACAACAGAGACAGAGACCGTCAGAAGAGACAGCGTCAGACATGCAGAGAAAGAAACAGTCAGGGAGAGACAGATACCGACAGATAGTGAATGGGAGGGAGAGACAGACAGATTCACAGACAGAAGGACAGAGAGAGAGACACACAGAGCGAGACTGACAGACATACAGAGACAGAGGGAGAGACACACAGACAGAGAGACAAACAGAGAGATATTAACAACTTGTATTTATATAGTAAGGCGCTTCACTGGGGCGTTATCAAAAAAAAATTTCAAACAAGCCACATAAGGTGATATTAGGACACATGAAGGGTTAGGCTCTAAGGAGCGTCTTAAAGGAGGAGAAAGAGGTAGAGAGGGGGAGAGGAGTAGGCAGGGAATTCCAGAGCTTAGATCCTAGGCCCTAGAAGGCACAGCTGCCAATCTTTGAGGGATTATAATCAGGGATTCTCAAGCGGCCAGAATTAGAGGAGCGCACATATCTCAAAGGGTTGTGGGGCTGAAGGAGATTACAGAGAAAGGGAGTGTTAAGGCCATGGAAAGATATGAAAGCAAGGATGAGAATTTTAAAGGCGAATCTTTGCTTAACTAGGAGCCAATGTAGGCCAGCCAGCACAGGAATGATGGGTGAACGGGACAAGCAGACAACGATAGGCAGAGATGGAGGACAGACAGTACCACACAAGCAGAGAGAGATGGTCTCGCACATAGAGAGAGACAGAAAGACAGACAGAGACATAGAAAGACAGATGCAGACAGATAGCGGCAGAGAGAGGCAGAGAGAGTCGAACATTTCAAAATTTGAAAACCTAATTAGTTAAATAAAATACAATAGAGATGGCAGGGCAGGTGATGTGCGGCAACTGTCGTATGTGGGAGCTGGTGGACCCTAGTGTGATCCACAGCAACCACAACTGCAGTAAGTGTCTGCAGCTCAAGAAACTTCGGCTCAGAGACGATGAGCTGGAGTCCGAGCTTCGGACACTGCGACACATCAGGGAGGGAGAAAGTTACCTGGACACGTTGTTCCAGGAGGCAGTCACACCTCTTAGGTTAAATACTTCAGATTTTGTCCGGGGTCAGGGACAGGAGGGTGTGACTACGAGCGAGGCAGGTAGGGGGATGCAGAAGGTAACATTGGAGGAGTCTCAGCCCTTGCAATTGTCCAACAGGTACGAAGTTCTTGCAGCCTGTGTGGACGAGAGCAGGGACTGCCGGGAGGATGAGCAAACAGACCACAGCACCGCGCTACAGGGGGCCATTCATGTCCGGGGAGTAAAAAGGAATGTAGTAGTGGTGGGTGGCAGTATAGTTAAAGGGATAGATACTGCTCGCTGCAGCCCAGAGCGTGAGTCCCGAAGGCTGTGTTGCCTGCCCGGTGCCAGGTTTAAGGACATCTCTTCGGGGACTAGAGAGTAACTTGGAGTGGGAGGGGAAGTTTCCAGTTGTTGTGGTTCACGTAGGTATCAACGACATCGGTAGGAATAAGCAAAAGCTTCTGCTGAGGGAGTAGGTGCAGCTAGGGGCTAAATTAAAAAGCAGAACCACAAAGGTAATTATCTCTGGATCGCTACCTGAGCCACGTGCAGATTTGCATCGGGTCAATAAGATCAGAGAGTTGAATGCGTGGCTCAAGGATTGGTGTTGGAAAAATGTTTTTCGATTCCTGGGACACAGGCACCAGTACTGGGGAAAAAGGGAGTTGTTCCGTTGAGATGGGCTTCACTGAACCGTGCTGGGACCAGTGTTGCAAGCTGCTATACATGTAATAAAACCGCTGCTGCAGTGTGGAGATCGACATTTCGAACGAATTGTGAGTTGTTAACGGACGGATTCAAAATGGAGGAGGTCAGTATGTGGTCCTTTGTTATTAAAAACACATGGACAGGAAGGGGGAACACTGGATGAAGTGGAAGCCCCGCCCCCCGCCACACAAATCACAGGGAGATGAGCGTATCATGCTGAAGGAACACCAATCAGGAAAATGTGGGAGTGAAACTTACATATCAGGGGGAGGCAGCTGGAAAAGGCACGAGGAACACATGCAGGAGAGCATTAAAAAGGGAAGAGAAAGAGGTGCGAAAACTCAGAACAAAGGAAGCTGTTTGACTGGTCAGTCAACTCGTGAAGCCTACCACCAATTCGGATTGATCACTCGAAGAGAAGTGCATGTATGAAAGTCAGGCATAGGCATATAATTTCTGGAGGATTTTTTATGTGCTCATGAATTAATTAACTGTAGTCTGAATAAAGAAAAAAGATATTTTTTTAAAACGTAGCTGTCTTGTTAGGCTTATTTGTAATTATCGAGGTCCGAACAGTAGTCGGAGAAATTTATAAAGATTGGCGGACCTCGAACGAACCTTGAGTAAAAAAAGTGTATTTTATAACAATGGTGGATAAGCAAGGGCACAGCAAGCAAAGGAATGGACAGAATGTCGGTTACGAAAGGAGGCATGGTATAAGGCGAAATGATTGTTAGCCTATCAAAGCCAATCAGATCAAAAGAAGAAAGTGGTGGAAGAACAAACCAGAGAGATTGAACGAATGAAACAAAATGCTAAGGATAGGGGAGCGGTGTCAAACCACTTGCTAAAAGAGTTAGAGGAATGGATTGCTCGTGGGGACCACAGTGAATGTAACAAGAATACAAAGCAGGAGAGGGAGTGCGAGATAAAGAGGGATACACATCTAAGTTGCAAGCTGAAAACTCAGCAAAGGAAGGAGAAAAGCTGGGTTTTGGGAAGCAGGGAAAAGTTGCAGAGATGACAATTCAGGAGAAGGAAAAAAGGGCACTTAAAGTTTTACTGACACGAAGCTCTTCGCATCTGAGCCGACACAAATAAACCAGAAGGTTTGCTGAGTGAACGGAGCCTTAAAGGATGCTGGAATTTCAGTTTGTGTGAAAGTGTGTGTTAAAGTGAGAAAGTTTTGCTGACTGAATTTTACAAATTTGCAGTATTCCTTTTGACTGAAAGAAAGTGTCTGTTGTGTTTGTTTTATCTCCACCCACTTTTCTGTGCCTGGAGCTGAACCCGCTCAAAACCTTTGTTGGATGTTGGATGGTAAAATCCGGACAGGAGAAAAGGAACGGTTTTGTCCCTTTTCGACTTTCAATGTAGTGATGTTTGAAAAAAACGTGTATGAATGTTTCAAAGCTACATGCTGCGGGAAACTTCTCCCTTTCGTTTCAAGTGGTTCGGATTAGATTGAGATATTGGTTTGAATTGAATTGGAGTTATTGAAGTTAATTAACCTGTTTAAAACCAGACTTTTATTGTGGCCAGTGTGAAATTCGGTTTGGTGTAAATTGTGTTAAAGGCTCTAGTTCCGGACATGAGGCAATCAAATCAACAATATGTATTTTTGATCAATTTCTAGTATGTCTGACCAGGAAACAAATGAAAATGCTATAGTGTCTGGAGTGGCTTCACAGAATGTTTATGATATCTGATTTGTTTACCTGCTGGGAATTTTCTCCAAGTCTGAGAAACGTCCCTTAACTCTTGTTTTTGTTTTGTTTTGTAGCCATCTTTCAATCCATTCTGCTATTTGGCCGCTCACTCCACACGTGGTGACGTTAGTCATGAGTCGTTTATGTGGCACCTTATCAAAGTCCTTCTGGAAGTCCATGTATAACACATCCACTGCATTCGCCTCCTATACTCTTTCTGTTACTTCCTCAAATAATTCAATAAGGTTGTTTAAACATTATCGTCCATTTAGCAATGCATGCTGACTATTTTTAGTATATTCTTTCTCTCTATATATGTTGTTATTGATCTTTCATCAAAGATTCTAGCATCTTTCCTACAATTCACGTTAAGCTAACTGGTATATAGTTCCATGGACCTGCTTTAACTCCCTTTTTGAAAATAGGAATTATATTTGCTGTTCACCGGTCCTCTGCCTCTATTCCATTTTCATGTTGACCGTTTATTTAACTGGACACCGTTGCCTCTGCTATCCACTCGCTAGTCCCTCTGAGTCTCCACAGTTTCAATCCGGGGCTGTGTTGTCCTTAAATGTATATAGGTTATTTAGTATGTCATAGTTTTATATCTTAACTGATGTAATACTCCTCTTGACCTCTTCTACTAGTGCCATTTCCTCTTTGTTAACCACTTCAGTGAAAACTAATGCAGAGTATCGAATCAACATCCCGAACATTTCATGTATCATCTCCTGTGAGTTTATTTTGTTCATTCCTTAGTGGTCTTATCTCTATCTTAGTTCTCCCTCTGTTAATTATGTGTCTATAGAATACTTTACTATTTAATTTCAGATTTGTCTTTCCTCCTTGCTTTCCTAATTGTCGTTTCTACCTCATTCCTAACCTTATGGCATTCTCCTTTGTCGTCCGCTCCTTTTTTTGTTCATGTCTTTTGTGTGTGCCTTTTCCTTTAGATTACATTTTATCCTCTGCTCTTGATTTATCCCTGGCGTCTCATACTTGGTTAGTTTGTTCTGATTATTTAATGGAATATATTTCTCTTGGGGAGTGAGCCCTGGGCCAGGCGTAGCAATCTCACCTCCGAGTCGGAAGGTTATGGGTTCGAGCCCACTCCAGACAGAAAATGCAAGAGTTTATATCCAGCGTGTACTCGCGTCAGATGGGAGCAGTGTGGTGCCCTCTTCCCCCACCCCCCAGCAACACACACAAAAACCCACACTAAGCTGCATTTAGCCAGATCTTCTTGTAGAGAGTTGTGAGTTGAGTGAACAACCTGTCGAGGTAGAAAGGGACTCTGTTACGGAAACAACCCAGTTCTGCAAGATGTGAAGCTCTGGAAGAAACGAGTGGTGTTGCGTGCCATTCGGCATGGAAGCGAAGAAGACGATATTTCTTCTGATAGCTATCAATCTCTCCTTAGGCCATTGTGGCTTTAACGCTTCGCCTATCAACATTTTCCTCCAGTATATCTCTCATTACCCCGTCCCCATTCACTCATATTTGGCATTTCACAATATATTACTTTGGTCTTTGTACGATCTATCTCACTCAATAATTATCATAAACCTTGCTGTTGTGATTAGTGCTCCCTAGATACTCGTCTACTCTTATCTGCTCCAGTTCCATTCTAATTACTAGGTCTAGCAGATCTTCCAGTCCAGCCAGTCCATCAGCAGCAAATTGATGGAAGAGGTCGCCAACAGTGTTAATCAACTTTAACCTGCTCACCGTTTGGACTCTGCCAGAACCACTCGGTTCCAGATCTCAACAGAGCAAAATAAAGATTGGGACATACGCATGGGATTAAGGTAGAAGATGAATTATCATAAACAAAATTTAAGAAAATAAAATATAAAATTATTTTTTGTTATTTTAAAAATCTATGGAATTTTTATCAGGGAATGGAGGAAATGACACTCCACATTTCTAAAACTAATTTTTCAGAGTCAGAGAAGTTGTTCAGCAGTAATTATGAATTACGACGCCATTAAAACCTCAGTTACACCTCATTCAACAAGGTTTAACCTTTTCAGTAGTTTCGCAGCTCTGAGGAAAATAAATCATAGGATGGCCGCTGACTGGGAGATGTCAATGCTGGTACGGCATCGGTTCCCATGAATCCTTACTGACCATTGCATTATCAGTCCGCAAGTATCCTTACTGGTCATTGTATTATCAGTCTCCATATATATTTTCTGAAAGTTTTAGCATCAGTCGTTAGGAATCCTTACTGCAAATGAATTTGCACTACCCCTGTATTCTCACTGACCATTGTAATTTCAGTCCCCATGTATTCCTAATCACCATTGTATGGCCAGAAAACGTGTTTCCTTAATGACCATTTCATTATCAGCTCCCATGTATCCTTACTGACCATTGGATTATCAGTCCGCATATATCTTTACTGACTATTGCATTATTTGGCTCCATGTATCCAGTGCTTTATCAGTCCCCATGTATCCTTATTGACCATTGTATTATCAGTCCCCATGTATCCTTACGGACCATTGTATTATCAGAACCCATGTATCCTTACTGACCATTGTATTATTAGAACCCATGTATCCGTCCGGACCATTGCATTATCAGTCCACATGTATCCTTACTGACCATTGCTTTTTCGGCCCCCATGTATCCTTGCTGAAAATTGCATTACCAGTCCGCATGCATCCTCATTGGCCAATCCACTATCAGCACTTAAGTTGCCCTACCTAATATTGCATTACCAACCCCGGTGTATCCTTAATAATAATTATCCTACATGCTTCCTGACCCCACATATTTTCTCTGACCATTGTAATATAAAAGCCCATGTATCCTTACTGACCATTGCATTCTCAGACAAACATTTCTAATTGACAAGAGCATCCTCAGACAACAAGCTTCCTTTCTGAGTATTGCATTATCAGTCTGCTTTGATCGTTACTTTATTTTTCATTCGTTTATGGGATGTGGGCGTCTCTGGCAAGGTCAGCATTTATTGCCCATCCCTAGTTGCCCTTGAGAAGGTGGAGGTGAGCCGCCTTCTTGAACCACTGCTGTCCGTGTGGTGATGGTACTCCCACAGCGCTGTTAGGGAGGGAGTTCCAGGACTTTGACCCAGCGTGGATGAAGGATCGGCGATATACTTCTAAGTCAGGATGGTGTGTGACTTGGAGGGGAATTTGGAGGTGCTGGTGTTCCCATGCGCCTGCTGCCCTTGTCCTTCTACATGGTAGAGGTCGCGCGTTTGGGAGGTGCTGCCGAAGAAGCCTTGGCGAGTTGCTGCTGTGCATCTTGTAGATGGTACACGCTGCAGCCACGGTGCACCGGTGGTGGAGGGGGTGAATGTTTAAGGTGGTGGATGGGGTGCCAATCAAGCGGGCTGCTTTGTCCTGGATGGTGTCGAGCTTCTTGAGTGTTGTTGGAGCTGCACTCAACCAGGCAAGTTTCGAGTATTCCATCACACTCCTTACTTGCGCCTTGTAGATGGTGGAAAGGCTTTCGGGAGTCAGGAGGTGAGACACTCGCCGCACAATGCCTAGCCTCTGACCTGCTTTTGTTGCCACCGTATTTATGTGGCTGGTCCAGTTAAGTTTCTGGTCAATTGTGACCCCCAGGATGTTGATGGTGGGGGATTCGCCGATGGTAATGCCATTGAATGTCAAGGAGAGATGGTTAGACTCTCGCTTGTGGAGATAGTCATTGCCTGGCACTTCTGTGGTGCGAATGTTACCTGCCACTTATCAGTCGAAGGCTGAACGTCGTCCAGGTCTTGTTGCATACGGACATGGACTGCTTCATTATCTGTGGAGTTGTGAATGGCGCAGAACACTGTGCAGTCATCATCGAACATCCCCATTTCTGACCTTATGTGGCGGGAAGGTCATTGATCAAGCAGCTGAAGATGGTTGCGCCTAGGACATTGTCCTGTGGAACTCCTGCAGCGATGTCCTGGGGCTGTGATGAATGACCTTCAATAATCACAACCATCTTCCTTTGTGCTAGGTATGACTCCAGCCAGTCGAGCGTTTTCCCCCTGATTCCCATTGACTTCAGTTTTTCTAGTGCTCCTTGATACCAGACTCGGTCAAATGCTGCCTTGATGTCCAGGGCAGTCACTCTCACCTCACCTCTGGAATTCAGCTCCTTTGTCCATGTTTGGACCAAGTCTGTAATGAGGTTGGGAGCCGAGTCATCTTGGCGGCACCCAAACTGGGCTTCCGTGAGCAGGTTATTGGTGAGTCAGTGCCGCTTGATAGCTGATGATTGAGAGTAGACTGATGGGGCGGTAATTGGCCTGGTTGGATTTGTCCTGCTTTTTGTGGACAGGACATACCTGGGCAGTTTTCCACATTGTCGGATAGATGCCAGTGTTGTAGCTGTACTGGAACAGCGTGGCTAGAGGCGCGGCTAGTTCTGGAGCGCAAGTTTTCAGCACGATAGCCGGGATGTTGTCGGGGCACATAACGTTTCCTGTATCCAGTGCGCTCAGCCGTTTCTTGATATCACGTGGAGTGAATCGAATTGGTTGAAGACTGGATTCGCATTAAAAAAAGACTGGCTTCTGTGATGGTGGGGACCTCGCGAGTAGGCCGATATGTCTCATCCACTCGGCACTTCTGGTTGAAGGTGGTTGCAGACGCATCAACCTTGACTTTTGCATTCACGTGTTGGCCTCCACCATCATTGAGGATGGGATATTCATGGAGCCTCCTCCTCCCGTTAGTTGTTTAATGATCCACCACCATTCACGACTGGATGTGGCAGGACTGCAGAGCTTTGATCTGATCCGTTGATTGTGGGATCGCTTCGCCCTGTCTATAGCTTGCTGCTTTCGCTTTTTAGCATGCATGTAGTCCTGTGTTGCAGCTTCCCCTGGTTGGCACCTCATTTTTAGGTAAGCCTGGTGCTGCTCCTGGCATGCTCTTCTACACACCTAATTGAACCAGGGTTAGTCCCCTGGCTTGATGGTGGGGGTAGAGTGAGGGATATGCTGGAATATCCAGAGTACATTCTGTGCCCTTGCTACGCACAGTGCTTCTTCCAAGTGGTGTTCAACATCAGCTGAGGGAGGGCGGTAGGTGATAATCAGCAGGAAAATTCCTTGCCCATGCTTGACCTGAAGACATGAGTCTACATGGGGTCCGGAATGAATGTTGAGGACTCCCAGGGCCACTCCTTCCCGACTGTATATCACTGTGCCGCCACCCCTGGTGGATCTGTTCTGCCGGTGGGACAGGACATACCCAGGGATGGTGATGGAGGAGTTTGGGACATTGGCTGAAAGGTATAATTCTGTGAGTATGACTACGTCAGGCTGTTGCTTGACTAGTCTGTGGGACGGTTCTCCCAATTTTGGCACAAGTCCCTAGATGTTGGTGAGGAGGACTTTGCAGGGTTGACTGGGCTGGGTGTGCCGTTGCCGTGTCCGTAGCCGGTGCCGAGGTCGATACCGGGTGGTCCAGTGGTTTTTATTGCTTTTCATAGTGGTTTGTTACAACTGGCATGCTCTTCTGCACCAATGACTTGATAGGCCATTTCAGAGGGCAGTTAAGAGTCAACCACATTTCTGTGGGTTTGGAGTCACATATGGGCCAGACCGGGTAAAGACAGCAGATTTCCTTCCCTTAGTGATCCAGATGGGTTTTTCTAACAATCCGATAGCTCCGTGGTTGCTATTACTGATACTAGTAATTATTCCACTTTTATTTAAATAACTGAAATTAATTTCCCCAGCTGCCGTGGTGGGATTTGAACTCACGTCTCATTAATCCAGGCCACTGAGATTACTAGACCAGTGACATTACCACTACGCTACCGTCCACAAACTTTCACCCGATATCCTGACTGACCATTACCTTATTATTCCCCATTTATCCTTACCGACCATTGCTTTATCCGTCTCCATGTATCCTTAATGACTATTGTATTATAACTCCCCTTATACCCATTTCTTACAATGATATTATAATACCAGTGTATCCTTACTGACCATTGTATTATGACACACATTTTATGCTTACTGACTATTGCATTTTCAGTCATGTATACCCTTACTGACCATTGTCTTGTCAGCCGCCATGTGTCCTTAATGAGCATTGGATTATCAGTCCCCATGTACACTTACTGACTTTTGCAATTTCAGACCACATGTATAATTACTGATCATTGTATTATCAGTCCCCATGTATCCTTACTGACCATTGTATTATCAGTCCCCATGTATCTTTACTGACCATTGTATTATCAGTCCCCATGTATCCTTACTGACCATTGTATTATCAGTCCCCATGTATCCTTACTGACCATTGTATTATCAGTCCCCATGTATCTTTACTGACCATTGTATTATCAGTCCCCATGTATCTTTACTGACCATTGTATTATCAGTCCCCATGTATCTTTACTGACCATTGTATTATCAGTCCCCATGTATCTTTACTGAACATTGTATTATCAGTCCCCATGTATCCTTACTGACCATTGTATTAACAGTCCCCATGTATCTTTACTGACCATTGTATTATCAGTCCTCATGTGTACTTACTGACCATTGTATTATCAGTTCCCATATATCCTTACTGACCATTGTATTATCAGTCCTCATGTGTACTTACTGTCCAATACTTGACCTGCCACTCTACTTCAATTTTATCTTTTGCGCTTTTGTTAAGTTCACCCTGAAAAATGAAATGAAAATCTGGAATTACAGGTGACATTTTATCATAGAAATAATCGGAACTGTGTAATTGAAGCTCACTTCACATTCATGCTATGAGGCTGTGCGTTTCACGAGTTCTGTTTTTAACAAAAGTGTTTAAAATAATGTTTTTGGTTTTGGATGATTTCACTTGGTGTAAATGCAACGTTGCATTAAATATATTATGCAATAGAAAGTGACGGAGTGAAAAGATTAAGACAACTTGTTTGTTCAGTGACTGTAATTAATGTCAGTCAGTGCGTAGATTATTGATTCACTGGAGAGTTCCCTCAGGTTATAAATAGGGACAGTTTTCAGTGTGTCCATCAGTGTTTGACTGAGTGTGGTCTCCAATACAAACAGCGACCATTGGATCGCACAGACAATGAGATCATGTTCTGGGAGATTCCAACTGAGCTTCGGATACTGTGGGCATTTTTCGATGTACAAATAATTTATTACCCGCCCCTCGCTGCTGTTGGTGTTCCAGGTGTGTCTTTATCTCAGGAATTAAATTATGTAAACCATGTTTGACTGTTTTTACTATCCTTGTCTTTTAGACCCTGTTATTAATTGTATTCAGTTTAATCCTCTAGTTCTGTGGCTGCTAATGCACCGTGTTTCTATCGTTTGATATTAGATCATTTGTAGATTCACTGCTCCCAGTTCAATGAACAGTTTGTACTTTCCACGACTTGCTTCCACCGATTGTCTTTTACAGGATTTGACTGTTATTTGTACATTTTACACAAACGTTTGTGAACGATTCTCTTTATTGAACAGCTTGAAGTCTGCACTCTGCACTGAACCCTGGTATCGATCAGAAATATGTGTTCAGGGGTAACAGAAGTTTTAAGGTCCGCCGGATATAGTTAATGACACTGATCTGGGGAAACCAGCGCTGACAGATAGATCACAAATACACTGAAATATGGGACAATATCCACTAATGATTCAGCTCCAGGCAGCTGTCTTACTATCCACCGTCTCCCGCTCTGCCTCACGGTCACTGATTAAAGATGGTCAGGACAGGATTCAAACTGTAATAAATGTTCCAGTAAAATATCTATTCAGTTATGTTTGAACTGATTTATTTCCATTGTTCAGCCACAGTTCAGGAGATCTCGGTGAGGTCCGCACGGACTGTCCAACAATTTCTGTTGGTGGAAATTATTACCGCCGATTGAAACGGAGGACTGAACAGTGAAGTCTTTAGATATTTCCGGTCTCATAATCCCTCGAACAATTGGTGATCTGTTCAACTCTCACAGCAGGTGAAAGGAATCAGGTTAAGACGGCTCCAGCTGTGTTCAGACACTTTCTCAAACCCCACCGTGACATCTTACATTGTCGGCCATATTATCAGTCTATTTAAAGTGACTGTCTCCTCTTAAACGATTATTTTTAATGTACTGGGCAAGTCTGCTTTATATCATTTACAATGTGCGTATTGAATAAATTGGTTGTGAAGGTTCTGATTTCAAGAAATGATACAATTATTGATCATATTTTCAGAAATCAATTGAAGACACCGTCTTTGGCCCTCGCTGCAAACTCCGTAGACTCGCCACAGACTCCATTCACATCCATACCCACAGACAGCATTACCCTCCCTGAATAAAGGCTTCATTACCCTACCTGGACACAGACTCCATTCCCCTTCTTAGACACAAACTCCATTCCCCTCCCTGGCCACAGACTCAATTCCCCTCCCTGGCCACAGAGTGCATTCCCCTCACTGGACAAATACTCCATTCCCCTCCTTGAACACAAACCCCGTTTCCCTCCCTGCACAAATACTCCATTCCCATCCCTGGCCACAGATTACATTCTGCTCCCTGGACACAAACTTTATTCCCCTCCCTGGATACAGACTCTATTTCCATTCCTGGTCACAGATTACTTTCCCCTCCCTGGACACAGATTGCATTCCAGTCCCTGGACACAGACTCCGTTCCCCTCCCTGGACACAGACTCCATTCACCTCCCTGGACACAGACTCCATTCTCTGGACACAGAAACTATTCCCCTTCCTGGCTACGGACTCAATTTACCTCCCTGGACACAGTTTCCATTCCCCTCCCTCGACACAGACTCTATTCCCCTCCCTGGACACAGAATCTATTCCCCTACGTGGCCACAGAGTCTATTCCCCTCCCTGGACACAGACTCTATTCCCGTAACTGGACACAGACTCCATTCACCACCCTGGACACAGACTCCATTCCCCTCCCTGGACACAGACTCCATTTGCCTCCCTGGACACAGACTCCATTCCCCTCCCTGGACACAGGCTCAATTTACCTCCCTGGACACAGTCTCCATTCCCCTCCATCGACACAGACTCTATTCCCCTCCCTGGACACAGAATCTATTCCTCTACGTGGCCACAGAGTCTATTCCCCTCCCTGGACACAGACTCTATTCCCGTAACTGGACACAGACTCCATTCACCACCCTGGACACAGACTCCATTCCCCTCCCTGGACACAGACTCCATTTGCCTCCCTGGACACAGACTCCATTCCCCTCCCTGGCCACAGAGTTCATTCCCCTCCCTGGACACAGACTCCATTCCCCCCCCCCCCCCGCCCGCCCCGGACACAGACTCCATTCCTCACCCTGGACACAGACTCTATTTCCCTACCTGGATACAGACTTCATTCCCCTCCCTGGACACAGACTCCACCCCCCTCCCCCCGGACAAAGACTCCATTCCCCTCCCTGAATAATATCTCAAGGAATTCGCAACTGCGGCTCATAATTCCACCCCCATTGAGTTATTTTTAAAAGTTTGTTCTTGGTATTTGGGTGAATCCGGCAAGGCTCCATTTATTGGCCGTCTCTGGGTGACCTGAGAAGCTGGTGGTGGGACTTGTCCTTGTGTTGAAGTACTTCTTCTACTCGTGGTGTTAGTTGTGGAATTCTGCGATTGTGACTGAGCTCTGATGAAGCGACGGGATATATGTCCAAGTCAGGATGGTGTGTTCGAACGGATGGTTCTCACGAAAGTACTGCTCTTCTCCTTCTCGCTGTAAAGATCACGGGGAGGAAGGGCCTGTCCAACTTACCTCGGTGAGTTACCACCGTGCATTCTATAGACCGAACTTACTGCAGCCGCAGTGCTGGAGGAGTTGGATATTGAGTCTACTGGACACGGACACCGATCAAACAAACTGCTCTGTCCTGGATGGTGTTGCGCTACTTGAGTGCTGTTGTAGATGCCCATCCAGGTCAGTGGTGAGTATTACATCACATTTCTGACCTGAGTATTCCAGATGTTTGTGAGGCTTTAGGAGATCAGGCGGTGAGTCACTAGTCAAAGATTGCCCAGCCTCTGCCCAATCTCTGCCCAGCCTCTACTCTTCTCTTGCCGTCACAGTGTTGATATGGCTGGTCCAGTTCAGCTTCCAGTCAAAAATGATCACCAAGTTTATGGTTACGGGGACTCGGTGAAGTTCAAGGCGAGGTGGGTGGTCGAGATTTTGATCAAAATACCAGGTCCTTATGACGCTGTCTTATTAACTGCCGTGTATCAGCCCAAGCCTGGATGTTATACAGATTCTGCTATCGGAACAGTTGTAAATGGCGCTGAAAAACGGTAGAATCATCAGTGAGTGGACACACTCCTGACCTAATCAGGGCGGAATGTCATTGATGAGGCAGCTATTGGTGGTTGCTCTGAGGACAGTTCACTGAAGTACGACAATAACGACTGCTTTCCTTGCAGCAGGTATAACCTCAGCCATTGGGCGGAATACAGATTCATGAGTTGAGGGAGGGCGGTAGTTGATAATCAGCAGGTGGTTTTCTCGCCCATGCTTGACCTGAAGCCATGAGACTTCATGGGATCCGGAGTCAATGTTGAGCAAACCCAGGGCCACTCGTTCCCGACTGTATACCACTGTGCCGCCACCCCTGGTGGGTCTGTCCTGCCAGTGGGGCATGACATACCCAGGGATGGTGATGGAGGAATCTGAGACATTAGCTGAAAGGTATGATTCTGTGACTATGACTATTGCTTGACTAGTCTGTGGGACAGCTCTCACAATTTTGCACAAGTCCCGAGATGTTGGTGAGGAGCACTTTGATGGGTCGACTGGGCTGGGTGTGCCGTTGCCGTGTCCTTAGCCGGTGACGAGATCGATGCCGGGTGGTCCGTCCCGTTTCTGTCTTATGATTTTGTTTCATAGCGGTTTGTTACAACTGAGTGGCTTGCTAGGCCATTTCAGAAGGCAGTTACGAGTCTGAAGTCACATATAGGCCAGACCAGGTAAGGACGGCAGTTTTCCTTCCCTAAAGGACATCAGCGAACCAGATTGTTTTTACGACAATCCGATAGTTTCATGATTCATGGTTCATTACTGATACTTGCTTTTTTTCCAGATTTTTTTAATTAACTGAATTTAAATTCCCCAGCTGCCGTGGTGGGATTTGAACTCACGTCTCCAGATCATTATTCCAGGCCTCTGCATTACTAGCCCAGTGACATTACCGCTACGTTGCACAACATAAGGCACAACATGGTCCTCACCCTCACCACAAACAACAAGGGCAAGGTACGCATGAATGTATTTGTCACAAAGATTGAGACCATCCGTTCAGCTGCCTCTGCCGCTTCCCAACCCTTCAACGAGCCCACTGGGCAAACTTCCCCTAAGGTCACCCCACCCCCGCCATAACCCTGACATCGGATCTTTTTCTAGTTTCTCTCCTATTTCCCCTCATGCCGTCTCCGAGCTCATCACCCCTGTGATCATTGAGCTACATTGGCTCCGGTCAGGCAAAACCTCCATTTTAAAATTCTTCTCCTTGTTTTCAAATCCCTCCGTGGCCTCGCCCCTCCCTCTCTCAGGAACCTCCTCCAGCCCTAAAACACTCTTTGCGCTCCTCCAATTTTGACAGCTTGTACATCCCCAATTGTAATCGATCCACCATTGAAGGCCGAGCCCATAATCTCTGGAATTCCCTCCCTAAACCTCTCCGCCTCGCTAACTCTCTCTCTCTCTTCCTTTAAGACGCTCTTTAAAACCTACCTCTTTGAACAAGCTTTTGGTCATCTGCCCTAATATCTCTTTACCTAGCTCGGTGTCAATTTTTATTTGTTTACGCTCCTGTGAAACGCCTTGGGACATTTTACGACGTTAAAGGCTTTGTTGTTGTTGCTGTCATTGTTGCCAATGACATCACCGGAACAACTGGCGAGTAGAGCGGCGAGCTCTGGTGCGCAGCTCTTCAGCACTACATCCGGGATGTTGTCAGGATCAACCATCTTCTCTGTGTCCAGTTCATTCAGCTGCTTCTGAACATCACGTGGACTGAAAAGCATTAGCTGAATGCTGTTCTCTGTGATGGCGGAGATCTCAGGAGGAGTGACCTGACCCATCCATTCAACACCTTTGACTAAAAGGACAGTCACTCACTTCGAACTTCATTCGTGCTATCATTGCAGATCTCCCTATTCTTGAGGATGGTGATGTTTATGCAGCGTCCTTCTCCTGTTAGTTACTTAATTGCCCACCACCAATCTTCACTGGGTATGATTGAACTGCAGAGTTTCGCTCTGATCCCCTTGTTATGAGACCACACAGCACTGTGGGTGCCTGCTGCCTTTGGTCTTTAGTATGCAGATAGCACCGTGTGATACCTTCACTAGGTTTGTATCTCAGTCTAACATATTCCTGGTTCTACTCCCGGCACGTCCCTCCACTCTGAAATACGATTTTATCTCCTGGCTCAGTTCTAAGGAAAGGTCATCGATCTGAACTGTTAACTTTATCTTTCTCTCTCCACAGATGCTGCCTGACCTGCTGAGCGGTTATAGCATTTTCTGTTTTTGTTTTTGATTTCATGGCATGATGGTGATAATGGAGTGAGGGATGTGTCAGGCCATTAAGTTACAGATTATGGGGTTTACTAATCTGTTGCTTGTGATCCAGAGCACCCGATGGAGATCCAGTTTGGGGTCACTGAACCGTCCCTTTGACTCCGGTGCAGGTCAGTTGTGGGGGTCACTGATCCGTCCTCTGACCCTGGATGTTCCGCATCAGTACTTGATGAGGAGCTCCGCGCGGTGGAGATGATAGGTTGTTTTCACAAGTACAGTTCGGCCATTTTTTCGACTAATTCTATCGTGAACAATCGTGTCTGCGACAAATAGTTTGCTGAAGATCAGGTCAAGTCGGCTACTCTCTTGTGATGGTTCCCTCATCATCTGGCAGCTGTTTCCTTCAGGACTCCCTCAGCTCGGTCAGTGGTGGAACCCGCGGCTCTTGGAGTTGGACATGGAAATCCGTGCCCAGAGTGCAATCTGGGAACTTGCTTCCCTGAGAGAGTCTTCCAAGTGAAGTTCATCAGTTCATTTGCAGCAGGCTTCTTTGACCTGAAACCTTGAGACGTCATGTGATCCAGAGCAGGTTCTAAGGACTCCCAGGGGATTCCAACCCGACAGTATATAACTGTGCCCCATCACTACACCAAGTGCAGCTCCCCCCGTCCCAACGCGCCACACGGCCCATCCACTGGTTCATTCAGTCCTGACCCAACACCCACACGTCCCATCCACTGGTTCATTCAGTCCTGACCAAACGCCCACACGTCCCATCCACTGGTTCATTCAGTCCTGACCCAACTCCCACACGTCCCATCCACTGGTTCATTCAGTCCTCACCCAACACCCACACGTCCCATTCACTGGTTCATTCAATCCTGACCCAACTCCCACACGTCCCATCCACTGGTTCATTGTCCCACTGCGTCCCATTCTGCCACTGGGGGCGTTGTGCACACTCTGATGCTCCCGGCTATTCGCCAGGCTCCCGCTCCCATTACTGTTTTTTTTTAAATTCTTGATTGAATTTTCTCTAATAGAGATGCTGTCTGTTACTGAGATACAGTGGAAGGGTTTCTTTCTGTAAGTGCCAATCTTGGAAAGCAATTCATTAGATGTAAAACAAGTCTGTCATTCTTTCTTTCAAATAATCGCACTCTGATATTCCGCCGAGGTGAACGTTTAAAATATTGGACCATTTCCCTTCGGATGGATACACAGCCCAACCCAAAATAAACTTATCCAAAATTTACACGTGAGCGGTTTCCAGCAGGGTCACAGGAGTGTGATCAGGACTAGAAACCCTGTGTTATTGTCGCTCCTAACACAAGGTAATTGAGGCCATTGTGGATTCCAACTGCCAGCCCCGCACAGGCGGGGAATTGGAGCTGGTTTCCTGCTACACCAGGGCGGTGTTTCACGATAAACCCTCTCTCCAGCAGAAAGTACTCTCACTGGTAAAGCAATTAGATTCTGTCCCTGGATTCAATAATAACGCTGCACATTTCACCCAGAATTCTGTCATTGCTGCTATTGCTCTTAGTCTGAAGAATAAGTTCCCTGTTTTTCTCTTCCTCACAGTGAACTTGGTGACGATTGTGATCCTGTCTCGGGGAAGGTGCGGTCTCTCCAAATGTGTCACCCGTTACCTGGTGTCCATGGCAGCGGCGGATCTACTGGTCGTTATCACTGATCTCATATCCAGGCAGATTCTTATTCTTTACCGGGATCAGTTTCGGTTCCTGTGGAAGATAAAAGTTTTTAATATCCACGCCATCCTGCTGTACATAGTCACAGACTGTTCTGTCTGGTTCACAATCACTTTAACCTTTGATCGATGTGTGGCCATTTGTTGCCAGAAGCTGAAAATGAAATATTGCACCGAGAAAACTGCGTCTGTGGTTCTGGGAACAGTGAGTGCGCTGTTCTGTGTAAAGAATACTTTCTGGTACTTTATGTACGGAGGAAAATATTGAGTTTCTAATTCGCCTTGGTTTTGTTTTGTATCATCGGATGTTGTTGAGTCACGGGTATGGGGAGTAATTGAAACTCTTCATTATATTTTAACCCCATTTATTCAATTTGTTCTCATTCTGCTGCTCAATGCTTTAACAGTCAGATACGTTTTAGTGTCGAGCAGAGTCCGAAGGAGACTCCGGGCCTAAAGCAGTGGGGAGAGTCCCAGTGACCCAGAGATGGAGAAGCGAAGGAAATCCATAATGTTACTGTTTGTTATATCCGCGAATTTTATCCTGTTATGGGCAGTGATTCTGTTGTATTCTGTGTGTAGCCGATTTAATCGGTTGAGATATATTTATGTGCCTCTACCTCAATATTTACAGGAACTGGGTATTATGCTTCAGCTGCTGAGTTGCTGCACCAACACATGTATTTATGCCGTGACCCAGACTGAATTCAGAGAGGAGTTGAAGAATGTGGTGAAATATCCCGTTACTGTAATTGTTAAATTCATGAAATAATGAGAAAACTTTGCACCATCACAACGTGTTGTTCTTGTGTGCTGCCCAATTCCCTCATCTCTGTGAGACACACACTGTGAGGCCGGATTTAATCTTTCACCGCCCGGATTCAGCGACTGACAGGAACGGTAGAGGTGGGGGGGGGGGGTCCGCGGAGATCAGTCCCGCTGGATTCCTGCTGTTTTTTAGCCCCGCTAACTCCTCTGGTGCGGCCTGGGGCGGGTTTATGAAGCTCCCGACTTCCAGGCCCGAGTTTCATGTGTTTACCCAAAGGGGGCGGCGCGGGGAAGGTCGCTATGTCAGTTTAAAGGCCACATGCGGACGGGCCGCTCAGTCCCCACCACCAGGCGGGGAGGGAGGCTTTTAAAGGCTGAAACGTCGGTGATGACAGCCTTTTAAAACCCCTCGGTGTAGTTGCCCCAGGGGCTTCTAGGCTGAGCAGCCCCCGGGCCCGGTGATTGGGAAATGTCCCTGTTTCCGTTTATCCAGCGTTGGGATTAAAGGTTCTTCTGTAAACGGGAGATTTACCAGTGAAATTCAGCAAAGACAATGGCCCAAAAATTCATCCCGGTGCGCGAGAGTACGCACTGCGTACTCTCGCGTATTCCCTCTGCAATTGCCGGTTTTCTGCATTCCCTACGCATGCGCTGAAAACCGGCAATTGCTCTTTCGAAAAGGGGGCGGTTCCTCGGTGCATCGCGTGCGCGCTACAGGCTGCGCGCACGCTGTGCACTTCATGCTTTGGACGCGCAGGTAAGTACTGAAGATTTTAGAAATGAAAAAGGAGGAGTAAGACCCACTTTTAACAAGGTAAGTAGTGAATTAAGTATTTTTTTGAATTTTTTTTACAGGTATATCTTTTTTAGAGCCTTTAAAGACAGGTAAGTTTATTTTTATAACTTTTTAAATGATTTTAAATTTTTTCAAAAATTTTATTTTTTATTTAAAATGGTTAATTTATTTAACTATACTTATTTTATTAATGTGATGTTTTTTTTTATTTAATTGAGGTTTAGCTGTTATTTTGGGGGGGTGTAAGATTCATAGATTTCACGGCCGTGCATGAAACTTATGAATGGAAGATGGTGTGCTGCCATTGGCTCTAACTGAGTCACGTGGTCCCACAGCTCGCACGAATTCACTACGCCGGTGGGATACGCAAGCACTGCCCGGCTGATGTCTGGAACATCAAGTTCGTGCGAGCTGGATCTGAAAAAGCACAAGCGAGGTGAGAGAATGCGGGGAAGGCTTACCCCCGCGGGAACAGAGCGAGATCAATTTCTGGGCCATTGTCCCTTTGAAGACGGCGTGTGGGGAGCCGGAACCATGACCTCTGCCCAGCTCACCCTGAACACATGCAGCTCATTTTGTGTGGAGCGGAGAGTCAAGTTTTCATCTCATTTAACATCTCTTAATGTTATACTGTCTGAACAATGCGTTGATTTACAGGGTAAAGTGACCCCCGCACACACTCCACACACACTGAACCCAGCTCCTCTTCACTGTCTGGGAAATCACCGAGCTAAACATAGCCCATAATAAGCATTGTTCAGGGAGGTTGGTCACGAGGATGGTTGCTCGGTACTGCAGTATAAGTGATGTCATAAAGCGGTGAGACTGCCATGATTCTGTGCCTGGGTATTGTGACGTCACAGACCTGCCTTGCAGACCACGCCCTGGTTTGTGGTTGGCCGAGATTCAGCATTTCAAACATCCCTTCTCCTGTGCACCTCACCTTGCATAGAGTTATAGAGAGTCGGCAGCACAGAAACAGGCTATTCAGCTCTCCGTGGCTAATGGTTGGTCCGAGACGGTTTCCCCTAGATTTCACTGTGAGTGCTGGGCCTCAGCGGTCCGCCCGCCCCTGGACTATAAACTGACAGAACGACCATCCACGCCTGGTCCCATTTCGGCCCAACAGGTCATCCCAGCGTTCACTCTATCAGCATATCCTACTCTTCCTGCTTCCCTCATGTTCTTATCTAGCTTCCCCTTAAATGCATCTATGATATTCGCATCAACTAGGAAACAAAAGCCCGTTTAACATGGGTGGCAGGAAAAATAATGTAATCCCTACTAAATGGGAAAATAGAAAAAGATCTGGAGCCAAAATAAAATAATGAATAGTCAGCATGGATTTCAAAAGGAAAATTTTGATTCACCAACCATTTTTTTTGAAGAGGTAACAGAAAGAGCAGTGTAGGGTAATGTAGTAGATGTAATTTATCTAGCTTTCCGAATGGCCTTCTAAAAGGTGCCACATAATTGATTAATTAATAAGGTCAGAGCATGTGAAGTTAGGGGGCACGTAGCAGAATGGATATTTGCCGGCTTCAAGACAGAAAACAGAAAATAGGGGTAAAGGGTCGCTATTCAGAGTGGCAGAATTTGGAAAGTGGTGCCCCACAAGGAGCAGTGCTATGATCACTGTTGTTCACAAATGATATTAACAATTTAGATTTTGGAATTTTAAAAAAATCTAAATTTGCGGATGACACCAAACTGAGGGGCGGGGTGGTGTGAGCGGATAGTCAATACTGAGGAGGACGGCAACAAATTCAAAGAAGACATTAATCAGCTTGAACAATGGGTACACAATTGGCAAATTAATTTCAACACAGATAAGTATGAGTTATTACATTTTGGTAAGAAAAATAAGGAGGTCACATATTACCTGTAATATAAATGGGATAGCGGGGCAAAGGGATCTCGGAGTACAAATACACAATTCAGTAAAAGTAGCGAAGCAGGTTAATAAGGCTATAAAAAAGCAAAGCAAGCACTAGGGATTGTTTCTAGAGAGATATAATTGGAAAGTACTGAAGTTATGCTGAACTTGTATCGAACCTCGGTTAGACCACACTTGGAGAACTGCGTACAATTCTGCTCGCCATATTATAAAAATGACAGAGAGGCGTTGGAGAGGTTTACAAAAAGATTTACTGGAATGGTACCAGAAATGTGATGGTATACCTATCAGGAAAGGATGAACAGGCTGTCTCTCTTTTATCGTGAAAATAGAAGGCTGAGGGGTGACCTAATTTAAAATTCTGGAAGATTTTGATAGAGTAGACAGGGAGGTTGTTTCCAACTGTGGGGAAGGGGTGAAGTAGAGGCCATCAATATAAGATAGTCATCAAGAAATCAAAAACGGAATTCCTAAGAAACCTCTTTACCCAGAGAGTGGTTGATGCGAATAGTATAGATGCATTTAAGGGGAGGCTAGATAAGCATATGAGGGAGAAGGGAATAGACGGTTATGTTGATAGAGTCAGATGAGGAAAGACGGGAGGAGGCTCGAGTGGAGCATAAACGCCGACATGGGCTAGTTGGGCCGAGTGGCCTGTTCCTGTGCTGTATATCCTATGTAAGTCTGTGTAACTATTCACTGTGGTAGCGATTTCCACATTACTACCAATCTTTGGGTAAAGAGGTTTCTCCTGAATTGCTTATTGGATTTATTGGTAAATTTCTTGTATTAATGGCCCCTAGAATTGGTCCTCCCCACACGTGTAAACATCTTATCTCTGTCTACCCTATTAAACCGCTTCATAATTTTGAAGATCTCATCCCCAGCCTTCACTATTCAAGAGAAAGGAGCCCCAGACTGTGCAGTCTTTGTAATAGTTATAAACCGCAGTTCGCGTAGCATCCTTGTGAATATTTTTTTGGCATTTTCTCCAGTGTTTCTCTCTTTTGTATAATATGGAGACAGTAACTGTATGCAATACTGCAAGTGTAGTCTAACCAAGGTTAGAAGCAAGTTTAACATAACGTATCTGCTTTTCAATTCTATCCCTCTGTAAATTAACCCCAATGCTGTGTTTGCTTTTTCTCTCCTTATTATGGCCTTTTAGTGATTTGTGAATCTGTACCCTGAGACACTTTTGCTCCTCTAGCCCATTTCGTCTAATTTTCCAAGCATCACGTAACCTTCTTAGCTTCCTACCAAAATGTAACACTTATCTATGTAAACTTAAATGTACACATTTACTATATGGAATTAATATTCTGCAAGTTTATTAAAGCCTTACTGTATTTTCTCGCAGCCATCCTCAGTATTAACTGTAACCCCCAATTTGGAGTCAACCGCAAATTTGGAAAATGAACTTATGTTTCCTGAGTTAAAATCGTTTCTATAAATTGTGAACAACAGTGGTCCCAGCGCCAATCTCTGTGAACCACCACTACCAACCTTTTCTCAGTCTGAGTATATGACTTTAACCCTACTCTCGGTTTCTGCTTCCGTAGCCACCTTGCTATCAATTCAGAAGCAGCGGCGGCGGCAGAGCGGACCTTGGAGGAGCGGCCAGGTGGTGGCAGCGTATAAAGGGCGCCCGAGGCGCAGGTCGGCCCCACAGCGGCAGCGGCAGCGGTAGAGCGTACCTCGGAGGAGCGGAGACGCGGCGGCGGCGGTTCCAACTCAGCACCGGCAGAATTTTCAAAGAGTGACGTCAGAAGTCGAAAGCGACTTCGGCACAAGGGGAGGGAGCTGATTGGTGAGTAGCTACTAAGTGTTTATACTTTGCGTTGTTAATGTTTTAAGCTTATTCCAGCTAGGATAGTAAAAAGTCTGTTCAGTAGATGTATGGCAGGGCAGCTCACACCCGTAGAATGCACATCCTGTGCCAAGTAGGCAGTCCTGGACACCTCCTGAGAGCTACGTCGATACCACGTTCAGAGAGGTTGTCACCCGCAGCTTAGGAATATGCAGGCTGAGAGGGAATGGGTGACCGCCAGACAGAAGAGGAGGACCAGGCAGGTAGTGCGGGAGTCCCATGAGCCCATCTTTCTCACCAACCAGTATTCGGTGCTGAGTACTGGTGAGGACGATGGTTCCTCTGGGGAGTGCAGCCAGAGCCAAGTCCACAGCACCATGGAAGTCTCAGTTGCACGGTGGGGCGTGGGGGAGAGGAGAGGGAGAGTAATAATGGTAGGGGATTCAATACTTAGGGGAGCAGGCAGGCGTTTCTGCTCCGCAGACGTGACTCCAGAATGGTATGCTGCCTCCCTGGTTCCAGGGTCAAGGATGTCACTGAATGGCTGCAGGGCATTCTGAGGGGTGTGGATGAACAGCCAGAGGTCGTCGTCCATATCGGTACCAACGACATAGGTAGAGAGAGGGAGGAGGTCCTGCAGGCAGAGTTTAGGGAACAAGGAAAGACGTTAAAAAGCAGGACCTCAAAGGTAGTAATCTCTGGATTACTACCAGTGCCACGTGCTAGTGCGTACAGAAATAGGAAGATAGAGCAGATGAATGCGTGGCTGGAGAGATGGTGTCGGAGGGAGGGCTTTAGATTCCTAAGGAATTGGAACCGTTTCTGCGGGACGTGGGACATCTACAAGCCAGGCGGGTTGCACCACAACGGGAACGGGACCAATATCCTCGCGGGAGGGTTTGCTATTGCAGTTGGGGAGGGTTTGAACGAGCTTGGCAGCGGGTTGGAAACCTGACTGTAGAATCAGAAGAGAGAAAAGCTAGGCTGGAAATAGATGACAGGAATTCAGGTAAAGGGGTATTTAGGAAGGCAAAGAGAAAGGAGAAGGCAATAGTGCAGGGCAACCACAGGGGTAACGATAAGTAGAATGTATCATGAAGGGAACGAGGGTACAAGCATAAGAGTGCACCAGAAAATAGAGTCAGAGTAAGGAAAAAGGATAAGGTAAACGTAAAGGCTCTTTATCTGAATCCACTCAGCATTTGCAACAAAATAGATGAGTTGACGGCACAAATAGAAATAATGGGTATGATCTGATAGCCATTATAGTGACGTGGCTGCAAGGTGACCAAGGCTGGGAACTGAATATTCAGGGGTATTTGACATTTCGGAAGGATAGGCAGAAAGGAAAAGGAGGTGGGGTAGCTCTGTTAAAAAAGGATGAGGTCACTGCAGTGGTGTGGAATTATATTGGCTCAGAAGTTCAAGATGTAGAATCAGTTTGGGTGTAGATAAGAAATAGTAATGGTAAGAAGTCACTGGTGGGAGTAGTATATAGGTCCCCTGACAATAGCTATACTGGGGGCTTGTAAGAAAGGTACTGCAATAATCATGGGCAATTTTAATCATCATATAGATTGAACAAATCAAATTGGCATGGGTAGCCTTGAGAGCGACTTCATAGAGTGTACTCGGGATGGTTTCTGAGAACAATACCTTGAGGAACCAATCAGGGAGCAGGCTATTTTAGATCTGGTAATGTGTAATGAAACAGGATTAATTAATGACCTCATAGTAAAGGATCCCCCAAGAAAGAGTGATCATAGCATGGTAAAATTTCTAATTCAGTTTCAGAGTGAGAAACTTGGGTCTGAAACTAATGTCCTGAACTGAAATAAAGACAATTGCAAGGGTATGAGGACAGAGTTGGTTAAAGTGAACTGGGAAAATAGATTAAAGAGTAAAATGGTAGATCACCCGTGGCAGACATTTAAGCAAAGGTATAGTCCAGTGAGAAAAAAAGGATCTACGACAAGGATGAACCTTCCGTGGCTATGTAAGAAAGTTAATGATGGTATCAAATTGAAAGAAAAAGCATAGAATGTTGCGAAGATTAGTGGTAGGCCAGAGTATTGGGACATTTTTAGAAACCAGCAAAGGATGGCTAAAAAAATTATAAAGAGGGAGAAGATAGAGTATGAGAGTAAAGTAGCAAATAATAATATAAACAGACAGTAAGAGCTTCTACAGGTATATAAAATGGAAGAGGGTAGCTAAAGTAAACGTTGGTCCCTTAGAGGATGAGACTGGGGAATTAATAATGGGAAATGGAGAAATGGCAGAGATTCTAAACAATTATTTTGGATCGTGTCTTCACGGTAGAAGACATTAAAACATCCCAATAATAATAGATAATCAAGGGGCTATAGGGAGGGAGTAACTTAAAACAATCTCTATCACTAGAGAAAAAGTACGAGGCAATCTAATGGTGCTAAAGGCCGACATGTCTCCTAGACCTGGTGGCCTGCATCCTAGGGTCTTAAAAGAAGTGACTGCGGAGACAGTGGATGCGTTTATTGTAATCTGCCAAAATTCCTTTGACTCTGGAGAGGTCCCAGAGGATTGGAAACCACAAATGTAACGCCACTATTCAAGAAAGGAGGGAGACAGAATGCAGTAAACTATACGCCAGTTAGCCTAACATCTGTCATTGGGAAATGCAGGGATCCATTATTAAGGAGGTAATAGCAGGACGTTTAGAAAATCATAAGACAATCAAGCAAAGCCTACGTAGTTTTATGAAAGGGAAATCGTGTTTGACAAATTTGCTAGAGTTCTTTGAGGATGTAACAAACAGGGCGGATAAAGGGGAACCAGAAGATGTCGTGTATTTGGATTTCCAGATGACATTCGATAAGGTGCCACATAAAAGGTTACTGCACAAGATAAGAGCGCACCGTGTTGGGGGTAATATATTGGCATGGATAGAGGATTGGCTAACTAACAGAAAACAGCGAGTCGGGATGAATGGGTCATTTTCCGGTTGACAATCAGTAACTAGTGGGGTGCCACAGGAATCAGTGCTGGGGCCTCAACTATTTACAATCTATATTAATAACTTGGATGAAGGGACCGGGAGTACTGTAACCAGATTGTCTGATGATACAAAGGTGGGTTAGCACGTTGTGAGGAGGGCACAAAGAGTCTGCAAAGGGGTACAGATAGATTAAGTGAGTGGGCAAAAATTTGGCAGATGGAGTATAATGTGTGAAAATGTGAGGTTATCCACTTTGGAAGGAAGAATGAAAAAGCAAATTATTATTTAAATGGAGTGAGACTACAGAATTATGCGGTACAATGGGATCTGGGGGTTCTAGTAAATGAAACACAAAATTTTAGCATGCAGGTACAGCAAGTAATTCGGAATGCTAATGGAATGTTGGCCTTTATTGCAAGGGGTATGGAGTATAAAAGTAGGGAAGTTCGAATGCAACTTTACAGGGCACTGGTGAGACCGCGCCTGGAGTACTGCGTATAGTTGTGGTCTCCATATTTAAGAAAGGCTATACTTGCATTGGAGGCAGTGCAGAGAAGGTTCACTAGGTTGGTTCCTGGGATGAAGGGGTTGACGCATGATGAAAGGTTGAGCAGGTTGAGCCTCTACTCATTGGAGATTAGAAGAATGAGAGGTGATCTTATTGAATCATATAAGATTCTGAAGGGGATTGATAGGGTGGATGCTGAGAGGATGTTTCCCCTAGTGGGGGTATCTAGAACTAGGGGGCATAGTTTCAGAATAAGATCCATTTAAGACGGAGATGAGGAGGAATTTCTTCTCTCAGAGGGTCGTGAATCTTTGGAATTCTCTACCCCAGAGAGCAGTGGAGGCAGAGCCATTGAATATATTCAAGGCGGAGATTGACAGACATTTGAACTACAAGGGAGTCAAGGGGTATGGGGAGAGAGCGGGAAAGTGTTGTTGAGGCCAAGATTGGATCAGCCATGATCTTATTGAATGGCGGAGCAGGACCGAGAGGCCGATTGGCCTACTCCTGCTCCTGTTTCTTATGTTCTTATGTTCTTATATTCCTTCGGGTACTAGTCCCCTGACTCCACATGCTCTGATCTTAGTCATGAGTCTAATTTGCGGTACGCTATAGAAGGCCTTTTGAACATTCAAGTACACTTATTCCACGAGCTTTATCTTGTCTACTTTGTTAATTTTTCAAAGACGACCTTTGGCTTGAATGACGTCTCAAGGACGCTCTCTGGGGCTCCGCATTACAGACCTGTCCAATCAAACACCTGGTGCCCATTTAGAGGAGGGGCGTACATTAAAATGGCGCAGAGATAGATACATCTCACAGGAGGAAACCTCTCTTGTTGTCTCGTTAATCTCCCCCGTCCCCAGCTCTCCAGGGAAGACAGTTACCGGCTACATAACAAGGTGAAAGCGCCTCAGACCGGCTGCTCAGAGACACACGGTCCGACTCTCTACAGCACTTTGTCCACAAATCAGCTCACTGTGAGGATCAGGCTCTGGTAATTAATGTGCTCATTTTACTTTTCCTGTGTCCGCCAAGCTGTATTTCACCTGACGCAATGCAACAGTTTGTGGACTTCATGAACACCCGGCCCCGATTGACCATAAAACCAATGGGACACCAGCCCAGCGCTGTTACACCCGGCACCTATGGACCATAAAGCCATGGGACACTAACCCAGCGCTGTTACACCCGGCACCCATGGGCCATAAATCCAATGGGACACCAGTCCAGCGCTGTCCACACCCGGCACCTATGGACCATAAACCCAATGGGACACCAGCCCAGCGCTGTCCACACCCGGCATCTATGGACCATAAAGCCAATGGGACACCAGCCCAGCGCTCTCCACACCCGGTACCTATGGACCATGAATCCAATGGGACACCAGCCCAGCGCTGTCCACTCCCAGCATCTATGGACCATAAACACAATGGGACACCAGCCCAGCGCTGTTACACCGGCACCTTAGGAGCATAAACCCAATGGGACTCCAGCCCAGCACTGTTACACCGGGCACCTATAGAGCATAAACCCAAAGGGACTCCAGCCCAGCGCTGTTACACCCGGCACCTTAGGAGCATAAACCCAATGGGACACCAGCCCAGCGCTGTTACACCAGACGCCTATGGACCATAAACCCAATGGGACACCAGCCCAGCGCTGTTACACCCGGCACCTATGGAACCTAAACTACAATTGGACACCAGCCCAGCGCTGTTAAACCCGGCCCCTATGGACCATAAACCCAATGGGACACCAGCACAGCGCTGTTACACCCGGCACCTGTGGAACATATAATCCAATGGGACACCAGCCCAGCGCTGTTACACCCGGCACCTATGGAACCAAAACTACAATTGGACACCAGCCCAGCGCTGTTAAACCCGGCCACTATGGACCATAAACCCAAAGGGACACCAACACAGCGCTGTTACACCCGGCATCTATGGACCATGAACCCAATGGGACACCAGCCCAGCGCTGCCCACTCCCCGCACCTATGTTCCATAAACCCAATGCGATACCAGCACAGCGCTGTTAAACCTGGCACCTATAGACATTAAACCCAATGGCACGGCAGCCCAGTGCTGTCCACACCCGGCACCTATGGACCAAAGAACCAATGGGACATCAGCCCAGCGCTGTGACACGCGGCACCTATGTACCAAAAACCCAATGGTACACCAGGCCAGCGCTGTCCACACCCGGCACCTATAGTCCATAAACCCATTGGCACACCAGCCCAGCGCTGTTACACCCGGCATCTACGGACTGTGTATGTGAGATGAGACGGAGACAGACAGCGGGATATATTTCGGCTGTAATGTTTACATGGGTAGATTTTGCAGTCGGGATTCGGGGATCGGGTTTACTTCCACGCTGAGGGGCAGTAATGGAGGGAGACCCCATCCCTGAAAACCTGCAATTTTCCCGGGACAACAGGACGAATATGAATTTACGCCAATCTCCGCCCGCTGGAACAGCGGTGGGAATTCCCGGGCAGGCGGGCGGCTCCTGTGTCTGCGCACATTCATTGTTACGTCAGAAAAGGTGTGACTGGCGGGATGACGTCAGCAACCTCAATTCCCACCAGTTCTGCCCCCGGTTTACTGTAGACTTGCAAGAATCTGCCCGACCAGTTTTAAAGAAGGTGGAAGTGGGGCCCACCAGCCTGTGAAAGGCCGGTTTCCTTACAGCATCCGGCCACTGTGGAGTGAGTGGCCCCATTTGAAGGGAAGCCTTATTAATCTGGAAACACCTTACTGTTGTCCACCCTGCAGGATCTGGTCTCCAACAGCTGGAAAACCAGCAGTCCCCCTTTCCCACACAGCTACACTGCTCCCGTCCCGGGGCCTCATCTACCAACCCAGCTACGCTGCTCCCGTCCCGGGTCCCCCTCTCCCACCCAGCTACATTGCTCTAGTCCGGGTCCACTCTCCCACACCAGCTACACTGCTCTAGTCCCGGGTCCCCTCTCCCACCCCAGCTACACTGCTCTAGTCCCGGGTCCCCTCTCCCACCCCAGCTACACTGCTCCATTCCCGGGTCCCCTCTCCCACCCAGCAACACTGCTCTAGTCCCGGGTCCCCTCTCCCACCCAGCTACACTGCTCTCCTACCAAGTCCCCCTCTCCCACCCCAGCTACACTGCTCCCGTCCCGGGTCCCCCTCTCCCACCCAGCTACACTGCTCCCGTCCCGGGTCCCCCTCCTCCTCCCCAGCTACACTGCTCCCGTCCCGGGTCCCCCTCTCCCACACAAGCTACACTGCTCCCGTCCCGGGTCCCCCTCTTCCCACCCAGCTACACTGCTCCCGTCCCGTGTCCCCCACTCCCACCCCAGCTACACTGCTCCCGTCGCGGGTCCGCCTCTCCCACCAAGCTACACTGCTCCCGTCCCGGGTCCGCCACTCCCACCCAGCTACACTGCTCCCGTCCCGGGTCCCCCACTCCCACCCCAGCTACAATGCTCCCGTCCCGGGTCCGCCTCTCCCACCCAACTATACTGCTTCCGTCCCGGGTCCCCCTATCCCACCCCAGCTACATTGCTCCCGCCCCGGGCCCCCTCTCCCACCCCAGCTACACTGCTCCCGTCCCGGGTCCCCCTTTCCCACCCAGCTACACTGCTCCCGTCCCGGGTCCCCCTTTCCCACCCAGCTACACTGCTCCCGTCCCGGAGTCCCCCTCTCCCACCCCAGCTACACTGCTCTAGTCTCGGGTCCCCCTTTCCCGCCCAGCTACACTGCTCCCGCCCCGGGCCCCCTCTCCCACCCCAGCTACACTGCTCTAGTCTCGGGTCCCCCTCTCCCACCTCAGCTACACTGCTCCTGTCCCGGGCCCCCCTCTCCCACCCCAGCTACACTGCTCTAGTCTCGGGTCCCCCTCTCCAACCTCAGCTACATTGCTCCCGACCCGGGCCCCCCTCTCCCACCTCAGCTACATTGCTCCCGTCCCGGGTACCCCTCTCCCAACCCAGCTACACTGCTACGGTCCCGGGGCCCCTCTCCCACCCCAGCTACATTGCTCCTGTCCCAGGGCACCCCTCTACCACCCCAGCTAGACTGCTCCTGTCCCAGGGCACCCCTCTCCCACCCCAGCTACACTGCTCCCGTCCCGGGGCCCCCCCTCTCCAACACCAGCGGCACTGCTCCCGTCCCGGAGTCCCCCTCTCCCACCCCAGCTACACTGCTCTCTTCCCGGGGCCCCCCTCTCCCACCCCAGCTTCACTGCTCTCGTCCCGAGTCCCCCTCTCCCACCCCAGATACACCGCTCTCGTCCCGGGGCCTCATCTCCCACGCCAGCTACACTGCTCCCGTCCCGGAGTCCCCCTCTCCCACCCCAGCTACACTGCTCCCGTCCCGGGTCCCCTCTCCCACCGCAGCTACACTGCTCCCGCCCCGGGCCCCCTCTCCCACCCCAGCTACACCGCTCTCGTCCCGGGGCCTCATCTCCCACGCCAGCTACACCGCTCCCGTCCCGGAGTCCCCCTCTCCCACCCCAGCTACAGTGCTCCCGTCCCGGTTACCCCTCTCCCACCCCAGCTACTCTGTTCCCGCTACGGGCCCCCCTCTCCCACCACAGCTACACTGTTCTAGGCCACGATCCCCCTCTCCCACCTCAGCTACATTGCTCCCGTCCCGGGTCCCTCTCTCCCACCCCAGCTACACTACTCCTGTCCCAGGGACTCGTCTATCAACCCAGCTACACTGCTCTCGTCCCGAGTCCTCCCTCTCCAACACCAGCGACACTGCTCCGTCCCGGGGCCTCCCTCTCCCACACGCAGCGGCACTGCTCTCGTCCCGGGTCCCTCCTCTCCCACCGCAGCTACACTGCTCCCGTCCCGGGTCCCCCTCTCCCACCCCAGCTACACTGCTCCCGTCCCGGGTCACCTCACCCACCCCAGCTACACTGCTCTCGTCCCGGGTCCCCCTTCACCCACCCCAGCTACACTGCTCCCGTCCCGGGTCCGCCTCTCCCACCCCAGCTACACTGCTCCCGTCCCGGAGTCCCCCTCTCCCACCCCAGCTACACTGCTCTCGTCTCGGGTCCCCCTTTCCCACCCAGCTACACTGCTCCCGCCCCGGGCCCCCTCTCCCACCCCAGCTACACTGCTCTAGTCTCGGGTCCCCCTCTCCCACCTCAGCTACACTGCTCCTGTCCCGGGCCCCCCTCTCCCACCCCAGCTACACTGCTCTAGTCTCGGGTCCCCCTCTCCAACCTCAGCTACATTGCTCCCGACCCGGGCCCCCCTCTCCCACCTCAGCTACATTGCTCCCGTCCCGGGTACCCCTCTCCCAACCCAGCTACACTGCTACGGTCCCGGGGCCCCTCTCCCACCCCAGCTACATTGCTCCTGTCCCAGGGCACCCCTCTACCACCCCAGCTAGACTGCTCCTGTCCCAGGGCACCCCTCTCCCACCCCAGCTACACTGCTCCCGTCCCGGGGCCCCCCTCTCCAACACCAGCGGCACTGCTCCCGTCCCGGAGTCCCCCTCTCCCACCCCAGCTACACTGCTCTCTTCCCGGGGCCCCCCTCTCCCACCCCAGCTTCACTGCTCTCGTCCCGAGTCCCCCTCTCCCACCCCAGAAACACCGCTCTCGTCCCGGGGCCTCATCTCCCACGCCAGCTACACTGCTCCCGTCCCGGAGTCCCCCTCTCCCACCCCAGCTACACTGCTCCCGTCCCGGGTCCCCTCTCCCACCGCAGCTACACTGCTCCCGCCCCGGGCCCCCTCTCCCACCCCAGCTACACCGCTCTCGTCCCGGGGCCTCATCTCCCACGCCAGCTACACCGCTCCCGTCCCGGAGTCCCCCTCTCCCACCCCAGCTACAGTGCTCCCGTCCCGGTTACCCCTCTCCCACCCCAGCTACTCTGTTCCCGCTCCGGGCCCCCCTCTCCCACCACAGCTACACTGTTCTAGGCCACGATCCCCCTCTCCCACCTCAGCTACATTGCTCCCGTCCCGGGTCCCCCTCTCCCACCCCAGCTACACTGCTCCTGTCCCAGGGACTCGTCTATCAACCCAGCTACACTGCTCCCGTCCCGGGGCCTCCCTCTCCAACACCAGCGGCACTGCTACGTTCACGGGGCCCCCCTCTCCCACCGCAGCTACACTGCTCTCGTCCCGGGTCCCCCTCTCCCAACCCAGCTACACTGCTCCCGTCCCGGGTCAACCTCTCCCACCCCAGCTACACTGCTCCCGTCCCGGGTCCCCTCACCCACCCCAGCTACACTGCTCCCGTCCCGGGTCCCCCTCTCCCACCCCAGCTACACTGCTCCCGTCCCGGGTCCCCTCTCCCACCCCAGCTACACTGCTCTCGTCCCGGGACCCCCTCTCCCACCCCAGCTACACTGCTCCCGTCCCGGGTCCCCCTCTCCCACCCCAGCTACACTGCTCCCGTCCCGGGACCCCCTCTCCCACCCCAGCTACACTGCTCCCGTCCCGGGTCCCCCTCTCCCACACCAGCTACACTGCTCTCGTCCCGGGTCCCCCTCGTCAACCCAGCTACACTGCTCTCGTCCCGGGTCCCCCTCTCCCACCCCAGCTACACTGCTCCCGTCCCGGGTCCCCCTCTCCCACCCCAGCTACACTGCTCTCGTCCCGACTCCCCCTCTCCCACCCCAGCTACACTGCTCCAGTCCCGGGGCCCCCCTCTCCAACACCAGCGGCACTGCTCCCGTCCCGGAGTCCCCCTCTCCCACCCCAGCTACACTGCTCCCGTCCCGGGGCCTCATCTCCCAACCCAGCTACACTGCTGCCGTCCCGGGTCCCCCTCTCCCACCCCAGCTACACTGCTCTCGTCCCGGGTCCTCCTCTCCCACCCCAGCTACACTGCTCCCGTCCCGGAGTCCCCCTCTCCCACCCCAGCTACACTGCTCCAGTCCCGGGTCCCCCTCTCCCACCCCAGCTACACTGCTCCAGTCCCGGGCCCCCTCTCCCACCCCAGCTACACTGCTCTAGCCTCGGGACCCCTCTCCCACCTCAGCTACACTGCTCCTGTCCCGGGCCCCCCTCTCCCACCCCAGCTACACTGCTCTAGTCTCGGGTCCCCCTCTCCAACCTCAGCTACCTTGCTCCCGACCCGGGCCCCCCTCTCCCACCCCAGCTACACTGCTCCCGTCCCGGGGCCCCCCTCTCCCACCCCAGCTTCACTGCTCTCGTCCCGAGTCCCCCTCTCCCACCCCAGATACACCGCTCTCGTTCCTTGGCCTCATCTCCCACCCCAGCTACACTGCTCCCGTCCCGGGTCCCCCTCTCCCACCCCAGCTACACTGCTCCCGCCCCGGGCCCCCTCTCCCACCCCAGCTACACTGCTCCCGTCCCGGGTCCCCTCTCCCACCCCAGCTACACTGCTCCCGTCCCGGGGCCTCATCTACCAACCCAGCTACACTGCTCCCATCCAGGTTACCCCTCTCCCACCCCAGCTACTCTGTTCCCGCACCGGGCCCCCCTCTCCCACCACAGCTACACTGCTCCTGTCCCAGGGACTCGTCTATCAACCCAGCTACACTGCTCTCGTCCCGGGTCCCGCTCTCCCACCCCAGCTACACTGCTCCCGTCCCGTGGCCTCCCTCTCCAACACCAGCGGCACTGCTCCCTTCCCGGGGCCCCCCTCTCCCACCGCAGCTACACTGCTCTCGTCCCGGGTCCCCCTCTCCCAACCCAGCTACACTGCTCCCGTCCCGGGTCAACCTCTCCCACCCCAGCTAAACTGCTCCCGCCCCGGGTCCCCTCTCCCACCCCAGCTACACTGCTCCTGTCCCGGGTCCCCCTCTCCCATCCCAGCTACACTGCTCCCGTCCCGGGTCCCCTCTCCCACCCCAGCTACACTGCTCTCGTCCCGGGTCCCCCTCTCCCACCCCAGCTACACTGCTCCCGTCCCGGGTCCCCCTCTCCCACCCCAGCTACACTGCTCCCGTCCTGGGTCCCCTCTCCCACCCCAGCTACACTGCTCTCGTCCCGGGTCCCCCTCTCCCAACCCAGCTACACTGCTCTCGTCCCGGGTCCCCCTCTCCCACCCCAGCTACACTGCTCTCGTCCCGGGTCCCCCTCTCCCACCCCAGCTACACTGCTCTCGTTCCGAGTCCCCCTCTCCCACCCAGCTACACTGCTCCCGTCCCGGGGCCCCCCTCTCCAACACCAGCGGCACTGCTCCCGTCCCGGCTCCCCCTCTCCCACCCCAGCTACACTGCTCCCGTCCCGGGGCCCCCCTCTCCAACACCAGCGGCACTGCTCCCGTCCCGGCTCCCCCTCTCCCACCGCAGCTACACTGCTCCCGTCCCGGAGTCCCCCTCTCCCACCCCAGCTACACTGCTCCCGTCCCGGGGCCTCATCTCCCAACCCAGCTACACTGCTCCCGTCCCGGGTCCCCCTCTCCCACCCCAGCTACACTGCTCTCGTCCCGGGTCCCCCTCTCCCACCCCAGCTACACTGCTCCCGTCCCGGAGTCCCCCTCTCCCACCCCTGCTACACTGCTCCCGTCCCGTGGCCTCATCTCCCAACCCAGCTTCACTGCTCCAGTCCCGGGTCCCCCTCTCCCACACCAGCTACACTGCTCCAGTCCCGGGTCCCCCTCTCCCACCCCAGCTACACTGCTCCAGTCCCGGGTCCCCCTCTCCCAACCCAGCTACACGACTCCCATACCGGGGCCTCATCTCCCAACCCAGCTACACTGCTCTCGTTCCGGGGCCTCCTCTCCCATCCAAGCTACACTGCTCTCGTCCCGAGGACCCCTCTCCCACTCCAGCTACTCCGCTCCAATGCAGGGATCCCTCCCTCCGTAACCCAGTTATCTCGCTCCCGTCCTGGGCTCCACATCCCACCCCAGCAACCTGCTACCGTCCCGGATTGCCCTCCGCTGCCTCAGCTACCCAGCTCCCGTTCCGTTGTCCCCCTCTCCCAACCAACTAACCGGATCGAGTCCCGGTGTCCCCTCTCCCATCCCAGCTACTCCGTTGCCGTCCCGGGTCAGTTATGCTATTGTAATGTCGGGACATTGCAATGTAGGATTGACCATCAACATATGTCAGAATTGTTCAACACTCTGCTCTATATAGAAGACGAAAGAGTGTTAGAGATTATCAGAGTGTTTATATAGAGTATTGGTGCTCTAGAACTCCCTGACTTGTCCAGGGTCTTTAAGTTGTTTGCTGTTTTTTGCAGCTCTTGTCCCTCTCCCAGCGGAGCACCAGGTCCGATCACCTCTCATCACATCTCATTGCTACAGTTCCACTGATAGAAACACAAAACAAGAAAACTTACAAAACATGAACAGAAACTACTCAGAGCGAGTAAACCCGCCGCCCAGTCACTGCCCTCCAGGAGGAAGGAATTTACAGCAAAACACGTTTCCTCTTATTTGTGATCCTCAAATGCAAAACCCATCAAAGATCCACTGGGACAGTCCCGACAGACAGCGGCGTGCGGATCACATCAATTAGACTGGATCATTTCCTGTTCATGACTCATGGGAAGAGAGATTGTTTTAATAACAAGCCTATCAACTACTTTACATCTTTTACCTGAACCTAGTTCTAAACTCATGAGTCTCCACAGACACAAACTTGCTCTTTTGAAAGAGATACTAAATCCCTAGTCATGATATGAGCAGACTGTGCTTGACTGAGGAGTGTATGGACATCCTTGTACTGTGGATATTGAATGGACAGAGGGGAATCGCCACATATTTAATACCAATGTACAATGAATGACCCGGTGTACCAGCACTGTGTGGACACAGCTTTACTCCAGCTTTCTCACCTCCTCTCCAGCAGAAGGTGCCCCCCTGCTGTGGGCGGTTTCACAAGCGTCAGATGACCTTCGGCTTTTCACCCTGATGACCTCTCCTCATCTGTGTATGTCTACATCTTGTAGAACCTTGGGGAAGGAGGGAGGAAGCATCTCTGTGTAATTCTTTCTTCAGTCCAAACGCACACATGCCACGCCTCACAGCATGCAATCACAAGAGAATCAACAGGAGCCAAACCTGACTGATTGACCGCATGACGGGAGTCGCTCTTTACAATAGCAGCACCCACGACTGCCCTCTGACTATCACGTCCTTCACTAATTCTCCTAGCATTTTGTCTATTAGATGTGAATAATCCCCTTCACATAATCTAGATGGCAGATTCAAGGTTTAACGCAACCAGTACAATTTCCAAGCGCTCATCGTTGTAGAATACTTATACTGACTCAATTACTTCTAGCCCATTAACATTTGGGTTCTTTTGCTGGATCCCCCTAATTCTGAGGCACGACTAATTTCAGCGCTCTCTACTCGCCACTGTGTTTTACTGCAGGACGAGAGAAGCTCTTTACAATTGTAACGCCCCCAATCTTCCCTTGATGCGGGGGAAGTGCCTGAGAATTGGAAAGTGGCAAACGTGACACCATTGTTCAAGATAGGGTGTAAGGACAATTCTTGTAACTACAGGCCTGTCAGTTTAACATCAGTGGTGGGTAATGTTTTAGAAACAATAATCAAGGAAAACATTAACTTGCACTTGGAGAGGTTTAAGCTAATTAAGGCGTGCCAAGACGGATTTGTAATAGGCATCGACCTGAAACGTTAAACCTGTTTCTCTCTCCACGGATGCTGCCTGGCCTGCTGAGTTTATGATGCGGAGATGCCGGTGTTGGACTGGGGTGGACAAAATTGAGATTTCAAATAAAACTGTTGGACTATAACCTGGTGTTGTGCGACCTCTCAATTCTGCTGAGTTTATCCAGCGTTTTCTGTTGTTATTTTGTAAAAGGCAGATCGTGCTTCACCTTCCAATTGAATTTTTTGATGAAGTAACAGAGAGGATTGATGGAGGGAATGCAATGGATGTTGTTTACATGGATTTTCGGAAGGCGTTTGACAAAGTACCACATATAAGGCTGATTAACAAAATTGAGGCTCATGGAATAGGTGGGTCAGTGGCAGCTTGGATAAGGAATTGGCTTAAGGACAGATAACAGCGAGTTGTTATAAATGGCTTTTTTTCAGACTAGAGGATGTTAGACAGTGGTGTTCCCAAGGGTCAGTGCTGGGGCCACTGCTTGTTTTGATATATATAAATGACCTGGATATTGGAATACAGAGTAGAATTTCTAAATTTTCCGATGACACCAAACTTGGGGGTGTGGTAAACAGTGACAATGATACCAATCGACTACAACAGGACATAGAAAGACTCGCGGAATGGGCAGACAAGTGGCAGATGGAATTTAATTCAGAGAAGTGTGAGGTGATGCATTTTGGTAGAAGGAACAGGGAGAGGCAATATACACTTAATGGCACAGTTTTAAAGAGTGTGCAGGGACAGAGCAACTTGGGAGTTAATGTGCATAGTTCCACGAAGGTGGCAGAACATATTGAGCGAGTGGTTAGCAAACCATATGGGATCTTGGGCTTCATAAATAGAGGTATTGAGTACAAATGTAGAGAGGTTATATTGAACCTTTATAAAGCGCTGCTTAGGCCACAACTGGAGTATTGCGTCCAGTTCTGGTCACCATACTTCAGGAAAGATGTGAAGGCCCTTGAGAGGGTGCAGAGGAGATTTACTAGAATGGTCCCAGGGATGGGGGATCTTAGCTGCAATGACAGGTTGGAGAACCTGGAATTTGTTTTCATTAGAGCAAAGGAGGTTTGGGGGAAGATTTGATAGAGGTGTACAAGATTATGACGGGTATAGATAGACTCGATTGGGAAAGGCTGTTACCACTAGTTAAGGTACAAGGACTAGGGTACACATATTTAAAGTTTTTTGGGCAAGAGATACAGGGGGAATGTGAGGAAAATCTTTTTTACGCAGCGAGTGGCGAGGACTTGGAATTCGCTGCCAATGGAAGTGGTGGAAGTGGAGACACTCAATGTTTTCAAGGAGAGACTGGATAGGCACTTGAGGGAAATAATTTTGCAGGGCAACGGGGATAGAGCGGGGGATTGGAACTGACTGGATAGCTCCACAAAGAGCCGGCACGGACTTGATGGGCCACATGGATACTTTCTGTGCTGTATGAGTCTTTGACTATAACTCTCTGTCTACTGACCGCTGACTCATATGCCGCAGAACTAGTGTCACTCTGCCTAATTGTAGAGCTTTCTTAGCCGAGTGCGTTTTACTGCAGGATGAGAGATGTGCTTTATATTTGCAGTGCCTCCTACTGCCCTTTGCCTCGTGTGCTGCAAGTTGAAGCCTGCTCCATCTAATTGGAGTGCCCCGCACTGTTCTCTTATTTACCACAGGGCGATGGATTATCTGTCGAATGGCAGCGCCCCCTACTCTTCTCTGACTGATTTATCAAAGGACAATTGACGCGCTGGATAAATGTGGATCCCCTTACTGCTCTCTGACTGACTTATCACAGGCCGACGGACGCTCTGCCTGTATAGCGCGCTCTACTGACCACCGACTGATTTACCACTGGCTGGTGGACGCTCTGTCGAAGATGAGCGCACCCTACTGCCCTCTGACTGCTTTACCAATGAACGAGGGACGCCATGCCTAAGGACAACGTTCCTTATTACCCTCTGACTGATTTACCACAGGGTGAGCGATACTCTACGTAATCGTAGCGCCCCCTACTGCACTCTGACAGATTTACCACGGGGCGAGGGATGCACTGTCTAATTGTACTGCCTCCTATTGCCATCTGATTAATCGCAGGATGAGGAACTCTCTGTCAAAATGTAACGCCCCCTGCGCCCTCTGACTAATTGACCACAAGACGAGGGACGCTCTGTCTAAGTGCTGCGCCCCTGCTGCCCTCTGTCTGATTCATCACAGGACGAAAAAGAAACACTTGCATTTATATAGCGCCTTTCACAACTATCGGATGACCCAATATGCTTTACAGCCAATGACGTACTTTGCGAAGTGTAGTCATTGTTGCATTGTATGAATTACGGCAGCCATTTTGCGCACAGCAAGCTCCCACAGACAGCAACGTGATAATGACCGATTAATAGTTTTTTTAGTGATGTTGATTAAGGGATAAGTTTTGTCCAGGACAACGGGGATAACTCGGCTGATCTACCGTGAAAAATGCCATAGGATCTTTTACGTCCACTTGAGAAGGCCAACGGTGTCTCGGTTGAACTTCTAATCAGAAAGACCGCAACTCCGACAATACAGCGCTCCTTCAGTACTGCCCCTCCGACAGTGCCGCACTCCCTCAGTACTGCACCTCCCACAGTGCAGAACTCCCTCAGTACTGCCCCTCCGACAGTGCAGCGCTCCTTCAGTACTGCCTCTTCAACAGTGCCGCACTCCCTCAGTACTGCCCCTCCCACAGTGCAGCACTCCCTCAGTACTGCCCCTCCGACAGTGCTGCACTCCCTCAGTACTGCCCCTCCAACAGTGCTGCACTCCCTCAGTACTGCCCCTCCCACAGTGCAGCGCTCCCTTAGTACTGCCCCTCCGACAGTACTGCGCTGCCTCAGTACCGCCCCTCCGACAGTGCAGCGCTCCCTCAGTACTGCCCCTCCGACAGTGCGGCGCTCCCTCAGTACTGCCCCTCTGACAGTGCAGCGCTCCCTCAGTACTGCCCCTCTGACAGTGCAGCGATCCCTCAGTACTGCCCCTCCGACAGTGCAGCGCTCCCTCAGTACTGCCCCTCCGACAGTGCAGCGCTCCTTCAGTACATGCCTCACCAAAACTGCCGCTCTCCCTCAGTACTGCCCATCCCACAGTGCAGCACTCCCTCAGTACTGCCCCTCCGATAGTGCTGCCCTCCCTCAGTACTGCCCCTCCGACAGTGCTGCACTCCCTCAGTACTGCCCCCTCCCACAGTGCAGCGCTCCCTTAGTACTGCCCCTCCGACAGTACTGCGCTCCCTCAGTACCGCCCCTCCGACAGTGCAGCGCTCCCTCAGTACTGCCCCTCCGACAGTGCGGCGCTCCCTCAGTACTGCCCCTCTGACAGTGCAGCGCTCCCTCAGTACTGCCCCTCTGACAGTGCAGCGCTCCCTCAGTACTGCCCCTCTGACAGTGCAGCGATCCCTCAGTACTGCCCCTCCGACAGTGCAGTGCTCCCTCAGTACTGCCTCTCTGACAGTGCAGCGATCCCTCAGTACTGCCCCTCCGACAGTGCAGCGCTCCCTCAGTACTGCCCCTCCGACAGTGCAGCGCTCCCTCAGTTCTGCCCCTCCGACAGTGCTGCGCTCCCTCAGTACTGCCCCTCCGACAGTGCGGCGCTCCCTCAGTACTGCCCCTCTGACATTGCAGCGCTCCCTCAGTACTGCCCCTCTGACAGTGCAGCGATCCCTCAGTACTGCCCCTCCGACAGTGCAGCGCTCCTTCAGTACTGCCCCTCCGACACTGCAGCACTCCCTCATTACTGCCCCTCCGACAGTGCAGCGCTCCCTCAGTACTGCACTAGCAGGTCAGCCTAGAATGTTTTGTGCTGACGTCTCTGGAGTAGGAATTAAACCTCACAACTTTCTGACTCAGGCTGAAGTTTCTATCAATTGAGCAACGGCTGACAGAATGTGTGCTCTGTCGTGCAGAGCGCCTCTTACCGTCCTCTGCCTGATTTACCACAGGACGAGGGATGCTCTGTCTAAGTGTAGCGCACCCTATTGCCCTCTGTCTGAATGACCAGACTACGAGTGAGTTTCTGTCTAATTGCAGCTCCCCCCCCCAACCCCCCGAACTGCCCTCTGACTGATTCTCCGCAGGTCGAGGGATGCTCTGTCTAACTGGAACGCCCCTTACTGCCCTCTGAATTACCATTTGGCGAGAGATGCTCTGTCTAATTGTGGCTTCCCCTAATGCTCTCTGACTGATTTACCACAGGACGAGGGATGCTCTTTCTAAGTGGAGCGCCCCCAATGCCCACTGGCTGATTTACCAGAGGACGAGTGACGTTCTCTCTCAGTGTAACCAGCCTACTGCCCTCTGACTGATTTTCCTCCAGACGATGGATGCTCTTTACATGGAATGCCTCTGACTGCCCTCTGACATACCACAGGACCAGGGATCCTCTGTCTAAATGTAGCGCACCATACTGCCCTCTGATTAATTTACCACAGTACGAGGGACGCTCGGTCCAAGTGGAGCATGATGTAATGCCATCCAACTGATTTACCGCAAGATGAACGATGCTTAAAGTTTAGCGCCCCCTACTGCTGACCGATCTACCACAGGACGAGAGACGCAAGGCCTGTGGATCATGCCCTACTGTTCTACCACAGGACGAGTGACGTTGTCTAACTGGAGCGCCACAGCTACTTCCCTCCGTCTGCTTTACCATAAGAGAAGCGATGCTCTCTCCATGTATAGCGACCCCTACTACCCACAGACTGATTTACCACAGGACGATGGTTACACTATCTAAGTGGAGAGCAACCTGCTCCCCTCTAATTTCCGAATGGAGGAGGGGCGCGTGCCTAAGACTAGAGCTCGTAATGCTTTCAGAAGATTTACCTAAGGAAGCGGGACAGTCTGTCTAAGTGGAGCATCCCCTACTGCCCTCCGACTGATGTGTCACATGATGAGGGACGCTCTCTTTAAGTGAAGCGTCCCCTACTGCCCTTCGACTGATGGACCACAAGATGAGGGACGCTCTGTCTAAGTGGAGCCTAGCCTGCTGCCCTCTGATTTATTTACCACGGAACGAGGGACGCTCTGTCGAAGTGTAATGCCCCCTACTGGCATCTGACTGACTTACCACAGGCTGAGCGGAACTCGAAATGTAGCTGCTGCGACCGCCCTCTGACTAATTTACCACAGAATGAGGGACGGTCTCTCTCAGTTGAGTGTCACGTACTGCCTTCTGACTAATTTACCATTGGATTGGGGACGGTAAGTCTAAGTGGAGAGCCCCCTACTGCCCTATGACTGATTTACCACAGGACGAGCAATGCGCTGTCTAACTGTAGCGCTCCCTACTGCTGACAATTTACCACAGGAATGGGAATGCTCGGTCTAAGTGTAGCGCCCCCTACTGCTGACTGATTTACCACTGGTCGAGGGATGCTCTGCAGCCAGCAATGTGATCATGACTAGGTAATCTGTTTTTGTGATCTTGATTGAGGGATAAGTATTGGTCAGGACACCGGGAATAGATCCCCTGCTCTATTCTGAAATAGCGGATCCCCACTCGCTGTCAAAAAAAAAATTCCCACCCGACCCGCCACCAAATGCGCCCGCTGTGTAGGCTTCGCAAAATCCCCCAGAAACTCGAACAGAGTCCTAAAGGGAGTGATTTTTGGACTTTTCATGCAAACTTGGGATGATGGGACCTCAGTGAAGTGATTTGATGTAAAAACCTAAAGACCACAAGAAGAAAACCCTGAGGAAACTGACTTTTCGAATCTTACTTGGGAAAGACGCCTTCACAGACACACAGGCTGCAGAGGGGCCTGGCCAGGCAATGCAGTAAACTGTCGACAAAACCAAAAAACTCACAAACACATTCAAATATGGATTCCCAGGGGCAAACAAGATGCTGGTAATCTAAAAACGATTCAATGACAATATAACTACGATCACACAGTTTCATAGCCATTATCCCATCCAAAAAAACAATCAACCAGGTATCCAGAGAACAGATATAAAAGCCCGCCAACAGAAGGGCAATAGGTGGAGATTTGGCGCGTAGATAAGGCGGTGTTTAAATCGGAAAGCGATTAACACTAAGCAAAAACCATCGGAACTGGCCAGCCTGCCAAAAACTAGACAATTGAACGAAGCAAGGATCATTTACATTCAAAAAGTAATTCGTTTTAGTAAGGGGATTTGAGCGCGAAAAAGAAACAGTATAATTTGAAAGCCTGTGCCATAATCTCTCTCTTTTTTCGACTGACTGAGGACGCGGACACAGCTCTCTCCCTGATCCAGCAAAACTTACCACAAGCCACGAGGAAGAAGACCAGCACGCAAGAAGAAACCATAAGGGCCTTCCGGACTCCTTTTAAACAAAAAGACTCTAATATCCTGTCAAGGATTCGTTGGTGAGCATTATGCCTGATCTCCTGAAACCAAAAACCTAGCCAGATAGTGGGATATTTGGGAGGGATAAGGTTTTGTTTGATATATTGTCATTTTCCTCGCTTGTACCGTGTGTTCCCCGAATCTGTGTTTAAGTAATAAGTGTGTTTCAAGTTTGTTACCTTTTTCTTTTAAATAATGTAAATTTCTTTCATCAGAACCTGTTTACTGCAATTTTGTTCACAACCCCTAAATAAGCCCAAAGTCTAGGAACCGGAGGGGTGTTGGTCGATTCGAACCGCTCACTTAAGTTGCCCATACATAATGGCGACCACGGCAGGACTTTGGCGAAAGGGTTGTGAAGCAGTAAATGCTGGTTTTGAGGAGAGAACAAAAATGGAAGAGAGGATGTCATCCTATGTATATAAAAAAGTAAATATAACCAAGAAATGGGTCCTCAGGCTGTTGCATGCTGAACGTCCTATGGACACTGCAGCTGCATGGACTGAGAGCAAGGAATACAATAAGTCTGTGGAGAAAGCCATATGGTTGGTCTGCTCCCAGAAACAAATGCAGCTTATGGGGAAGCGCATTCAGGCTCTCACAGAAGAGCTAAAGGAAGAAAGCCAACTGTCCCGTGCCAGAGCTATAGCAGGGGATAGGTTGTTAGCAGAGCTCGGCAAAAAAGATCAGGAACAGTCACAGATGCTGGAGGAACACCGTGCCAGTAAGGAATACCTCCAGTGTCAGGCTACTGAGGCCAAAAGTAGTGAACTGGCATTGCGGGAAGAGAACACCCGCCTTGCCAAGCAATTAAGGGAACTCACAGAGAAGTTAAACGATGTTCAGTCTGCCTATAGAGTAGCCAGTACAAGGGGGTTTGAGGTAGGGGACCACGGCCCCTGTCAGAAGCAGATTGAGAGTCCGAACCTTGCACTGTCCAAGACGAACGGGATGCTGTGCCTGATAAGTCCGGGTGCGGCCAGGGCAGACCTGGAAGAGCAGGGGGTAACTGTTCGACCACCACCTGTGGCGCCAAGGAGAAGCTTGGTTTGGCAGCAGGAGGTGCAGACAATATGTGAGGCTGACAGGGAATGCACACCAGCACCTGTGGCGCCGAGTTTTGACTCGTTCTGGCAGCAGGGAGAGGGGGCGACCCGATGCAGGAGAAGTCAGAGCCAGGGCCAATGTGCCCAGCACGACAGCAACAATTCGGCCCGCCCGCCGGTGGTGGAGGTCAGGGATCCCTTGAAAGTCAATTCTTGGCTCCCCACGGTACACAACAGCTTAGGGCTATGGTAAGCCACCTGAGTAAACTTACCCAAAAGGAAGACCCCTCAGTCCACTTCATGGAGGTGGAACAATCAGCAGCCATTAACGATTGTGACGCTGCCGAAATGGCAAAATTGCTCCTGTTCTCATTAGATGGCAAATTGTACCAGTCACTCTCGACTGAGAGCAAAGAGGACAGACCGGGTATGCTGCCGTCAGGGAGTAAGTATTAGAGGCCATGGGAATGAATGAGGGAAGTCCTTTCTCCCAGGTGGAGAAAACAGTGCAGCTCGCAGGGGAGACCCCACAGGCTTTCGCAGACAGGCTGTGGCCGGTGTACAGGGGTGCTTGTAATGGGGCTCTCGACAGGGCTAACCTGAACAGGGACGAGCTGGCCCACTGGCTCCGTAGACTAGTGGCAAACAGCTTGCCACGAGTAAAAGCCAAGGCTGAGCTTTGGTTTGACCCAAGAGATCCCCGGGTCACCGAGGAGGCAGTGGTCAGGCAACTGACCCTAGCCTACCGGAACGGTAGGGGAGCTGAAGACACCCCACCGAAAGGGAAGGTGCATGAGATAAAGCCCAGTCAGGATAAGAAGGAGTGGCACCAGGAAGGTGGTAAACCTTCCGACACGAAGCGTAGCTGCTTCGGGTGCGGGAAGACTGGGCACTGGAGAAAGACTGTAGGAATCCCTGGAAGGATAGCCTAGCAAAGAAGTCCCCAACTCCTGCCCCAAAAGTAGAGGCACCGACCTCTACCCCCACACTGGACACAATAGTAGCGGCCATGAGAGTCCTGTTGGATGGCCCAGGGAAGGTGGCTACAGACACTGGCGCTCTGATCTCATCTGCCCCACCCAACCCAGAGGCATGACTAGAGCTAGCACAGCCGGTCTACCTGTGTCCCTTCGAGTATGATGCCTGGAAGAGACCGCATGTTAAGATGGCGGTAGAAAAGGTAGAAGGGACCTATCTGTTAAACACAGGAGCTTCGAGCACCCTCATTTATTCAGATAACCCAGCCACCTCACCTCTGTCTAACGGGTTCCCGTACAGCCTAGTGGGATTCACAGGTAACGAGCAGGCTGGCTCATTCTCCATCCCGCTGTCCATTCATTTGGGAACGCTCCTCACCAAGTGGACCTGTGTCCTAATGAAGTGGGAGCAAGAAGGGAAGGGTATCCTGGGGGCCGACTTTATCACAGGCCACAGGATTTTAGTGGATTTAAGGAACCACTGTCTATGGAGAGCATGTGCCCAAAAGGGTAGTGAGGTAGCAGTCATCCCGGAGGCACAAGGCAAGGGGACCTTGTGCACATTAAAACCAAAGGAGGGTTACGACCTCGAACTCATGGTCAGTAACACTCCAATGGAGTACCAGGCATTTGTGCAGGAAAACCTCGCAGCCTTTGCCACTCACAAGCACGACTGTGGGAGGGTAACCGGGGTCGAGGTTAGTGTGAGTGGGGACCCCATGAACCGCCCACAAAAGCAGTATAACTTCCTCAGGGAATCTGAGACAGACTTGGAAACGGCTTTGACTTCTTTAGTCAAGCAGGGGGTATTGAGACCTATAGTTACCCACGTGAACTCCCCACTGTGGCCGGTTAGAAAACCAGACAACTCCTGGAGGGCCACAGTAGACTATCGAGTACTCAACCGAAATATCCCCGCCTGTGCCCCCACGGTTGCAGCCGTAGCCGACCTCATTGGATGTATCCCAGCATCTGCGACCACCTTTACAGTACTGGATATTTCCAACGGGTTCTGGTCAATCCCTCTAAGGAGAGAGGGTCAGTACAATTTCGCCTTTACATTTAAATGCCAACAGTACACATGGAACTGTCTGCCCCAGGGTTTCCACAACAGCCCAAGCATTTTTCACCAATGTATGGCGAATTGCTTGAAGGGCTTCAGCAGGCCCCATCAGCTGGTCCAGTATGTGGACGACCTACTCCTCTTTACCGATGAGGGAGAGGAACATGGTCCCCTTATGGCAGAACTGATGGAACTGCTCAGGTAAGAGGGCTTTAAAGTAAACCCCAAGAAGGCACAGATTGGCCAGCGGGAAGTCAAATTCCTGGGCCTGGCTGTGCGAGCAGGAGAGAGGGCCATTGACAAAGCTGGAAGGGAAGCAGTTCAGGAGTTACCAGCCCCCATCACAGTTATAGGAGTAAGGTCTTTTCTAGTGCTAACTGGGTACTGCAGAGATTTCATTGAGGATTACGCAGCCACAGCAGCCCCTCTGCTCCGACTCCTACACAAGGGAGTGGAGTGTGTTTGGGATCTGGGTTGCGAGGCTGCCTTTGTGAAACTCAAGAGAGATCTGCAGACCGCACCGGCTCTAGGGGCCATTGATGGAGGGGAAGAGTTTTTCCTGAAGGTAGCAGCCAGTGGGGACAGTCTGAGTGCAGTGCTGCTCCAAGAGAGGCATGGCAAGCTGAGGCCAGTGGTTTACTCCTCCAGAATACTCACTGATGTGGAGAGGAGCTACTCCAACTGTGAGAGGCACCTCCTAGCCACTCAGTGAGCTGTGAAAAGATCATTGATCTTCACAGGCACCTCTCCCATCACACTCCTCACTCACCACACGCCCACCCAGATGCTCTTGGATGGGAGAATTAAAGACGGGACAGTTAGCAGTGCCCGCATTGCTCGCTGGACCCTGATTCTCTCACAAATGGATCTGAGGGTAAAAGGTCTCTGCGAGCCAAAGCTCGCAGCCAACATGATTTACTCAGGGACAGCCCACCGGTGTTCCGTTGAAGGGGTATGGGAAGCCAACATAGGTTTGCGAGCTGGGATACACACCACAGGCCGCGAAATCTATGTGGACGGTTCAAGCACAGTATCAGCTGGAAAACGACTCAAAAGGTGTGGGATTTATGACCCAGAGGCAGGCATTGCTCTGGCAATCAATCTCCCCAGCACCATGAGTGCCCAGCAGGCTGAACTGTCTGCGGTGGTGTATGTAGTCACACACCCCGAGGAATTCCCTACCCCATACACGATTTGCTCGGACAACATGTTCACATGCAATTCGTGTACAGAGTACCTGGCCATCTGGTCCCGTCGTGGATACACCTCCGCTGATGGGAGACCCCTGGCCATCAAGCCTCTGTTGGAGAAAATCATGAGGGCAGTAGGGGAGCAAGGTAGGGTCTACATCCAAAAGGTGAAGGACCATTCCAAGGTAGAGCCCCGCGCAGAGGGCAATCACCAAGCCGACATGCTGGCCAAAGAGGGCGCCAGTACAGGCACGTTGTGGGATCCATATGGATCAAACCCGGTAGCAGCAATCAGAGGCAGAGGAGGGACCCAAGAGAGTGCAGGGGTAGCATTGACCCCGGACCTAAAGACGGTCCAGGCACAGGATCCCATCCTAAAAACTGTCATGGAAACGCTGGCTAGAGGGAAGAAGGTAGAGGGCCCATATGGCGCAGCAGCCATCACCCACAAAGAAGGCATGCTGTTCAGGGGGGAACAATGGGTAGTGCCGCAGCAGCACCGAAGGGAATTCCTCCAAATGGCCCATGTGGGTCCAGGAGCGGGGCATCCCGGGCCTGAGACCACCTGGCAGCGGGTGGAACAGGCAGGATGGTGGCCAGGACTGAGGGAGGATGTCCGCGAGTTCTGTGCAGGCTGTCTGGTGTGTGCTGCCAACAACCCTGACTCCCAGAAAAGGAAGGTATCTATGGGACACATCAGGAGGGTAGAGGGACCATGGCAGTCGATCCAGGTCGACTACATCGGGCCCCTACACACCGGTCAGGGAGGCTACAAATACAGCCTAGTCCTGGTGGATGTGTTCTCAAAGTGTGTGGAAGCTTTTCCATGTCGAACAGCTACCACTTTGGGTACAGCCAGGATCCTGGTCAGGGAAGTGTTCTCACGATGGGGGCTCCCACTCTATGTGGAGTCAGAACAGGGGAGTCACTTTACTGGGCAGGTCATGCAAGAGACCCTCAGGGTACTCGGCATAGAAGTGAAATGGCACGTCGCCCACAACCCACAGTCATCAGGGGTTGTGGAGCGTTTAAACCGTACCATCAAAGAAAGGCTGCGAAAGGAGATGGGAGACTCACCCAAAAAGTGGGTAGAAGCCTTACCGTTGGTCCTATTGGGGATCCGGACCAGCCAGTCAAATAGCAGGATTATGCGGACCCCCACCCATGTGCTAGCCCCGGTGCTCACGGAAGGGCAGCTCAGGGAGGTGAACTGGGACAGATTCGTCAGGAATCTGTTGGACCACTTTAAACAGGTCCACTGGCAGGCTGCGAGTAACATGGGAAAACAGCATCGGGGTAACCGATTGCGGCTGGAACCCCGCAAGCACCACGAGTGGGAGGTTGGAGATCAGGTCATGTTGAGAAATTTTGCCTGGTTCGGGAATTTCGAACCATTGTACACAGGGCCCTACAACATTGTAGACAAGGCAAGCCCCATGGTCTATGCCATAAAGATGCCCCGCCGTACAAAGTGGTTTCACATCAACCAATGCAATCTGTTTAAACCTAAAAGGGAACAGCCGGCAAAGGTGGACTGCCCCCAAGTTAGAAATCCTCAGCCAGCCGCAGCTGTGGCAGACGCACAAGCTGCAGCGGGAGGGACAGTGTGTTGTCTCACAGGAGAGGTCACTCCACCGATTATGTGGGACTCAAGCACACCACCAGTGGCCAGAGCCCTAAGAAGGTCTCCCCGCACACCACAGCCAAGGCCACTGTGACCACAGGTGTATCTGTTTAGAGGGTCCCACCCAAAGTGGGTTTCAACCCGAAGAAGAGCGCCCAAGAGCAGGGAGCGTTCTAAAGTTGGGGATTCCCAGCCTACAGCCTCCAACAGTCAGGGTTTCACAGGAGAGGTACTACTGGGAGAAGAGAGAGAGAAGGGTCCACCGCCTGCAGCCTCAGGCTGGGAGGAGCCCACAGATATGAATCAGGGCGCTGCAGCCACACCAAAGTGGGTCGTGTGCTACAGCACAGGACGCAGCTGTGATGTTAAGATACCCCCAGCGGTTTTGAGGAATGCCTTCTGGGTCCGGCGGTACAGGCCGCATTACACCCAGTTGTACAAGCCATCCAGAGGCCACATAAGGCAGAGACTAAACAGGATTTAACCTGGCCGTCCGGAGGCTGGCTGCAAATGTACAGAATTTTCGGTTTTAAGTAATTGCAGTTTTGGTGGTTATGAATTGTCATTAGTTTAGTTGTTTGTAGAGTTTTTTTAAGTTAAAGGGCTTGATTAATTATCCAGCCAGAGATCCTATCTGGGACTTGGATATATGTTTTTTGTGTGACCCTACAGAATGGACTTCGGAATGACAAGGTTTCTGCTCCTGCTCGCCCTGGTAGGGATGAGCATCGGTGACCGAGGTGACGTGGAGGACTCCCACATTTATGGGTGTTCAGGAGTGAGAGCACCAGTCGTCACCGCAGTGGGTGGCGAGTGGGGAGTGGAGGAGCTCACCATCTACTTCCACGAGGGAAGGTGGCCAGTTTGGCTGGGGTCCAACTCTACTAAATACTCCAACTAGCCCGGGTTCACGTACGGGGAGGCCTCCCTCCCATGCCCCAGAATACAGGTCGTTGCCACAAGGGTCAGTGTCACCGAGGGGAAGCGTGTATGCCTTACCTGTAAGGGACGAATTCCCCTGAATAGGTGGTGGTGGGTCAGGAAGCTGAGCAGGGACGCAGGGGACCATAAAGCCGAATGGGAAAGATTAGGGAACGACACCCACCGGACAATCACAGGGACCTAAGGAGGAGTGAGTGTTTGTTGGGATAAGTGGTGGGAGTCGGAACAGGGAGTCTATGTTTGTATGTGGAGATCAGAGGAAGCCTGCCCCACAGGGGTATCCATCATCTTCTCCAGCCAATGGCAAGATGCCGGGGAGCGGATAGGGTGGGATTCTAGCCTGCATGGGTGCGTGGTCCCATACATTCCGGTCCCAGTTAATGCCACTGAACTCGTGGCACACACCCGAAAGCCTCTACCCACGACCCAGGTACCGAGCACCCTGGAAGAAAAGTGCCCTACCACCACTAAGGGACCAGTGAATGGGTTAGTCCAAGTACCAACCGAAAAGGTACTATACCAGGGGGTACACTATGCAGTAGCTTCAGTAATATTAAACCTTACCGAGGTATACTTACCTTAGTGGTGTCCTAAGGAGACGGAGCAGCTGTACCAGGCCCTGCTAAAGGAAATGTTTAGGAAATTTTACGAATTTGATTTTGCCAATATAGACAAAGTAGAGCTATACAGAATACACCCTGAGAACCCCATGGGCACGGGTAGACAAAGAAGGGGAGCCTGGAATGATGTCTTCACTGCCTATAGTACAGGTAATAAATAGACTGGATGACATGGAATTACAGACACAGATAAATGGTTTAAAAACCCAGTTAAGAAAGATCCTGAAGGATGGGAACACAGTGGTAGGCTCAGAGCTACATGAGGACCAAGCTATGACGGTTCATTTAAAGGAAATTACTGCAGAATTGGAAAGGCATGCCAAAACAGTAAATGCACTCATACGGGAGGATAGGAATGCATCGGATCAAGCTGCACAGAATTAGGTGTGTGTGCTGTACGGGGCATGGTTGCTGGGCGAGGGCCGTAGCAACCTGGAGGATTTAAAGCAAGGTTTAGTCCCCTCCTGGATCAGCAACAAGCACCTTGCAGCCCTCCACCCGTTTAGTAATTCGCTGAGCCCATGCCAATTTCGTCTAGCCTCTGAAGCCTACCCTGTTCCAATAGATTGTGGGCGTTCAAATCACACTATCATGGGGATAGTAGTGAGAATGCCGGTCATGAGTGGGACAGCCCGACCCGTACCGGTATACAGGGTGGAGAACATTGGAGTCATTCAAGGGGGTGCACGCATCCGTTTTAAAGCGGTCCCACCTTATGTCATCAAGTGGGAGCACGCCATGACAGGTACTGACCTCTCCGGGTGCCGGAGCCGGGGTTCACACATAATACTGTGTTCCCAGCACTTGAACGCCTATTCCAAACCATAGTGCGGGTTTAAAGCTGCTGGCGCACGACCTATCAATTGTACCATGGAGGTGATGGTACACGGCCATGTTTCCCCACAGGTAGCATATACAGGGTGTGGGACATACTGTGTCACCACAGGTGCGTCCCACTACCAGCATGGACACTTCTGGTGTCCGGTAAGTGACAGCAGTTTCTGCTTTAAACCCGAAGCAGAAGTTCAAGTGGCCCAGGAACGGATTGTCCCCATTCCTGAACCCTCCACTGTTCACCTCACTGTAACAGAAAACATCACCAACCTGCAAAAGTATGTGACTTAGTTTGGATATAAAATTCCCCCTCTACCCGAACATCTTACCATCCTACTTAAAGATGTTGAGATTTCACAAAAACATTTCTACACCCTGGAACAGAAAACAGTTGAAATAGAGGCAGAGATTTTGGATATAGTAGTTCCACCCTGGTGGGATACTTTCGAGAATATAGAGGTGCCGTCCTGGATCAGGATGGCTTCCCATCTTTTGGTGGTCTGCCAGCTCGGGAAAGTTCTCTACCTGCTGTGTGCAAAGTGCAGAGGAAGGGACGGGGAGCTCCGCTCCAGACACGAAGGGACTTGGGAAGTGCATCAAAATAAAGGCTATGGCCAGGGATGGAACGAACCTTGAATTTTGTCTTTTAATAAAAAAATTGTATGTGTGTTGTGTCATTTTTATGATGTGTATGATGGGTTTTTTCCAAGCTGTGCAGGGGTGTCGGACCCTCTCCGTGCTTGGATGTGAAATAAAGATTGATTCTTACCTGTATGTACCTGAAACAGCACTTTCAAAAGGGGAATGAATGTTTGAGTATTTAGTTTAGGTAATACAGGGGAAGGTTGGTTTTCGGGGATCGGAAATTTTGGTCACCTGTTAATGATACTAATTCAGTGTTAGTATCAAAGTGGGGGATGTCGGCTTCGCAAAATCCCCCAGAAACTCGAACAGAGCCCTAAACGGAGTGATTTTTGGTCTTTTCCTACAAACTTGGGATGATGGGACCGCAGTGAAGTGATTTGATGTAAAAACCAAAAAGATCGGGGAAGAAAAACCTGAGGAAACTGATTTTTTTTAAATCTTATTGTTGGGAGAGACATTTTTTCACAGACACAAGCTGCGAGGGGTGTGGCCGGTCAGTGAACAGACCAAGCTGTCTTGGAATTGTTTGAGACAAAGCAAAAACTCACAAACACATTCAAATATGGATCCCCAGGGGCAAACAAGATGCTGGAAATCTAAAAACGATTCAATGACAATATAACTTCGATCACACAGTTTCATAGCCATTATCCCATCAAAAAAACAATCAAGCAGGTATCCACAGAACAGATTTAAAAGCCCGCCAACAGAAGGACAATAGGGTGAAGATTTGGTGCGTAGATCAGGCCGTGTTTTAAATCGGAAAACGATTAACACTAAGCAAAAACCATCGGAACTGGCAAGCCCGCCATAAACTAGACAATTGGATGAAGCAAGGGTCATTTACATTCAAAAAGGAATTCGTTTTAGTAAGGGTTTTTTGGGCGCGAAAAAGAAACAGCATAATTTGAAAGCCTGTGCCATAATCTCTCTCTTTCGGACTGAAAGACGACGCGAACACAGCTCTCTCCCTGCTCCAGCAAAACTTACCACAAGCCACGAGGAAGAAGGCCAGAAGAACAGCACGCAAGAAGAAACCAGAGCGACTACTGCAGTGACCATCAGATACCTCGCAGCGACAAGGGCCTTACGGAGTCCTTTTAAACAAAAGACTCTAATATCCTGTCAAGGATTCGTTGGTGAGCATTATCCCTGATCTCCTGAAACCAAAAACCTAGCCAGATAGTGGGATCTTTGCGAGGGATAAGGTTTTGTTTGATATATTGTAATTTCCCTCGCTTGTACCGTGTGTTCCCCGAATCTGTATTTAAGTAATAAGTGTGTTTTAAGTTTGTTACCTTTTTTTCTTTTAATAAAGTAAATTTCTTTCATCAGAACCTGTTTACTGCAATTTTGTTCACAACCCCTAAATAAGCCCAAAGTCTAGGAACCGGAGGGGTGTTGGAGTGATTCGAATCGCTCACTGTCTCAGAAAGCGAAGGCTGACCCCACTTAAGATACCCCTTACAGTGCCCAGGTATTGATACTGTTTTGGAGGGGTCATTTCCCAGGTAATGGTTCTGTTCGGGAGGAGTCAGTGCCCAGCTAATAATTCTGTTTTGGTGCGGTCAGTGCACAGGTAATGATTATGTTTGGGAGGGGTCAGTGCCCAGGCAATGATTCTGTTTGGGAGGGGTCATTGCCCAGGTAATGATTCTGTTTGGTAGGAGTCAGTGCCCAGGTAATGATTCTGTTTGGGAGGGGTCAGTGCCCAGATAAAGATTCTGTTTTGGAGGGGTCACTGCCCAGGTAATGATTATGTTTGGGAGGGGTCAGTGCTCAGGTAATGATTCTGTTCGGGAGGGTTCACTGCCCAGGTAATAATTCTGTTTGGGTGGGGTCAGTGCCCAGGTAATGATTCTGTTTGAGAGGAGTCAGTGCCCAGGTAATGATTCTGTTTGGGATGGGTCACTGCCCAGGTAATAATTCTGTTTGGGAGGGGTCAGTGCCCAGGTAATGATTCTGTTTGGGAGCGATCAGTGCCCAGGCAAAGATTCTGTTTGGGAGTGGTCAGTGCCCGGGTAATGATTCTCTTTGGGAGGGGTCAGTGCCCAGGTAAAGATTCTGTTTTGGAGGGGTCACTGCCCAGGTAATGATTCTGTTTGGGAGGGGTCAGTGCCCAGATAAAGATTCTGTTTTGGAGGGGTCACTGCCCAGGTAATGATTCTGTTTGGGAGGAGTCAGTGCCCAGGTAATGATTATGTTTGGAAGGTATCAGTGCTCAGGTAATGAATCTGTTTTGGAGGGGTCAGTGCCCACGTAAAGATTCTGTTTTGGAGGGATCATTACCCATGTAATGATTATGTTTGGGAGGAGTCAGTGCCCAGGTATTGATACTGTTTGTGAGGTGTCAGTGACCAGGTAATGATTCTGTTTGGATGTGGGTCAGTGCCCAGGTAATGATTCTGTTTGGCAGGTGTCAGTACCCAGAAAATGATTCTGTTAAGGAGGGGCTCAGTGCCCTGGTAATGATTAGGTTTGGGAGGGGTCAGTGCCCAGATAGTGATTCTGTTCGGGAGGTGTCTTTGCCCAGGTAATGATTCTGTTTAGGCTGTGTCAGTGCCGAGGAAATGATTCCGTTTGGAAGGGGGTCACTGTTCAGGTAATGATTAGATTTGCGAGTTGTCAGTGCACAGGTAATGATTCTGTTTGGGTGGTGTCAGTGCCCAGGTAATGATTATGTTTGGGAGGGGTCAGTGCTCAGGTAATGATTCTGTTCGGGAGGGTTCACTGCCCAGGTAATAATTCTGTTTGGGTGGGGTCAGTGCCCAGGTAATGATTCCGTTTGAGAGGAGTTAGTGCCCAGGTAATGATTCGGTTTGGGATGGGTCACTGCCCAGGTAATAATTCTGTTTGGGAGGGGTCAGTGCCCAGGTAATGATTCTGTTTGGGAGCGATCAGTGCCCAGGCAAAGATTCTGTTTGGGAGTGGTTAGTGCCCGGGTAATGATTCTGTTTGGGAGGAGTCAGTGCCCAGGTAAAGATTCTGTTTGGTAGTGGTCAGTGCCCGGGTAGTGATTCTGTTTGGGAGCCGTCAGTGCCCAGGTAATGATTCAGTTTGGAAGGGGTCAGTGCCCAGGTAATGATTATGTTTGGGAGGTGTCAGTGCCAAGGTACTGATTCTGTTTGGGCGGGGGTCAGTGCCCAGTTAATGATTAGGTTTGGGAGGGGTCCGTGCCCAGGTAATGATTCTGTTTGGGAGGGGTTCATTGACCAGGTAATGATTAGGTTTGGGAGGAGTCATGGCCCGGGAAATGATTCTGTTTAGGACGCGTCAGTGTCCAGGTAATGATTAGGTTTGTGAGGGGTCTGTGCCAAGGTAATGATTCTGTTCCGGATTGGTTCAGTTCACAGGTAATGATTGGGTTTGGGAGGAATCAGTGCACAGTTAATAATTCTCTTTGGGATGAGTCAGTGCCAAGGTAATGATTCTGTTTGGGAGGAGTCAGTGCCAAGGTAATGATTCTGCTACGGAGGGGTCAGTGCCCAGGTAATGATTCTGTCTGGTAGGGGGTAGTGCCCAGGTAATGATTCCGTTTGGGAGGAGTCAGTGCTCGGTTAATGATTCTCTTTGAGAAGGGTCAGTGCCCAGGTAATGATTCTGTTTTGGAGGGGTTAGTGCCCAGGTAATGATTCTGTTTGGGAGTGGTCAATGCCCAGGTAATGATTCTGTTTGGGAGGAGTCAGTGCCCAGGTAATGATTAGATTTGGGAGGGGTCAGTGCCCAGGTAATGATTCTGTTTGGGAGGGGGTCAGTGCCCAGGTAATGATTAGGTTTAGGATGTGTCAGTGCCCAGGTAATAATTCTGTTTGGGAGGGGTCAGTGCCCAGGTAATGTTTCTGTTTGGGAGGCGTCAGTGCCCAGGAAATGATTCAGTTTGGGAGGGGTCTGTGCACAGGTAATGATTCTGTTTGGGAGGTTTCAGTGCCCAGGTAATGATTCTGATTGGAAGCAGTCAATGCCCAGTTAAAGTTTGTGTTTTGGGGGTTTCAGTTCCCTCGTAATGATTCTGATAGGAAGCATGTCAATGCTCTGTAATGTTTGTGTTTGGGAGGTGTCAGTGCCCAGGTGCTGAATCTGTTAGGAAGCAGTCAATGCCCAGGTAATGTTTGTGTTTGGGAGGTGTCAATGCCCAGGTAATGATTCTGTTTGGGAGGGTTCTGTGACCAGGTACTGATTCTGATAGGAAGCAGTCAATGCCCAGGTAATGTTTGTGTTTGGGAGGTTTCAATACCCAGATAATGATTCTGATGGGAATCAGTCAATGTCCAGGTAAGGTTTGTGTTTGGGGGGTTTCAGTGCCCAGGTAATGATTCTGTTTGGAAGCAGTGTGTCTCGAATGCAGCACGTGATCCTCTCTCAAAGGCAGGTCGGTGGTCTATGCAGGAAAAACTGAAATTTAATTTTCTTTTCTGTTTTCAGTTTAGAGTAAAATTTAAACAACGCCAGGGGGCGTGCCCTGACAGGCGGTGGTGTTGTCACTCTGAGGGAGATATCGGAGCAAGAGGAAATGGTCACACAATTGCTTGGAATCACTAGTTGCTGTTCACTGACCAATCAGGCATTTGGGTAAGGAAAGGTTAGTTGTTCTGCCCAGCTATATGTTAAAAACTGTTATGTGTGTGTTAAATATCAGCTTCTGTGATGTGGCAGATCACACTTCACCTTTGTAAATGACCTGTTTCCTTCCCACAGGTGGACAGCTTCCTTCTCACACACGGGATGACCAATGCGTTGAGTCTGCGGCTGCAGAGGGCATTGGGGAAGGGGTTACAGATGCAGTGGGAGCAGTAAGTGAGTGGGGGAGGAGGAGGAATTTGTGCTGTGTCAACTAGTGGAAGGGCAGGGTATGGACCATGGGTTGCTGCACAGCACCTCTCCATCTCCTGGCCCCTCTGGCTTTGTGCCAGGCACAGATGACTGTCGTTCCACAGCCAGACACCAACCTGATACTGCAGAGCAGGTGGGAGAAGCAGCAAGACGTTCAATGCAATGGAATGACATAGAAACACAGGTGCAACAGGTTGAAGGGTTGAGGCAAGATACGCTCACTCTTCATGGAAAGAAAGTTGACTTTCTTGCCTCTATCAGGCAGGGAATTGATGCAGTTGGTAATCAGTTAATATTGCAGTTGCAAAAAGCACGTGATGTTACTATGGCGCTTAATCAGATAAACGAGTAATTCGTTCAACTATTGCAATTGCAAAGAGCAGGTTCTGCTGCCATAACTTTGACTCCCGCAGAACCGCCCCTGTCTGCTCTCAGTGCAGACACAGTGCAGGCCCACGAGACAGCAGCTCCGCGAATTATGATGGAAGCAAATGTTGCCTTTCAGCCGCAACAGCAGCAGCAGCAACCCTGTCACGAGCCAATTGCTGAAGGGCAAGAGATGGAACACAGGGCCTTTCACTTGGCAGCCGAGGGCTCCGGTCAGGGGGAAAGACAAAGGCAGGATAAAGCAGCGCGCCACGTTTTGAACAATCCACCTCCTTTGACCCGAAGGCACAGATGCAAGGGGGCTTATCGTTCAATTCTTTAATGTTTCGTTTTATTTAAATGTTGGCGTTGTTTTCTTTAATTGAAAATAATATTTGTGACTGAAAGTGTATGTAACCGTTTCGTTTCAAAAGTACAGCCTCTAGTCACTTTGGAAAAAAAAACAATTTTTTTATTAGCAACAAATTCAACATTACAACTGTTTCAAAATTAAAAAACAGCTAGTTTCCATCTTGAATGTCTTTATTGCACTAAGAAACCGCAAAAGTCTCTTTAAACTGTTTACAAATGTTATCCAAAGATGTATCTTTGCAAATGTTTACAAAGTAGAAAATAGCTAGGTAACATTTAAAAGTTAAATACCAGGAACAACAAAACAGCACGTTGAAAGTCTTTGATGCTGCAATAAAAGTTCACTGTTTCACTTTAAATTGTGTCTGTTCCTTTCTTTGCCTTGCTGGGGGAGGGGGAGGTACAAGGCGTCACTATCATCAGCTCATGAAGGTGTTGGCTACTAACAGTTCCCGAGCAGCCTTGCATTTGGCAGCACTTGGCTCCTCCGAGTCAGGCCTGGCCTCAGGCACATTGGCACGTCCATGTCCTCCATTTCAGCATGGAGCTCCTCTGCAGGGTTAAGGGTCAGTCCTTCCCGCATCGCAAAGTTATGCAAAGCACAACAGGCCACCACAATCCTTGCTACTTACAGAGGAGAATACTGCAAGGCCTCCCTGACCTGTCCAGGCACCGGAAGTGTGATTTCAGAACCCTTATTGTCCTCTCCAACACTGGCCTTGTGGACACGTGTGCCTGGTTGCATCTCTCCTGAACCTCATTATTGGTCTTGTGGTAGCGAGTCGTCAGCCATGGTCTTAGCGGGTAGCCCTTGTCACAGGTTTCCTCTTTAAAAAGATGCAGTACCTGTAGGGGAAAAATGGAAAGAGTTGTTAAAGACATATTAATAAAGTGAATGGGTAGAAATTCACGTCGGGCGGTGGTGAGACACGGGCGGTAGCGGAACGTGCGCCCGTCAGACCCGCCTGATGAATATCATCGCCGGAGACCAATTTATAGGAATATATATTTATTTTATTCATCCATAACAATTTTGAATAGCATATAAATTTTAACATTAAAACATTCATATGTTCTGGCATAATTATTTTAAAAATTATTGAAAGTGAAAAAAATCATGTTTAAAAAGTCATTTTCAAGTTAAAAAAATAAATCTAATTGAATAGAATGCTTTCCTTCTCCACAGCAAAAGTTCCTCTGTAAAATACCTACACTCCTCAGGACACCCCAATGCCTCTCTTTGAGATCCAAAAGCACTAAAATATTTAAAATTAATAATAAAAGTTGTTAAAAACTGAAATCAGGGTTTGTCCTACACACTTTGCTAAATTTCAAAGCTAAAACAGTTCCGTTTCCGGTTCACCCCCTGACTTCCAGGACTTCTTCCTGCGGTTTCTTTGTCCACAATGCAGGCTGTACGCCTGTTTTTTCTACTATAGCAGTTTCGTGCAGGACTGCCTTGCTTTATTTGGGCAAATAGACCAATCCTGCGCTAGCAGTGTTTCATTCCCCGGGGATGCGGTCAAGAAGATTTGAACATCTCAGCCTTGAATATATTCAAAGACTCAGCATGCACAGCTCTCTGGGGCAGAGAATTCCAAAGATATACAACCCTTTGAGTGAATAAATTCCTTCTCACCTCAGTCTTAAATGGCCTACCCCTTCTCCTGAGACTATACCCCCTAGTTATCGACACTCCAGCCAGGGGAAACAACCTCTCAGCATCTACCCTGTCAATCCTCTTCAGAATCTTGCATGATTCAATGAGATCACCTCTCATTCTTCTAAACTCCAGAGAGTGTAGGCCCATTCTACACAATCTCTCATCATAGGACAGCCCTCTCATCCCAGAAATCAATCTAGTAAACATTCTTTGCACCGCCTCCAAGGCAAGTATATCCTTCCTTAGTTAACGAGACCAAAACTGTACACAGTACTCCAGGTGTGATCTCTCAAAGGCCCTGTACGATTGTAGCAAGACTTCCTTACTCTTATACTCCAACCCCCTTGCAATAAAGGCCAACATGCCATTGCCTTCCTTATTGCTTGCTGTACCTGCATGCTAGCTTTCTGTATTTCTTGCAGGAGGACATCCACATCTACCTGAACACCAACATTTGAAAGTTTCTCACCATTTAAAAAATATTCTGTTATTCTATTCTTCCTACAAAGTCTATTCTTCCTACCCTATTCTTGACGGATCGCAAGCTCCGGCTTTCCGTACATGTGCAGAAAATCCGGGCCATGTTTTTAACCAAAGGCATTAAGGGATATGGGGCGAAGACGGGTAAATGTTAGTTCACAGATCAGCCATGATCTCATTGAATGCCGAAACATGCTCAAGGGGCTAAATGGGCTATTATTCCTCTGTTCCTATACATTATTCTTCCCATCCAATAAAGTGGTGTCACGTTGTTCTGTCGGCAGACGTTAAGCCCGTATTGGCACACTAAGCTCAAAGAAGACTTGCACTAGACAGGGTGTAGAGGAGGTTTTCGAGGATGTTGCCAGGAGTGGAGAATCTTAGCTATGAGGAAAGATTGGATAGGCGGGGGTTGTTTTCTTTGGAACAGAGGAGGCTGAGGAGAGACTATATTGAAGGATATAAAATTATGAAGGGCTTAGATAGAGTGGATAGAAAGGACCTATTTCAATTAGGAGAGAGGTCAATAACATGGCATCATAGATTAAAGTAATTAGTAGAAGGAGTAGAGGGGAGTTGAGGAGACCCTTTTCACCCAGAGGGTGGTGGGATTCTGGAACTCACTGCCTCAAAGGCTGGTAGAGGCGGAAACACTCATCATATTTGAAAAGTACTTGGAAATCACTTGAAGTGTGGTAACCTACAAGGCTATGGACTAAGAGCTGGAAAGTGGGATTAGGCTGGTAAGCTCTTTTTTGGCCTGCACATACACGATGAGCTGTAAATTCTTTGTCTGAGATGGACTGAACGAAAATATAATCTTTATTTGCAAATATTAGTTGAGAGAGAAGCCCATCGATTAAAGAGACGTTGGGCTGAAACGAAATTGTTCAGGGACAGAAAACAGAGAGCTGTGGTGAGTAGTTGTTTTTCAGACTGGAGGGCAATGTGCAGTTGTATCTCCCAGCGGCCGGTTTGGGGCCATTGCTCTTCTTCATATTTAATTATTGCCCTGGATTTGGGTATACAGAGCAAAATGCAAAGAGGCACGAAACTAGGAAATGTAATAAACAATGAGGAGGCTACTAACAGACTTCAGAAGGACATAGATAGAGTTTTAAAATGGGGAGATACATGGCCGATGAAATTTAAGGCAGTGAAGTGTGAAGTGATTCATTTTGGTAGGAAGAGCGAGGGGAGGCAATACAAACGAAATTGTAAATTTTAAAGGGTGCAGCAACCTATACCGACACAAGTCTTTAAAGATTACAGGACAAGTTGAGATTGCTGCTAAAAAGACATACGGTCCTTGGCCTTATAAGTAGCGGCATGGCCTTGAAATGTGTCTCGGGCGGTGGAACAAAACGGGCGGTATCGGGTCGGTCGCCCGTTACACGCAGCGCCTGATATTCAGTTCCAGTCAGTTCACTGCATTAAAATGGCTGGAGCCGGCAGGGTGTGTTTGTGCTTTGCTGCGGTTAACGCAGATCAGTTAGAAGGACTGCACTGTGCCTCCACATATAAACAACAACCTCCTGAGCAAGTGTTATCTTTCCCGCCAGGTGGGTGCGGGGGAACTGCTGGCACTCTCCAGGCAGAGGCGGAGACGGCGCCAGGGAGCGCGCTGTTCTGACCTGAATCACTGTTAATCGACTTAACAACAAGATTATTATTAGAACACGCGGAGGCGGGGCTGCAATGGTCGGCGTGGATGGCAATGACTGGACAAAACAGGTTAAGCATCTGGGCAGGTCAAAAAACAGCAATTACAAGATCTTGTTAATTCAAATCTATATAAAAATAATCAGTTCTACCGAACTTCTGACCGACTCCAAAATAAAATCACACGTCAGTTTCTGGGCTCCACATATATAGCTCAGACTGGAAGCGGAGCGGAACAGTGTGTGCGTTTATTTTAAGCAAGATTTTACAAAGTTTACCCTCGATTCTGTCGCACCGATAATCTGATCTTTACTTTCCTGGAAATCTGTGAATTTAAATTAGATTAAAAGTTATAACTAACTTTGTTCACAGTGGATGTAGCAGAGAATTGCCAAGTCGCTTCGATTTCATTTGACCAGAAAGGCTGTTCCCTGTTGTGAAGCAAATGAGGAATGTTTGAGTTGAAATCCACCCTGGGGGCAGGCAGCAGATTTCACACAGAGGGCGGAGCTCTGAATCTCACAGAACAAGGATCAGATCAAATTCACAATTTGTGACTGGCTGAAATCAAACCAGGAACTTCTACTTGATGGTTTGTGGTGAAATAACAAGGATGTAACTCGCAAAATCTACACAGAAATAGAGACAGAAAATCCTTGGGGGATCAAGGTAAGGTTAATGTAGCTTCTAAGATTGATTTTGGTTTTTATTAGGATTTTCTCCCCTTCCTCTTTCTTTTTAAAGGCGATTTTCCGCGGTCAGGTATGCTCCCCGGAGCCGGGAGCTCTTTGTTCCTCACAGGTGTAACAATTCTGTGAGTGTTCACTAAGACCGTGACTGAAGGTAGCCCATTCTGCACCATGGATTTCAGGGCTGGTCCCACCACTGATCTCCCCCAGTCTCCGACAGACACATTTTAAAGCGGCTGCGGGACAGAAAGCAGGTCACGAACTCTGGGAATTTACCCCATTGTGTCCCAGCGGCGCCTTCTCCCTATTGTAGAATTCACAGTTTAGACAGACAGGGCTGGGAACCTGTGGCTCTAACTCCATATAGTTTTATTTTAAATGGATATTTTCACTCATTGAACCGCGTGGTGCCAAGTACAGTTTTATTTCACTGATCAAAGGCGGGACCAGAAATTCAGACTAAACACATAGTTCAGCTCAGTAAAGGTTTCAACCATTCGCACTGGCCGATTATCGCTCTGTGCCGAGCAGCTGGAATATAAGAACATAAGAAATGGGAGCAGGAGTCGGGCATTTGGCCCTTCGAGCCTGTTCCGCCATTCAATAAGATCATGGCTGACCGTCTACCTCATCATCCCTTTTCTGCACAATCCCAATATCCCTTGTACCCTTAATATTCAAAAATCTATCGATATCTGTCTTGAATATACTCAACGACTGAGCCTCCACAGCCTTCTGGGGTAGAGAATTCCAAAGGTTCACCACCCTCTGAGTGAAGACATTTCTCCTCATCTCAGTCATAAATGGCCGACCCCTTATTCTGAGACTGTGACCCCTGGTTCTAGACTCTCCAGCCAGGGGAAGCATCCTCCCTGTATCTACCCTGTCAAGTCCAGTAAGTATGTTGTATGTTTCAATGAGATCACCTCCCATTCTTCTAAACTTTAGAGAATATAGACCTCGTCTACTCAATCTCTCTTCATAGGACATTCCCCCCACCCCAAGAAGCAGTCTAGTGAACCTTCGTTGCACTCCCTCTATTGCAAGTATATCCTTCCTTAGGTAAGGAGACCAAAACATGTAGATAATGCTCCTGGTTTGGTCTCACCAGAGCCCTATATAATAGCATTAAGACATCTTTACTCTTATACTCAAATCCTCTTGTAATAAAGGCCACAATACCATTTGCTGTCCTCATTGCTTGCTGTACCTGCATGTTAACTTTCAGTGATTCTTGTATAAGGACACCAAGGTTCCTCTGAACACCAACATTTCCCACTCTCTTCATATAGGGTGTAAAAGAGGAGGGGGTGTCGCAATATTAATCAAGGAGTCAATTATTGCTGTAAGGAGGGATGATATCTTAGCAGGTTCCTCTAATGAGGTCACATGGGTAGAGCTTAAAAACAAAAAGGGGACAAGCACTTTGTTGGGAGTGTACTATAGGCCCCCAAACAGTAATGGGGAGACAGAGGAACAGATATGTAGGCAAATCTCACAGAAGTGTAGAAATAATAGGGTAATAATAGTAGGGAATTTGAACTTCCCCAATATTAACTGGGATAGTCAAAGTGTGAAAGGTTTAGAGGGTGCGGAATTATTAAAGTGGATCCAGGAGAGCTTTTTGAGCCAGCATGTAGAAAGTCCTACAGGAGAGGGGGAGGCACTGGATCTAATTCTAGGGAATGTAGCCGGGCAAGTGGTAGAAGTGTCAGTCGGAGAGCATTTTGTTGAGAGTGACCATAATTCGGTGAGATTAAATGAAGTCATGGAAAAGGAAAAAGATGGACCGGAAATAAAGAATCTAAATTCGGGGAAGGCCGAATTTAATATGATAAGGCAGGATCTGGCCAAAGTAGACTGGGATCAGCTACTTGTAGGAAAATACACATCAGAGCAGTGGGAATCTTCCAGAGAGAAAATAGAGAGAGTACAACACCAACATATTCCCGCAAAGGTCAAGGGTGTGACCAACAAAACCAGGGAACCCTGGATGTCAAGGGATATACAAGAATGGATTAGGAAAAAAAAGGGAGGCTTTTGCAGGTACAAAGAACTAAAAACAGTGGAAGCCCTAGAGCAGTATAGAAAGTGCAGGGGGGTACTTAAAATATAAATTAGGAGAGCGAAGAGGGGACATGAAAAAATACTGGCGGGCAAAATAAAGGAAAATCCCATGGTGTTTTATAAGTATATTAAGGGCAAGAGGATAACCAGGGAAAGAGTAGGGCCCATTAGGGACGAAAGTGGCAATCTGTGTGTAAAGCCGGAAGATGTGGGTGAGGTTTTAAATGCATATTTTGCATCTTTGCTCACTATGAAGAAGGGCGTTGTTGGCATAGAAATCAGGCAGGGGGATTGTGATATACTTGAACAAATTAGTATTGAGAGGGAGGACATACTAGCGGTTTTAGCGGGCTTAAAATTGGATAAATCCTCAGGCCCTGACGAGATGTATCCCAGGCTGCTGTGTGAGGCAAGGGAAAAGATTGCAGGGGCTCTGACACAAATGTTCAGATCCTCTCTGGTCACAGGAGAGGTGCCAGAGAACTGGAGAAATGCTAACGTAGTACCATTGTTCAAGAAGGATAGTAGGGATAAACCAGGGAATTACAGGCCAGTGATCCTTACATCAGTGATAGGGAAATTAGTGGAAACAATTCTGAGTGACAGAAATAGTCTCCAATTGGTGAGGCAAGGATTAATCAAGCATAGTAAGCATGGCTTTGTCAGGGTGAGATCATGTCTAACCAATTTGATTACATTTTTCGAGGGGGTGACTAGGTGTGTGGTTGTGGGTAGTGCAGTTGATGTATTCCACATGGACTTCAGTAAGGCTTTTGACAAAGTCCCGCATGGCAGACTGTTCAAGAATGTAAGAGTGCATGGGATCCGGGGCAATTTGTCACATTGGATCCAAAATTGGCTAAGGGACAGGAGGCTGAGGGTGATGGTCGAAGGTTGTTTTTGTGACTGGAAGCCAGTGGTGTACCACAGGGATCGGTGCTGGGTCCTTTGCTGTTTTAGTGTACATTAATGATTTAGATATGAATGTAGGAGTTATGATCAGTAAGTTCGCAGATGACACAAACATTGTTGGAGTGGTAAACAGCGAGGAGGGAATCCACAGGCTACAGGACGATATAGACGGGTTGGTTAGATGGTCAGAACAGTGACAAATGGAATTTAACCCTGAAAAGTTTGAGGTGATGCATTTTGGGAGCACTAACAAGGCAAGGGAATACACAATGTATGGTAGGACCCTAGGAAGGACAGAGGATCAGCGGGACCATGGTGTGCATGTACATAGATCCCTGAAGGCAGCAGGCCAGTTAGATAAGGTGGTTAAAAAGCATATGGGATACTTGCATTCATTAGCCGAGGCATAGAATATAAGAGCAGGGAGGTTATGATGGAGGTGTACAAAAGGCTAGTTAGGCCACAGCTGGAAAACTGTGTACGGTTCTGGTCGCCACACTATACGAGGGATGTGATTGCTTTGGAGAGGGTGCAGAGGAGGTTCACCAGGATGTTACCTGGACTGGAGCGCTTCAGCTTTGAGGAGAGACTGGACAGGCTGTGGTTGTTTTCCTTAGAACAGAGAAGGCTGAGGGTGGACCTGATTGAGGTGTAACAAATTATGAGGGGCATAGATATGATAGATAAAAAGGAACTTTTCCCCTTAGTAGAGGGTTCAAAAACCAGGGGGCATAATTTCAAGGCAAGGAGCAGGAGGTTTAGTGGGGACTTGAGGAAAGATTTTTCACCCAGAGAGTGGTTGGAAACTGGACCTCACTGCCTGAAAGGGTGGTAGAGGCAGGAACCCCCACAACATTCAAGAAGCATTTAGATGAGCAATTGAAACGCCATAGCATACAAGGCTACGGACCAAGTGATGGAAAATGGGCTTAGAATAAACAGGGCTTGATGGCCGGTGCGGTCACGATGGACAGAAGGGAATCTTTCTTGCTGTATTACTCTATGACTGTCAATTCCCTGTCTGATAGAGGCAAGAGAGTCAACTTTATTCAAATGAAGAGTGAGCGTATCTTGCCTCAACCCTTCAACCTGCTGCACCTGTGTTTCGATGTAATCCGTTGTGTTGAACATCTTGCTGCTTCTCCCATCTGCTCTGTAGTATCAGGTTGGTGTCTGGCTGTGAAACAACAGTGATCTGTACCTGGCACCTGGAGACAAAGAGGCGCTGTGCAGCAACGCAGGGTCCATACCCTGCCCTTCCACTAGCTGACACAGCCCAAGTTCCTCCTCCTCCTCCTTCACCACACTTACTGCTCCCACTGCATCTGTAACCCCTTCCCCAATGCCCTCTGCAGCCGCAGACTCAACGCACTGGTCATCCCGTGTGTGAGAAGGAAGCTGTCCACCTGTGGGAAGGAAACAGTAAACATTTACAAAGATGAAACATGGTCTGCCACAACACAGAACCTGATATTTTATACACACCTAACGGTTTTAAACATATAGCTGGGCAGACCAACACACCTTTCCTTATCCAAATGTCTGATTGGTCAGTGAACAGCAACGACTGATTCCAAGCAATTGCGTGACCATTTCCTCTTGCTCCGATAACTCCTTCAGAGTGACAACACCAGCACCTGTCAGGGCACGCTCTCTGGCGTTGATTAAATTTTACTCTGAAATGAAAACAGAAAATAAAATTAAATTTCAGTTTTTCCTGCGGAGACCACCCACCTGCCTTTGAGAGAGGACCACGTGCTGCTTTGGAGACAGACTGCTTCCTATCAGAATCATTACCTGGGCACTGACCCCTCCCAAACAGAGTCATTATCTGGGCACTGACACCTCCCGAACAGAATCATGAACTGGGCCCTGACCCCTCCTAAATAGAATCATTACCTGGGCACTGACCCCTTCAAAAGAGAATCATTAACTGGGCACTGACCCCTCTTAAACATAATAATTACATCGGAACTGACAATCCCAAACAGGATCATTATCCGGGCACTGACTCCTCCCAAACAGAATCATTACCTGGGCACTGATTCCTCCAAAACATAATCATTACCTGATCAATGACCCTCCCAAACTGAATCATTACCTGGCCACTGACTCCTCCTGAACAGAATCATTACCTGATCAGTGACCCTCGGAAACAGAATCATTACCTGGGCAGTGTCATCTGTGAAACAGAATCATTACATGGGCTCTGACCCCCTCCCAAACATAATGATTACCTGATCAATGACCCTCCAAACAGAATCATTACCTGGGCACTGACCCCTCCCAAACATAATCATTACCTGATCAATGATCCTCCCAAACAGAAGCATTACCTGGGCTCTGACCCCTCCCAAACAGAATCATTACCTGGGCACTGACTACTCCCGAACAGAATCATTACCTGATCAATGATCCTCCCAAACAGAATCATTACCTGGGCTCTGACCCCTCCCAAACAGAATCATTACCTGTGCACTGACAACTCGCAAATCTAATCATTACCTGAACAGTGACCCCCTTCCAAACGGAATCATTTCCTCGGCACTGACACATCCTAAACAGAATCATTACCTGGGCAAAGACACCTCCTGAACAGAATCACTATCTGGGCACTGACCCCTCCCAAACCTAATCATTACCAGGGCACTGAGCCCCTCCTTAACAGAATCATTTTCTGGGTACTGACACCTGCCAAACAGAATCATTACCTGTGCACTGACAACTCGCAAATCTAATCATTACCTGAACAGTGACCCCCTTCCAAACGGAATCATTTCCTCGGCACTGACACATCCTAAACAGAATCATTACCTGGGCAAAGACACCTCCTGAACAGAATCACTATCTGGGCACTGACCCCTCCCAAACCTAATCATTACCAGGGCACTGAGCCCCTCCTTAACAGAATCATTTTCTGGGTACTGACACCTGCCAAACAGAATCATTACCTGGGCACTGACCCACACCCAAACAGAATCATTACCTGGTCACTGACACCTCACAAACAGTATCAATACCTGTGCACTGACTCCTCCCAAACATAATCATTACATGGGTAATGATCCCTCCAAAACAGAATCCTTACGTGGGCACTGACCCCTCCAAAACAGATTCATTACCTGAGCACTGATACCTTCCAAACATAATCATTACCTGGGCACTGACTCCTCCCAAACAGAATCATTACCTGGGCAGTGACCCCTCCAAAACAGAATCTTTATCTGGGCACTGACCCCTCCCAAACAGAATCATTACCTGGGCAGTGACCCCTCCAAAACAGAATCTTTATCTGGGCACTGACCCCTCCCAAACAGAATCATTACCTTTGCACTGACATCTCCCAAACAGAATCAATACCTGGGCACTGATTCCTCCCAAACAGAATCTTTACCGGGCCACTGACTACTTTCGAAAATAATCATTACCTGATCAATGACACTCCCAAACAAAATCATTACCTGGGCACTGACATCTCCCAAACAGAATCATTACCTGGGAACTGACCCCTCCCAAACAGAATATTTACCTGGGCACTGACTCCTCCCGAACAGAATCATTACCTGATCAATGACCCTCCCAAACAGAATCATTACCTGGGCACTGACCCCTCCCAAACAGAATCATTACCTGGGCACTGACTCCTCCCAAACTGAATCATTACCTGGGTAGTGACCCCTCCCAAACAGAATCATTAACTGGGCACTGACTCATCCCAAACAGAATCATTACCTGGGCTTTGACCCCTCCCACACAGAATCATTACCTGGCACTGACTACTCCCGAACAGAATCATAACCTGATCAATGACCCTCGCAAACATAATCATTACCTGGGCACTGTTATCTCCCAATCAGAATCATTACCTGGGCACTGATTCCTCCCAAACAGAATCATTACCTGGGCACTGCTCCATCTCAAATAGAATCATTACCTGGGCACAGACCCCTCCGAAACTGAATCATTACCTGGGCACTGACCCATTACCAAACAGAATCATTACCTGTGCACTGATATCTCCCAAACAGCATCATTACCTGGGCACTGATCCTCTCCCAAACAGAATCATTACCTGTCCACTGATTCCTCCCAAACAGAATCATTACCTGGGCAGTGCTCCCTCCCAAACAGAATCATTACCTGGGCTCTGACACCTCCCAAACAGAATGATTACCTGTGCACTGACTCCTCCCAAACAGAATCATTACCTGGCCACTGACCCATTACCAAACAGAATCATTACCTGGGCATCGACCCACACCAAACAGAATCAGTCCCGGATACTGAGTCAACAAAAAGAGAATATTACCTGTGCATTGACCCCTCCAAAACAGGACCATAATCAGTCCACTGATTGCTCCCACACAGAATCATTACCTCCGTATTACCGCTCTTAAAGGGGGTCATCACCTCGTCATTAACACTCACAATGAGAATCATTATTCGGGAACTGAAGCTGCTCAAACGAGACCATTACCTGAATACTGACCCACTTCCGCATAAACAGCTGCAGACTGGCACTGGTCGCCTTCTGAAAGTGAATTTTAAATGACAGAATTGGAGGCTCCTCAGTTCCATTGAGCCTGAATGACCGATTCCCGAAACTCCGAAGAGGAAAACTAAATCAAATTTGCCCCAGGAAACGGGACTGTGGGTGCCCTCCCTCATTTTCATGAGTTTTAACTCCTGCAAGTGCGGTGTAGGAGGAGGGGGAGCACTTGTGGAAGATGAAACATTTTCGGCTGGAAATTCTTAATTTTTTTTCATTCCTTTTTCTGCTTTAGAATGTTGGAGAATTCGACCCGTCTGACTGTTGCAGAAACAACATAAAGAAGATCGGTAATACTGATCAATCCCACAGAGAGCAATGAGAATGTTTGATAAGAGAGGTGCTTAATGTTAGTTTGTGTCAGTGTGATTGAGCAATGGAAGATTTGAGTTACTGTTTAAAACATGTTGTTTCTTCATTTAATTCTTTATTCTTTCTATTCAAGGATCAGTTCCATCTTTTCCACATTCTGCAGAATTCCAGGGGGTGAATTTCAAATCATCGAGAGGGGGAGGTGAAATAAATATCCTGAAATATATTTGAAATGCAACACACCGAGCGCCCCGCCCTGTGTCTATGGACATTAAAGAGTTAAGAATCGCAACTTCACCTGTTTTTAGTATTTTTGCTTAGAATCCAAATCAGGGTAGACTTCAATCACAGATTTTACATTTTAAGAGCCCTGGATTCAGGTGTCAACTTGATGTGGCCAGGATTGTGGACCGCATTCCTTCCCCAATAATAGTCTTGTTATTAAATCAGTAAAGAGTGTGTCAGGCGAGCACAACCCTCTCCTTGGCGCTGATTTAGCGACCACGCCTCTGGCCGGCGGCGCTCAGCAATTCCAATCAGCATTGTTTGTGTACAGGCCAAAACTTGCACAAGTATTTGATGGGAATTGTAGAATGCCGCCCTTCAGACGTTGCTGCCAAGAACTTGAACCGCAGCAATGCACAGATACACCGAGCTAGCTCCATGGATTACATTTGTGTCATTTTGCCGAGCTATGCCCGCCTGTCCAGGACATTTCTCTGGTTTGCCTCTGCGTTAAGCCAATAATGGGAGGGAGCTTCGCAGCCTCGCTGTTCTTTCTCGGCACTTGCTTCGTTCCATTGCTCTTTTCTGGTGTCCCTTCCTAAATACAATCAAGGAGTTGCTGAAGTTTTAAACTGGAGCGGGCTGTGCTGTTGATCAGGGCTGAAAAGTATTGAGGTGAGTGAGTTTAGAATCCTCTGTGGTTATTGCTTTCATCAGATGTTTCTTTTCTCCTCAACTATAACTTTATCTCCGAGCGTCTTCCTGACAGACTGCTCACACACTGCGATGTGGGAGCCCTTCCCTTGTCCGCTCTCGGTGAACTCTACCTCCCAAACCCTTTCTGACAATGTTGCCCACTCACTGCGGACTAGATCCGTTGGCTCGTCGGTCTGGGAAAATATCATTTCGCTCTCGGTGTAGGACTGGGTAAATGGCGTGTCGCTGTAGGGCTGGGTCAGTGCGGTTTCGGTGTAGAGCTGGGCCAGTGGGTTTTCAGTGTAAGGCTGGGTCAGTGGGGTGGCAGTGTAGGGCTGGGTCAGTGGGTCTTCAGTGTGGGGCTGGGTCAGTGGGGTGGCGGTGTGGGTCTGGGTCAGTGGGGTGTTGGTGTGGGGCTGAGTCAGTGGGGCTTGGGTGTGAGCCTGGGTGAGTGAGATGTGAGTGTGTGTCTCGGTAAGTGGGGTGTCTGTTTGGGGTTGGGTCTGTGGGGTGTGGGACGGGGTCAGTGAGATGTGGGGTTGGGTCAGTGGGGTGTGGGGCTGTGACAGTAGGGTGTTTTGTTCGGTAAGTGGGGAGTGAGGCTGGATAACTCTGGTGTGGGGCTGTGTCACTGGGGTGTGGGGCTGTATCACTGGGGTGCGGGGCTGGGTCAGTGGGGTGTGGGGCTGGGTCAGTGGGGTGTGGAGTGGGTAAGCAGGGTGTGGGGCAGGGTCAGTGGAGTTTGAGTATGGGTCAGTGGGGTGCGGGGCTGAGTCAGTGGGGTGTGAGGCTTGGGCAGTGAGGGTGTCGGAGCTGGGACAGTGGGGTGTGGGGCTGATTCAGCGGGATGTGGGGCTGGGTCAGTGGAATGTAGGGCTGAGTCAGTAGGTTGTGGGTCTTGGTCAGTGGGGAGTGGGGCTGGGTCAGTGAGGGTGTCGGAGCTGGGTCAGTGGGGTGCGGGGCTGGGTCAGTGGGGTGTGGGTCTGGGTCAGTGGGATGTGGGGCTGGGTCAGTGATGTGTGGGGCTAGGGCAGTGGCAGTGGATGTGGTGCTGTGTCAGTGGGGTGTGGGGCTGGGTCAGTGGGATGTGGGGCTGGATCAGTTGGGTGTGGGGCTGGATCAGTGGGATGTGGGGCTGGGTCTGTGAGGTGTGGGGCTGAGTCAGTGGGGTGTGAGGCTTGGTCAGTGAGGCTGTCGGAGCTGGGTCAGTGGGGTGTGGGGCTGAGTCAGTGGGGTGTGGGGCTTGTTCAGTGGGGTGTGGAGCTGAGTCAGTGGGTGTGTGGCTGGGTCAGTGGGGAGTGGGGCTGGATCAGTGGGGTGTGGGGCTTGGTCAGTTGGGTGTGGGGCTGGGTCAGTGGGGTGTGGGTCTGGGTCAGTGAGGTGTGGGGCTGGGTCAGTGGGGTGCAGGGCTGGGTCAGTGTGGTGTGGGGCTGGGTCTGTGGGGTGTGGAGCTGGGTCAGTGGTGTTTGGGTCTGCGTCATTGAGGTGTAGGGCTGGGTCAGTGCGGGGTGGGGCTGGATCAGTGGGGTGTGGGGTGGGTATGTCGGGTGTGGGGCAGGGTCAGAGGAGTTTGATTCTGGGTCAGTGGGGTGCGGGGCTGTGTCAGTGGGGTGTGAGGCTTGGTCAGTGAGGGTGTCGGTGCTGTGTCAGTGGGGTGTGGGGCTGGGTCAGTGGGATGTGGGGCTGGGTCAGTGGGTTGTGGGGCTGAGTCAGTGAAGGTGTCGGAGCTGGTTCAGTGCGCTCTGGGGCTGGGTCAGTGGGGTGTGGGTCTGGGTCAGTGAGGTGTGGGGCTGGGTCAGTGGGGGGTGGGGCTGGATCAGTGGGGTGTGGGGCTGGGTCAGTGGGGTGTGGGTCTGGGTCAGTGAGGTGTGGAGCTGGAACAGTGGGGTGCGGGGCTGGGTCAGTGGGATGTGGGGCTGAGTCAGTGGGATGTGGGGCTGAGTCAGTGGGGTGTGGGTCTTGGTCAGTGAGGTGTGCAGCTGGGCCAGTGAGGGTGTCGGAGCTGGGTCAGTGGGATGTGGTGCTGAGTCAGTGAAGGTGTCGGAGCTGGTTCAGTGGGGTGTGGGTCTGGATCAGTGGGGTGTGGGTGTGGGGCTGGGTCAGTGGGGTGTGGGGCTGTGTCAGTGGGGTGTGGGGCTGAGTCAGTGGGGTGCGGGGCTGGGTCAGTGGGGTGTGGGTGTGGGGCTGGGTCAGTGGGGTGTGGGGCTGGATCAGTGGGGTGTGAGTGTGGGGCTGGGTCAGTGGGGTGCGGGGCTGGGTCAGTGGGGTGTGGGTCTGGGTCTGGGTCAGTGGGGTGCGGGGCTGGGTCATTGGGGTTTGGGGCTGTGTCATTGAGGTGTGGGGCTGGATTAGTGGGGTGTGGGGCTGGGTCAGTGGGGTGTGGGGCTGGGTCAGTGGGGTGTGGGTCTGGGTCAGTGAGGTGTGGGGCTGGTTCAGTGAGTTGTGGGGTTGGGTCAGTGGAGTGTGGGGCTGGATCAGTGGGGTGTGGGGCTGGGTCAGTGGTGTGTGGGTCTGGGTCAGTGAGGAGTGGGGCTGGATCAGTGGGGTGTGGGTGTGGGGCTGGGTCAGTGGGGTGTGGGTGTGGGGCTGGGTCAGTGGGGTGCGGGGCTGGGTCAGTGGGGTTTGGGTGTGGGGCTGGGTCAGTGGGGTGCGGGGCTGGGTCAGTGGGGTGTGGGGCTGGATCAGTGGGGTGTGGGTGTGGGGCTGGGTCAGTGGGGTGTGGGTGTGGGGCTGGGTCAGTGGGGTGCGGGGCTGGGTCAGTGGGGTTTGGGTGTGGGGCTGGGTCAGTGGGGTGTGGGGCTGGGTCAGTGGGGTTTGGGTGTGGGGCTGGGTCAGTGGGGTGTGGGGCTGGGTCAGTGGGGTTTGGGTGTGGGGCTGGGTCAGTGGGGTGCGGGGCTGGGTCAGTGGGGTGTGGGTGTGGGGCTGGGTGAGTGAGGAGTGGGGCTGGGTCAGTGGGGTTTGGGGCTGTGACTGCGGGGTGTCAAAGAGCATGTAAGCCCTGCTCACCGATCATGATTTTACTTGCAAACCTATATTGTCTCCCGGTCCCCCAGCACCTCTAAATTAATACTCCCATCGTCGTTTAATTCCCTTCATGGACTCGTCCCTTCCTGTCTCTGTAACCTCCTCCAGCCCTACAATCCCCACCACCAAGATCTCTCTCATTCCTCCGACTCTGGCCTCTTGTGGCATTTCACCCTCTCCTCCCCACATCTATGGCGGCTGTGCCTTCGGCTGTCCCGGCTCAATGTTCATCAATTCCCCACCTAAACCTCTCCAGCTCCCTCCTCCTTTAGAACCCTGGAGAATTGTGATTGTAAAACAGCAGGCAAATGTACCACTTGTATATTTATGATCATTTCTGAGATTGAACAGTCTTGTGAAATTATTCCACACATTACCTCATTGATTAAAGGTACATGACTCACAACATTATACAGTAGTGTTAATATTAGTGGAACAGCAGTAAATGTCCTCACCTCCTACAGTGCTCATTAGTCAGGAGCTGACACCATGAGAGATATGGTGAATATATTCAAACCGAAGCACCAACCATACACATCTCCACGATCACATGGACAATGTCACTGCCCATAGAGACCAGAGCGATCACACCCAGCATGTGGATATATATCATATTCATAAAATATCAGCATTTAACATCAAAACTCGAATCAAAATTAATAAATACAAATATGCGAATAAAAAATACATTTTTGCAACACTATGTAAAACTGAATGAAGGATCATTTAATTCATCAATGATCACCCGCTCCTTATTTCCCTGCAGAATATTCAACACCTCAGGAATTAGGCTGGTTTGGTCAGCAACGTATGAATAAATCTCTCCAATGGGCGCTCCCAGTGCAGATTCTCGGCCGACGGGAGCCCGTCTAGCACTCGGTTCTGGAGATCACTGGATTTCACTGCGCAGCTGTCTGTGTTACACCTGATGTGGAGAGTTGATCATAACAATCGGGAAATGTTCGATCCCAGAGCTAACAGCTGTTGTACTGATGGGGGAGGAGGGACTTGATATCATGTTTAACAAGGCAACGTTCTCCTTCTCATTTTAATATTTCCATCTAACCCTCCTATTTATATTATATTTATTACAGAGCATCAGAAGCTGGGAACGCCTGTCGCCACCATGACTGAAGGTCCAAACAGGGGAGAAGATCCAACATCTTCAACAAGAATGAAAATGGACACAGGTAAGAACGCACAATCTTATTTACAATATAATTACTGACCTGACAAATGGTACATATCTCATGCAAAAACCTGCAGCTCATATCGGAAGGGGGACTGAGTAGAAAGAGGGAAGTGAGTGACATCTAGAGGGGAATCACATTCAGAGGTGGAGGTAGCCTCTGCGTAATGCAGCTGTCCAATAGATATTCGGTATTGTGGACTTTAAGGTGGATAGAGGCAGTGACTCAGAGGATGGTCTTCCTGAGCAGGAGTGTGACTCCAGGAGCAGGAGGCCTTCCCGAGTGGGGCGAGGGTCAGAGGAGAATGATAGAGATATCTGATTCCAGAGGGAAGAACATCTTTGAACGGCTGGGAACTTTTCTGTGAAGGCAAGAAGAGCAGAAAATTGTCCTGGTCAAAACCAGAAACACAACTAGAAATATATATATATTTTTAAATAATTTTCGGGAGTGTGTGTCGCTGGCAAGGCCAGCATTTATTGCCCACACCATGTCGCCATTCCATAGGTGATGGTGGGCCACCTTCTTGAATCGCTGCAGTACATGTGGTGAAGGTGCTCCCTCAGTGCTGTTAGGTTGGGAGTTCCAAGGTTTTGATCCAGCGACAATGAAGGAGAGGTGATGTATGTCCATGTTAGGATTGTATCTGACTTTAATGAGAACTTGGAGGCGAATGTGTTCCCACGCACCAGGTGCCCTTGTCCTTCTAGGTGGTGGATGTCGTGGGTATGGGAGGCGCTGTCGAAGAGGCCTTGCTGAATTAATGGAGGGCATCTTGTAGACAGCAATCTGCAGCCATGGTAAGCCAATGGTGGAGGGAGTCAATGTTTAACCCAATGGATGGGGTGCTGATCAAGCATAATGCTTTGTCCTGGATGGTGTTGAGCATCTTCAGTGTTGTTGCAACTGCACTTGTCCAGACAAATGGAAAGTGTTCCATCGCACTCCTGACGTGTGTTGTAGGTGGGGAGAGAATTAGGGGAGTCACGAGGTGAGCCACTCGCTACAGAATACTCAGCTTCTGACCTGCTCCAGTAGACACGGGGGATGTATGTGGCTGGTCCGGTTCTATTTTGGTTAATGTGGGGGACTTGGTGATGGTAATGTCATTCACTGTCATGGCATATGGCTATGCTCACTCTTGTTGGAGATGGTCATTGCCAGACACTTGTGTGGTGCGAATATTATTTGCCACATATCAGGTAAAAACTGGATGTTACGATGTATTGCTGCATGCAGGCATTATTGGAGGACTTGCGAATGGAGCCGAAGAAACTGCAACCATCAGCGAGCAGCCCCACTTCTAACCTTATGATGGAGCGAAGGTCACTGATGAAGCAGCTGGAAGTAGTTGAGTCTAGGACGCTGGCCTGGTTTGTGGTCTATATTGAGGGAATTTAAAGTCAGGCAATGGAATGTAAAACAAAGCATCAAGGTGGTGATCTCTGGCTGTAGAGTGGGGGTGGGGTGGTTAAAAGGGAATTAGTTTCAAGGCCAGTGGATAATATAAAACGTCAGGGTTTATGAGAAGTAAAGCAATAATTCGAGGTCCTATCACTGGGGATGAAGGGGAAATCTAGTTGTGGAGGATGACGTTTTTAGGGGGTATCAAACATTTCCAACAGTTTCATAAATGATGGTGGTAGTGCGAAGGTGGAGTAGAGGAGGAGGTGGGGTCATAGTTGGAGTTAAATGTAGGGAAGGATTTGGAGCTGAAAAAATAGTCAAGGTTGATAAGTGACTGGGCCCAGAGATAACACACTCCAGGCTGTTAAATCAAATCACAGAGGAGGGAGGACAGACTCTCCACAATTGTTCAATCCGTTTTAGACATAAACAATACACTTGTGCACTGAAGGAGCCCAAGTAAAGTCTCTGTTCAACAATGGAGGAGAGAGGTTAAATCGGGTAACTAAAACAGTTAGTCTACGGCAGTTATGGGCAGAATGCTCGAGTCCATAACTTAAGGTTGAATTAGTCAATGTTGAGATACAGGGGATGATCACGGGAATAGAATAGGTGTAGCCAAGATGTGTTTGACAAATTTGTACTCTTTTATAATTTGTCCACCCCAGTCCAACACCGGCATCTCCACATCATGGTTTATAAAGAATGGACTGTATAGATCGATGACATGCAGCATCTGCGGTGTATATGGGTTTTGAGAAGGTGTTTGATAAGGCGGCTCACAGGAGGTTTCAGCCGTTTCGTATAAGAGGAGTTTTCTCCATTTGTGTTCACAGATCCGAACTCTACAATCACTGAGTTCTTGACAAAGTGCGACGATTACCAGCTGTTCCAGTTGACGAAATTCTACCGGGACAGACTGGAACAGGCGATTGAACGAGGGGTGGATGGAGTCAGCTCATTGTTAACATACGAGTGGCATTTCAGTGGACAAGAACATCGGGTAAGTGGGAGGGACAGAGAATTATTTTGGATTATTTAAACATCACAGGACTGACAGGATATCAGATCTTAGAATCATAGAATGTTACAGAAGAGAAAGAGGCCAAATACGAAAGAAAGGGTTAAATCTTTTGACGTTGTAAATCTGAAACAACAGCACAGATATGAAAATATCCAGCGGATCCGTCAGTCTCTGTACAAAGAAAGGACAGGGTACCGGGTACGATATCACCCTTCGTGGGCTGAAGTCAAAGTGAACCAATAAATTTATTAGCACTGGGAAACAGGCGGGAAACAACTGACGGGATTTGGAAGGAAGTTCATGAGTTGACTGACCTACAAACTACTTAAAGTAAATCAAGGAACTGTGAGAAGATAACAATTATTTGCGTGGTAAAGGAAATATATTTATTTTAGAAAATGCTAAACCAGTGAACAAGTATTGGACCCAAACAGCGCAAACAACCCAACAAATAACCTATGGGGAGTGTTGGATCAACCGAATAGAATTATCCAAATTATATTGACGCAGATAACAGAGCTAATTCAACTTGTTGGTTCTATGAAGAATCTCATGATGTTCAAGCGAATTATACAGCTATACTTAGTAGAATCACAGAAACATATTGCACAGAAGGCGGCCATTTGACGCGCCGTGGCTCTGCAGACTCTTTGAAATAACAGTCCTGCTTAGTCCCGAATTCCAACTTTTTGTCCAAAGCCCTGTAACTTCCTCATCCTCAAGTACTTGTCCAACTCTCTGTAACATCATTTGTGGAATCAGCTTCCACCATCTTTACAGGTAGAGCGTTCCTAATCCTGACAACTCTGAGTGAAAACAATTCTCCTCATCCTCCCTCTAGATCTTTTTCAGTGATTTTAAATCGATGACCTCTGGGAATAGTTTTTCACTATTTACTCTATCAAAACCTCTCATCATCTTTAAAACCCCTATTAGGTCACCTCCTTTGTTCCAAGGGGAAGGCTCCTAACGTTTCCAACCTAGTAGTAGGAAACCTTGGAGTCTGAATACTAACCAATCCAGACAAGTTCTCAGCACGGGATACCAAAGAATTACTGAAAGTCTCCCTATTTTTCGACCCTAGATCAGGGGTGTCAAATAGACCGCGGCATCGGTCCATGTAACTGAAGTCACTCATCCCTGGAGCTGGCTGTAATTTTTAAACCCATGTCTTTCCAAGTGACAGTTTTGTCCTGTATGATTGTCTACAGTTTCCTCAACACTGACATTAGGCCGGCTGGCCTGTAGTTGCTGGGTTTATACCTCCTTTTTTGAACAGGGGTGTGACATTGGCAACTCTCCAGTCCTTTGGCACCACTCACATGTCCAAGGAGGATTGGAAGATTGTGGCTAGAACAACGAAACTTTCCACCCTTACTTCCCTCAGCAACTGAAGATGCATTTCATCCGGACAGGGTGCCTTTTATACTTTGAGTCCTGCCAATATTTTAAGTGCCTCCCTTTACCTATTTACATCTTGTCCAATTTCTCTATCTCTGCCTTTACTGTGACATTGGCAGCACCCTTTTCCTTTGTGAAGACAGATGCAAAGTATTAATTTAGTACCTCAGCTATGCCCTCTGCCACCACAAAAATATATTTTTAGTTGTTAATCGGTCCCACCTTTCGTTTGATTAACCTTTCACTATTTAAATATTTATAAATGAATACATTGTTCCCCTTTATGTTAACTGATGATATTTTCTCATAAATCTCTTTGTCCCTCTTATTTCTGTTTTCAGTTCTCCTCTGCACTTTTTGTATTCTTCTGGATTCTCTCTATTGTATTATGAATATGACATTTATGATAAGCCAACTTTTTCTATTTAATTTTAACCTCTATATCTTTAGTCACCCAGGGAGCTCCAGCTTTGGATGCCATTCCTTCTCCCTCATAGGAACGTGTCTGGTCTGTACCTGTGTTATGTCCTCTTTGAAGCCTCCGATTACTCATTTACAGTTTTACCTGCCAATCTTTTTTTCCAATTCAACTGATCCGTTTACAGCTCACTGATGTAAGCCCTCTTTCAGTTGAGCATCTTCACGTTAGGTTGTTCATTGTCCCTTTCCATTACTACTCGAAAACTAATGATGTAGTGATCGCTGTTCTCCAAATGCTGTCCCACTGAAACATGCTCCACTTTCCCCACTTCATTTCCCATAACTAGATCGAGCACTGCTTCCTTCCTTCTTGGCCTGGAATTGTATTCGTCAAGAATGTTCTCCTCTACACATTCCATTCCTCCTTGGCATTTACTCTGTGTTTCCCCCAGTCTACTGTCACCCTCCCCCACCCCACTATTTTTCTTCCCTATTCCCCCTGAACTCTTTGTATCTAGGAATGCTAATTTCTGATTCCTCCCGTTGTTTGAGCCAGGTTTCCATATTGCTATTATATAATAACCATATGTCTGCAGCTTACCGACATTATTGATCACGCCCCGTGCATTTATGCACATGCACTCTAGACACGCCTTAGTCTGTTTTGCATTTCTCCCCTGTCTGATTCCTCCTTTCTCTGGGCTGTTCCATATTCTGTCGCTATTTGTCTCCCGCAATGCTCTATACAACTTGTTTCTCTTCTCTAATTCTTCATCGTGGTTCCCATCCCACTACCAAATTTGGTTAAACACTCCCATCCATGGCCAATAGTTGCTTAGAGCATTGCTGAGGCCATTGCTGAGCAGGTTTGGGCCCCCTAACATCAGAATGGACGAATAATGCGGAATGGGGTCAGAGTAGGGCAGACCGGCTCATACTAGGCCAGAGCATCTTCCATTATAAAATGGAAAGCTTGTAAAATTAAATAAATCTGTTGGACTATAACCTGGTGTTGTGCGACTTCTCATTTTTGTCCACCCCAGTCCAACGCCGGCATATCCACATCATTATAAAACACAGTCACCGAGCTGAATTTATCGCCTTACAGGAAAAAAAAAATGGATGATGGGAACATGATCCGGGTCTTATGAATGCTTGAAACGATTAAACAATCGAACTGTAGATAATACTGTGGACCTTGGACCGTAAGCACTAAACCAGAGACATGATACAAGCCTCAGACGAGACAATGGTCACCCCCAATTCACTTTAAATTGAATGTGTAGCAGCCCGTCTAGTATCTAAAGCATGAATGTGTCCAAAAAATCTCTCAAAAAATGGTTGTCTATTTTTTGATTAAAACTGTGAATTATCAAAATAAGAATAGAGTGAAAAAATACTGGAGGGAACACAATGTTGCTACAGCAGAAGAAATCAGTTAAAATAATCCACCCACCGTTAATTAGTGGAGATGTCAATGAGCAGATATTCCAGGATTCCCCTTGACAGCATTTGATGGAGTCAGACAGCTGTATTCAGATTAATGTGGGGAGATTGAGGTGTGGAGATTAAATACATCAGGTACAGTCCCTGGTGGGGTGGGGTCTACATGGTTTTAGCAGGAGCAGGCCTTCTAGGTAAAATTACCTGTCATATTCCCATGGAAAAGGGATTTATCCCACCGCTTCAGTAAATCCCGACACGAATCATTGCGATTTCATGGACATCAGTGTATCTGCATTTCCTGAGAAGGAGTAAAATTCTTGTGTGCGAATATTTAGAACGTGCTGCGCAATATTCTGCTGACCAGCGTCATTGACACATTGAAAACAGTCTGGCGAAGTTAGTGTCAACAGATTAACCAATCGGTAACTAACATTCACTTAAATTAAATTAATTACCCTGGTCATGCTGTTGAACGGAATCAAAAGTATTGAATTCAATAAACTTTGTGAAAATGGAGTGAAATTGATCTTATCTTGAAACGGGCTCAGAGCGAATCAGCGCCTATTTTACACTGCGCCTGATTTTCCTTTCCGTTGATGAGCCAGTGTCAGGGTGAACTCAGCATCAACAAGAAGAGTTTCTGCGTTCAAATTGCTAAAGATGGTCGGTGGTTCTACACATTGTTCCGAGATTGATTATAGATATTTGAAAGAAAACTGCGCACAGTTGTGCCAGAGACGGGTGTGGTGGGGTTGGGCGAGGGGTGAAGAGGGAGATGGGGAGGGAGATTATTGTGAGTGTGCATGGGGCCGAAAGCAGACAGGCTCTGATACTTGTGGGAAACCAACACCGCCCTGTTTTCCTCTTCCTGCTCCACCCAGGCTGTCCACTCGCCCGAGCGCAATAAGAGGAAAATCTCTTCCGGTTCATTATCCCTGCAGTCCCTTCACTCCGCTTCTCAATATATTCATTATTATGCTTTACAGAAAGTCACTGAGCTCACGGTGCAGGGAAACCGGGCGGACAGTTCCAAACTTCTCCTAAATCTGGTGATGGAGAAAGGCTCTGGGGCCCGAAGGACAATGTGGGAAACCTTTGTGAAAATGCGCCATGTGGTGCCAAAGCTGGACAAAATACTACAAGAAATATAGGAACTTGGTACTGTTAAATCACTCACTGAATTCAATTTCACATCTAAAATTACATATTTTACTAAAGTTGTGCACAGATTTGCTTTCATGAAAATTAATTTATATAAACAGGTTTCTATCGATTTAATGACATGAAAGACACAGAATGTTTATCTGAAGTTCCCAGTGAGCTGAAAGGTAGGTGATGGGCTGAAGATTTCAAACAGATTATTTCGGTTCTGATTGTGAGAGGCTTTAACTCTGACCATTGGTTCAGAGATTTCCAAAATCTAGGGGTGGAAAATTCAAGAGCTGGGTAAACAGAATTCAACTTCATTTTCACTTGTCAGTGATACAAAGAACAAAAGAACATAAGAAATAGGAGCAGGAGTAGGCCATTCGGCCCTTCGATACTGTTCCGCCATTCAATGAGGTAATGTCTGATCTTCTGCCTCATTCCATTCACCGGCCCTATCGCCATATCCCTTGATGCCCTTACTAGTCAGAAATCGATTGACTTCTGTTTTGAATATACCCAATGACTGAGCCTCCACAGCCCTCTGGGGTAGAGAATTCCAAAGATTCACCACCCTCTGTGTGAAGAAATGTCTTCTCTTCTCAGTTCTGAATGGCCTACCCTTTATCTTGAGGCTGTGGCCCCTGGTTTTAGATTCCCCAGCCAAGGGAAACATTCTCCCAGCATCCATCCTATCAAGCGCTGTAATAATGTTGTATGCTTCAATGAGATCCCTTCTCATTCTTCTGTATTCAAGAGAATACAGGCCTAGATTACTCAATCTCTTCTCATACGATAGTCCCGCAATCCCAGGAATCAATCTCGTGAACCTTCGTTGCACTCCCTCTGTGGCAAGTATATCCTTCCTTAGGTAAGGAGACCAAAATTGTACACAGTTCTCCAGGTGTGGTCTTACCAAGGCCCTATATAATTGGAGTAAGACTTCTTTACTCCTGTACTCAAATTATCTTGTAATGAAGACCAGCATAACATTTGCCTTCCTAATGGCTTGCTGCACCTGCACATTCACTTTCAGTGACTCATGTACAAGGACACCCAGGTCCCTTTGGGCATCTGCATTCCCCAATCTTTCACCATTTAGGAAATACTCTGCCTTTCTGTTTTTTCTAACAAAGTGGATAACTTCACATTTATCCACATTATATTCCATCTGCCATGTTCTCGCCCACTCACTGAGCCTGTCGAGCTCCCTTGAAGCCTCTTCACATCCTCTTCGCAACTGACACTGCCACCTAGCTTTGTATCATCAGCAAATTTGGAAATGTTACATTTAGTCCCCTCATCCAAATCATTGATATTGATTGTGAATAGCTGGGGCCCAAGCACCAATCTCTGCAGTACCACATTAGTCACAGCCTGCCAAACTGAAAAAGACCTTTTTATCCCTACTCTTTGTTTTCTATCTGTTAACCAATTCTCAATCCATGCTCGTATATTACCCCCATTTCCATGTGGCCTAATTTTGTTCACCAACCTTTTGTGTGGGACGTTATCGAAGGCCTCCTGAAAATCCTGATACACCACATCCACCGTTCCCACTTTGTCTACTCCACTAGTTACATCCTCAAAGAACTCCAATAGGTTTGTCAAACAGGATTTCCCTTTCATAGATCCATGTTGACTCTGCCCAATCTTACTATTAGTTTCTAAGTGCCCAGTTATTGCCTCCTTTATAATAGATTCCAGCATTTTCCCAACTACCGATGTGAGGTTAACTGGTCTGTAGTTCCCTGTTTTCTCTCTCCCTCCTTTCTTAAATAGCGGGGTTACATTTGCTATCCTCTAATCTGCAGGAACCGTTCCAGATTCTGTAGAATTTTGGAAGATGACAACCAATGCGTCCACTATTCCAATGGCCACCTCTTTCAAAACCCTACGATGTAGGTCATCCGATCCTTGGGATTTATCGACTTTTAGTCCCATCAATTTTGTTAGTACTGTTTTCTTACTAATAATAATTTCGTTAAGTTCCTCATTCTCGTCACACCCTTGGTTTTCTCGTATTTCTGGGAGTTTTTTTGTGTCTTGCTCCGTGAAGACAGAAACAAAGTATTTATTTAATTTGGCCGTCATTTCCTCATTCCCCATTATAAATTCTCCCGTCTCTGACTGTAAAGGATCTACATTTACCTTCGCCAGTATTTTCCTTTTCACAAACCTATAGAAACTTTTATAATCCGTTTTTATATTTTTCGCTAGTTTGTGCTCATATTCCATGTTTCCTCTCTTTATCAATTTCTTGGTCCCCCTTTACTGATTTTTAAAAAATCCCAATCCTCAGGCTGACCGCTTTTTCTGGCAACTTCATAAGCTTCCTCCTTTGACTTAATACTAGCTTTAATTTCTTTTAATAGCTATGGTTGGATCAGTTTTCCTTTTTGGATTTTTATTCCCTAGAGGAATATATGTTTGTTGCAAATTATGCATTATTTCCTTGAATGTTAACCATTGTATATCCACCTTCATACCTTTTAGTGTAGTCTCCCAGTCTACCATGGCCAACTTGTCCCTCATACCCTTGTAGTTTCCTCTGTTTAGATTGAAGACCTTAGTTTCATATTGGACTACATCACTCTCAAACTTGATTTCAAATTCAATCATATTATGATCACTTGTCCCTAAAGGCCCTTTTCCCACGAGATTATTGATTAGCCCTTTCTCATTACACATAACCAGATCTAGAATAGCCTGTTCCCTGGTTGGTTCCTCCACATACTGATCCAGGAAACCATCTGCATGCATTCCAAGAATTCGTCCTCCGCACCATTAGTGGTAATTTTATTTGCCCAGTCAATATGTAAAGTCCCCCATGATTACCGTATTGCGCTTATTACATGCACTTTTAATCTCTTGATTGATACTGTGCCCTACATTTCTATTACTGTTTGGTGGCCTATACACAAACCCCCACCAATGTTTTCCGCCCTTTGCTGTTTCTTAGCTCCACCCAAACTGATTGCAGTTCAAAATCATGATCTGCCAAGCCAAGATCTTTTATCTCTACCGTACCGATCTCATCCCTTATTATCAGCGCAACAGCACCTCCTTTTCCTTTTAGTCTGTCCTTCCTAAGTACCCTGGAACATTCAGTTCCCAGCTTTGGATACCCTGCAACCATGTCTCTGTAATGGCAATTACATCACACCCATTCACTTTTATTAGTGCCATTAATTCATCCACCTTGTTGCGAATGCTACGTGCATTTAGATAAAGTGCCGTCAACTTTGTCTGTTTAATATTTTTCGGCACTTTGTCCCACTTTACTGTTGGCCTTTGTTCCTGCTCCGTACTTGTTTTGCTGACTACTTTTCTAACTTGCACTTCCAGCTTTGTTTCTCTCCGTTCTAGCACCCACCCCCGTCCAAAGGAAAACATAGGCGCATAGCCAGTGAATAACACGGGTAGCGCTAACTGCACCACTGGCTCATTACAATCAGCACAAATATTACCTGCTGCCTTCGTCATCACTAAGAGGCATGTGCAGTGTACGCTCCGTTCACTGCGCGCCCGTTTTCAGGCCCGATCAAATTCTAGGCCATGCGGTCTGTATGTGCAACAACGTTAAAGACTGTTGGTATTTTCTGAAACAAAATTACAGCAGGAAAATTCTGAGAACCTGAATAAATCCACTTGACCCAAACAGGTCTGTCTCTGTAACAGTGAAGATCTCACCTATCGATCTGTTCAGTATCTCCACAGAAACTGATCGACTTGTCTCCCGGTCCCATTTACACTGCCCCAAATGTCCTTCCCGAGTAACTTAATCCCTTATTCTATTACACTTTGGGTGAAATAATTGAACCTCAATTCCATCTGAATCCTTACCTCCTAATTGGAATTTTCTGTCAGTACCTGATTCTCTTCTGAGTGATCCTGGTTCCTGCAGCGGTGTTGTTAATTCCATTAAATATCGGAATCTGAAGTCTCTTCAATAAAGGAAACGAATCAAATTTCCTCGACCTTTCCTCACCTTAATTTCCCGATGCCCTTAATCATCTTTCTTAATTCCATTCCATTCCTATTCAACCAATCGTAGCAAGAGAATTGAATCTCCTGCGCTTGCTTCTCTACCCGCTCCCGCTCTGCTACCTCTGGTAACCCCTAAGGATCTATCCTTGTCCCCTCTTATTTTTCATGTACAAGCTGCACCTTGGCGACATCATCCGAAAACACAATGTCAGATCCACTGACGAGACCAGCTCTACCTCACCACCATCTCTCTCACATCCTCCACTGTCTCTGATGCGTCACGCAGCTTGTCCGACATCATGTATTAGCTGAGCAAACACTTCTTCCTATTAAATATTGGGAAAACCAAAGCCATTATCTTTGGTCGCGGCCACAAACTCCATTCCTTAGCCACGGATTACATTCCTCTCCCTGGCAACTGTGTGATGCTGTTTGCAACCAATGCATCCTATTAGATCCTGAGCTGACCTTTTGCTCCCATACCCTCTCCATCAACAACACCATCTACTTCCACCTCCGTAACATTCGCTATCTGCTCCCCTGCCTCAGCCCATCTAATGCTGAAATCCTCATCATTGCCTTTGTTATCTCCAGTCTCAATTATTCCAATACGCTAAGGCTTGCCAAGCACCAACGTTCCATACTCTGAAAATTTGAGCTTATCCAAACCTCTGCTGTGCCTCTCGGAACTCGCACCAAGTTCCGTTCACCCATCACCCATGGGCTCAATGACCTACACAGGCTCCCTGTCTGGCAAAGCCTTGATTTTTAAATTATCAACCTTGTTTTCAATCCCTCCATTACCTCACCCATCCCTATCTCTGCAATCACCTCCAGGCCTACAACCCTCCGAGATCTCTGCACTCCTCAATTTTGGCTTTTGCGTATCCCTAATTTTCACCTCTCCACTAATGGTGGCTGTGTTCACAGCAGCCTCGACCCTGAAATCTGGAATTCCCTCTCCAACCCTAACCGCCTCTACTTATCGACTTTTCACTCTTAAAATTATATCTCTTCGACTAGCTTTTGGTAACCTGTTCTAATATCTCTTTATTTGGCTTGGTGTTTCAATTTGTCTGATTACACTGCAATTAAGCGTCTTGGGACTTTATTACTACGATATATCAATTCAAGTGGTTATTGGTTCTGACGAAAGGTCATCGACCTGAAACGTTAACTCTCTTTCTCTCTCCACGGATGCTGCCTGGCCTGCTGAGTTTTTCCAGCGTTTTCTGATGTTATTTCAGATTTCCAGCATCCGCAGTATTTTGCTATCGGGTTATTGTTAATCCCCTTTTTACCTTCACAATAACATTAAATTTCCCTGTGACATGTTAACTGGAAATGTATAGAATTTCCCAAGAACTCACCCAAGCCCTGATCAAATATTTGGGGAACATCAGTACATTGTGAGCCTGTCCCTCTCTCAATGCTGCCCAATCAGTACATTGTGAGCCTGTGCCTGTCTCAGTGCTGCCCAATCAGTACATTGTGAGCCTGTTCCTCTCTCAGTGCTGCCCAATCAGTACATTGTGAGCCTGTTCCTCTCTCAGTGCTGACCAATCAGAACATTTTGAGCCTGCCCGTCTCTCACTGCTGTCCAATCAGTACATTGTGAGCCTGTCCCTCTCTCAGTGCTGTCCAATCAGTACATTGTGAGCCTGTCCCTCTCTCAGTGCTGCCCAATCAGTACATTGTGACAATGTCCCTCTCTCAGTGCTGCCCAATTCCCGATTTGCTATTTGTACAAAAGCTCAGCTCTGCTGGGTGGGGTTCAATCATGTATCCATTATAACTTCTGCAGCCATATAACCAGAATCACCTGTGAATTTGTAATGAGATGCCTGCAGTACATTGTGTGACAGATATTATTCACCATCAGAGGGAACATTTCACCTTCACCCAGCTCGCCATGTTAACTAAATATTAGCAACTCATGTAGATTTCAAACATCTCTCAGAAATGTCCTCTGTCAACCACGGTTCTCATGAAATGTTGGTTTTGGTTTTCTAACTGTCCTCGTTTAAAATATCGAAGTAGGTCCTCTTACATTTTAATGAAAAGCAGAGCAGTATATCGGAGCTTTCTTTTACAATATAACTAACATTGAAACGACTTTCTGTCTGTTCCAATTGAAGATGTTCAACAGAAACACAAGGAAACACTCCGGGTACAAACTGAGACACTGAGAGTGAACACTATCCTAATAAAGGAGAAGGTTAATGTTTTCCAGCTGGTTGATCGATACGCCGAGCTAACGGTCATTTCTACTGTTCGAGATCGGACACTTGTAGAACATGAACTGCTGGCAAGAGGCCGAGACCATGAAGAGTGGAGAGAGAAACATCTCCGGAGAGAACTGGAAAGAATCCGAACTGATCAATTGTTCCAGAGCAGTTTTTCACGGAGGAATTCCCAATCTGGGAGTTCAGCAGCAGTGAGCGGAGTCCCGGGGATTGGAAAAACAACAATTGTACAAAAGATTGTTCATGACTGGGCCACTGGGAAAATATACCCACACTTTCAATTTGTTTTCAGTTTTAAATTCCGGGATTTGAACGCTATTAACTGTAAAATAAACCTGTGGAATCTGTTACAAATTTTCTATCCTTACTTAAGGAATATTCTGGGAGAGCTCTGGAAGAACCCACAGGGATTGCTGTTTATATTCGATGGTTTGGATGGATTTCAGGGCAATATCGATTTTTCTGACGATCGGAGAAATACAGAACCTCAGTCCATGTGCACTGATCCCGAATGCCGATGTAAAGTATGTGAAATTGTGTACAGTTTAATGCAGCACAAGCTGCTCCCAGGATGTTCAGTGCTAGTGACCAGCCGCCCCACCGCATTACTTTTATTGGAAAAGGCTGAGATCAGTGTCTGGGCTGAAATCCTGGGATTTGTTGGAGAAGAGCGGAAGGAATATTTTACCAAGTTTTTTGAAGATCAGGCGGTGGCAGCAGCTGTTTTCAAACACGTGGAAGAGAACGAGATTCTGTACACCATGTGCTACAATCCTTCCTACTGCTGGATCCTCGGTCTGTCACTGGGTCCCTTCTTTACACAAAGAGACAGGAATCAGCAGCGAGTTCCCAAGACCATCACCCAACTATATTCCTACTATATTTACAACATACTGTAAAACCATGGCCGAGAGATTGAAAGCCCCCGTGATGTGTTACTGAAGATTGGTAAGATGGCCATCACAGGAGTCTCCGAGAAGAAGATTGTGTATAGAAATGGAGATTTGATCAAGTACAATCTGCAACCTTCCCAGTTCTGTCTGGGTTCATGATGGAACTGTTGGAGAGAGATGTTTCTGTCCAGAGCGTGGTGTATACATTCCCGCACCTTACCATCCAAGAGTTTGTAGCCGCACTCGCACAATTCCTGACTCCAGATCCCGGGGACATCCTGAAATTCCTCAGAGCAGCCCACAGCGAGGAAGATGGGCGATTTGAGATATTTCTCCGTTTTGTTGCTGGTCTCTCCTCCCCACAGGCAGCTCGGCCCCTGGAGGAGTTTCTAGGTCCATTGCTTCATCAAACCACCTGCCAAGTGATTGACTGGGTGAAGGAGATGGTTGAAGGACAGATTGGGAACACAGAGAGTGAAACTGGTCAAAGGAACCTCCTGAACACATTCTACTATCTGTTTGAGTCTCAGAATAAAGCACTGGCTCGGGCCACAGTGGGATCTGTGGAAACACTTACATTTAGTGAATTAACATTGACCCCGATTGACTGTGCGGTCCTGTCTCATGTCATTGGACTCTGTGATGTAATAAAATACCTCGATCTCGAGGACTGCTACATTCAGTGTGAAGCACTCCAGCGGCTGGGACCCGAACTGCACAAATGCCGGGTGTTGAGGTAACTGTTTATTTGTCTCTAACTGTTGGTTGAATTGTCGAAAAGTCACGGATTGTGTTGTTGCTCCGTAATGAAGGGAAAGAAAAAGTTCAGTTAAACCAGAGAGAAGCAGATTCAACACAAATATGGCCAATAATAAGAGATTTGATCAGTAATTCCCTAAGGAGTGGAGAATCTAGAACGAATCCTTGTTAACATGTAGGGATTTTACAGTCTTTATCAGCTCACCAAATACAGGTCACTGAGTCCGATAATTTAATTACAATAAATCATATTTAATATGGCTGGGCAGCGGAATGTAAACATAAAATATAATCCAGCAGTAAAGATAAAATTAATTTAAAAAAATTTCCACATCCACCATTTCAACTGGAAACAGGAGAGAAACGTGAGTTTAAATCACTAACAGTTCGATATTTACTCCAATACCTTGCAGGGTGTGTCTTGTCGAGGGGGAAGCTTCCTGCTTTGGGAATATTTGGGAATCGGGAATTCTTTTAGCTGTAAATGATTACAATTATTCACAGACCTGAACATTGAGTAAAGATTGATATTCAGGATCTTAAATCGGCCGGTAAAAAGGTTCCAATCTAAAGTTTTGTGGGGTATTAGCCCGGAGTACAGACACGCACCGGCCAGCGGTGGAGCCTCGCACACAGCGGGCGGCTCCTGGGTAAACCGGGGGCAGTGAACCCGGGAATTCCCCATATTCTGCCCCCTGAGTGTGAGGCCCCGCTCGGGGAGAGAACTTCCGAAAATTGCCCAGAAACTGTCGGGACAGTTACAACTGAAATAAATGTAGTGCCAGCTTAATGGGGAATAAAGTGAGAGACTCCACTCCCCTATAAAATAGGAGCACAGGGACATTTAAAACTTGTAACGGGACAGAATAAACTGTTGCTGCTATTAACAAACATTCACTATAAGCCCTCTGACTCCCACAGCTATTTGGAATACACTTCCTCCCACCTCGCTTTCTGTAAGGACGTTGGTCCATTCTTCCAGTTTTTCCATCTCTGCCGCATCTGCTCTGACGATGCCACCTTCCATACTTGTGCTTCCGACTTGTCTTCCTTATTCCTCAACCGAGGATTCCCCTCTACCGTGGTTGACACAGCTCCTGACTATGTCCTTTCCATTTCTCGCACTTCTGCTCTCACCCCTTCCGCTCACTCCCGGAACCACGATAGGGTTACCCTTGTCCTCACCTATCACCCCACCAGCCTCCGCATTCAACGGATCATCCTCCGCCAATTCCGCCACGTCCAGCGTGATCCCACCACCAAACACATCTTCCCCTCACATCCCCTTTCAGCATTCTGATGGAACCGCTCGCTCCACGACACCCTGGTCCACTCCTCTACCACCCCCAACACCCCTTCCCCTTCCCACGGCACCTTCCCATGCAAGCACAGGAGATACAACACCTGCTCTTTTACCTCTTCCCTTCCCACTGTCCAGGGCCCCAAACACTCCTTCCAGGTAAAACAGTGATTTACTTGTACTTCGTGCAATTTAGTACACTGTATTCGCTGCTCTCGATGCGGTCTCCTCTACATTGGCGAGACTAAACGCAGATTGGGTGACGGTTTTGCAGAACACCTCCACTCAGTCCATAATTGTGACCCCGAGCTTCTGGTCGCCTATCGCTTTAATTCTCTGCTCCACCCCCACTCTGATCTCTTCGTTCTCGGCCTCTAACACTCTTCCAACAAAGTACAATATACGATCGAGAAACAGCACCTCATCTTTAAATTACGCACTTTTCAGCTTTCTGGACTCGACATTGAGTTAAACAAGTTCAGATTATAAACTCGGCCCCTATTTCATTTTTTTCATTGTTGTTTGTCCTTTTCCCTTTTTTTTCTCGCATGACAGCTGTTGATAATTCTTCCATTGCCATTCGCACCTCAATTCATCTTTTGTTTCTTAACTTGTCCCATTACCATTTCCTGTTGCTTGCACCGTCAACCCTCCAGTCTTTTAATCTCTACTGTCTTGCACCCTATCAGAGACCTTCCCTTTTGTTCTTTCCTCCGCTCCCCCCCCCCACACCTTTCCCTGCCCCTACACTTGCTTAAAACTCTGTTACATCTGTAACTTTTCCCATTTCTGAAGAAGGGTCCTCGACCTGAACCAGTAACTCTGCATCTCTCTCTATAGATGCTGTCTGGCCTGCTGGGTATTTCCAGCATTTTCTGTTTGTATTTCAGCATAAATCCTCCTTGTTATATAAAATCCTGGGGGACGGATTTTACAGCAGCACTTAGAGTTTCACAATATAACTCACCCCAAGATATTATTCTGATTAATATAATGCACAGAGTATAAAGTAAGGGGAATCACCGCTTTATCATTTACTTCTAGGGAAAATCACCCCATTCCCATAAAATACGGGATTTAAGGAGCAGCAAAACGAGACATGTGTCACCAACCATGACGAAGCGGTCACTGAGCTCCAGGGGGGTAATTCTGATCATCAGGGAAAGATACCGGAATGAGGGACATTTAAAGGCGTCACAAAGATAGCATTTTATTTAACAAATACATTTACTGACAGTCCCTGAATATATGGGAAGTTGGACAGAGTGAGATTCATTCCCAGTGGCAGGAATATGGGGGAATTTCGCAGGGGTCAGCGGGCACGAACATTGGCGGCTCGGGTGGGAAACTAGATTTTTCCCCAGCGGCTCGGGACCCCGCTGTCAACCCCCCGCCATGCGCCTTTCCCAAATGTCGGGTCTGTTAGTGCTTGGCAGATCCGACGCAGCGACGGGGGAGGCAATTCAGATCATTATGACATTGTTAACAAAGGATTAACAACTATTTTAGCTCACCTTCAGAGCTTACCAGGTCGCACAGATGGTCCACGCTGCTCGGGGATCACGTCAGGTAAGCAGTGCGGGAGTTGAATGGCCATGGAATCATCTCATTACTTGACAGCTGGAATGTGTTATAAAAGCTCCCATACTCACAGCTGTTCACTTTCCCAGCTCAGAAGCTGTTGCTTCCTGCATTTTGAAGACAGATTGCAGGTTGCAAGTGTTTGGAGCAAACTCTCTATCCAGTGTCACCTCACTGCAACAACCTCTCTCACCATTGACAGATTGCTTCTGTCATCTCAAGTTCACCTGCCATCTATTACATCAGCATGGGTATGGATTATACTGTCTCAACTTGAGCCTCAGAGTACCACAACGATCAGCCCCAACACCAGCAGTACCAGGCACACCAGCAGCACCAACAACAACACCAACCTGTTCCGCAACTCATGATGCTGCACAGCACAGAGGGCATCAACACCCGACCACATTGCTGACCGGGTCACGAGAGATGGACTCGCCATGGCCAGAATTACGTCACTTGACGCTGCACGCCCTGGATGCCACATGATGCTCCAGGTTGCCATCAGCCCACACCAACAACATAAATCATCCCTACAATGTCCAAACCATTACTGTCACACTCATCAGCATTGCGTGGGGTACCGTTATGTCTCACCATTCACTGCAACTCACTAAGCCGCATCCAAAGGTTCACAAAAATCTGTCGAAGAATGAAAAGTGTTGAAAATAAAGATTTCAATGTTTGACATCACATTAACAGAAACTTCTCATGAACATTGGATAAAACACACAATGGCCTACCCTTGTGTGTTGTTAGTTGATATGATTGGACTAGGATTAGAGTGAGCGTGAGGGGTGGCTAGTGAGATGGGGATGTGATAATATAGATATAGAGGGATGGTTGGAGGTGCAAGGTAAGTTGGTATGAGTAAGAATGTACAGGAGTAGGGTAGGGAAGGCAGAGTGAAGGGGATGTGATGAGTGGCACAGAAGGATGAGTTTAAGTGTGGCTTTACAGTAACGTTTTGTAATCTACTGAGATCATTGAAAGGTTTGCACCACTGCAGGCTGATCCTCCTGACGACATTCCTGCTTGAGCCTCACTGTGCAATGTGCAACCAGGCTGTGTTTGTCTCTTCCGCACATTGGAAGTGAAGAGAACCTCCCTGCGTGCTGTGGCTCCCTCCATAAGCATATAGAGGGAGTTATGGGAGAGTCTGGGTGCAGCCGAGCTCCTCTGTGCAGATGTTGTCAGTGTTTGCAGAACCTCATACTGTAGAACACTGACATCACAATGGGTAAACTCAATGTGCGAGTCATCAAATGACGTCATCAAAGCCGCTTCCTCCAGTTCTCCAGAGCGAGGCCGCGACCCGCCCCCGACCCCGGCTGCACCCGACCCGCCACCGACCCCGGCCGCACCCAACCTGCCACTGAACCGGCCGCACCCGACCCGCCACCTACCCCGGCCGCACCCGACCCGACGCCGGCAGCACCCGACCCGCCACCGACCCCGGCCGCACCCGACCCGCCACCGACACCGGCCACACCCGATCCGGCCCCGACCCTTGCTGCACCCGACCGCACTCGACCCGCCACCGACCCCGGCCGCACCCGACCCGCCACCGACCCCGGCCGCACCCAACCCGCCACCGAACCGGCCGCACCCGACCCGCCACCGACCCCGGCCGCACCCGACCCGACGCCGGCAGCACCCGACCCGCCACCGACCCCGGCCGCACCCGACCCGACGCCGGCAGCACCCGACCCGCCACCGACCCCGGCCGCCACCGACCCGCCCCCGACCCCGGCCGCTCCTGACCCGCCACCGGCCGCACTCGACCCGGATCCGTACCCGGCCACACCCGATCCACCCAGGTAGGGAAATCGCGGGGGAAAACCGGGTTATTAATTTCCTGAAGCACTTTCAGTGATTGTTGTAATATCCGAGAGAGAAAAATATATCAGATCCGGTGTTTGACTCAGTTTGTTTCTCTCTCTCTGTTTGTGTTTAGACTGAGTGACAATAAACTGGGAGATTCTGGCGTCAAACTACTGTCTGCGGCTCTGAGGAGCCCGGACTGTAAAATACAGAAACTGAGGTGAGTACCAAATTATGAGTGAGTGTGTTTCTAATAACTGGATGTCTGACACTGTACATTATTATTAGTGCCAATGATAGTGTTATTAATAAACCCTGGAGATTTACCCTGATTCCTGTTATTTCTCTCTTTGATCCCAGGTTGGCTGAAGTCGGTCTCACAGATTCTTGTGCCGAGGATCTCGCCTCCGCTCTCAGTACAAACCAGTCACTGACGGATCTGAACCTGAGTGATAATAAACTGGGAGATTCAGGAGTGAAACTATTGTCTGCGGCTCTGAGGAACCCGGACTGTAAAATACAGGAACAGTGGTAAGTACCAGACTGTGTGAGATTGTGTTTATAATAACTGGATGTCTGACGCTGCAAATTATTATTAAAATAAGTAATAGTGTTATTAATAAACAGTGCGAAATGTCTCTGATTCCTTTTATTTTTCTCTCTGGTCCCCAGGTTGGATGGTGTCGGTCTCACAGATTCTTGTGCTGAGGATCTCGCCTCCACTCTCATTACAAACTGACGGAGCTGAACCTGAACAATAATAAATTGGGAGATTCAGGAGTAAAACTCCTGTCTGCGGCTCTGAGGAACCCGGACAATAAAATACAGAAACTGCAGTAAGTACCAGACTGTGTGAGATTGTGTTTATAATAACTGGATATCTGACACTGTACATTATTATTATTATCATTAATAGTGTTATTAATAAACACTGTGGATTTATCCTGATTCCTGTTATTTATCTCTCTGATCCCTAGGCTGTGGGGTAACAGTCTCACAGATTCTTGTGCCGAGGATCTCGTCTCCACTCTCAGTACAAACCAGTCACTGTCGGTTCTGAACCTGAGTAATCTTCGTAGCCTTCAACATGTCATCGATGATGACGAACACCTTGCTAAGGCCACCCCCACGCCTCCACTACTCGCCTTCAAGCAGCCGCCTAACCTCAAAAGTACCATCGTTAGCAGCAGATTACCCATCTTTCAGGAGAACAGCAACCACGACACCACACAACCCTGCCACGGCAACCTCTGCAAGACATGCCAAATCATGGACACAGATACCATCATCACACGTGAGAACACTACCCACCAGGTACACGGTACATACTCATGTGACTCGGCCAACGTTGTCTACCTGATACGTTGCAGTAAAGGATGCTCCAGAGCATGGTACATCGGCGAGACCATGCAGACACTGAGACAACGTATGAACGGACACCGCGCAACAATCGCCAGGCAGGAGGGTTGCCTCCCAGTCGGGGAACACTTCAGCAGTCAGGGGCATTCAGCCTCGGATCTGCGGGTAAGCTGTCTCCAAGGCGGCCTTCGGGATACACGACAGCGCAAAATCATAGAGCAGAAACTGATAGCCAAGTCTCGCACTCATGAGGATGGCCTCAATCGCGATATCGGGTTCATGTCACGATATAGAAAGTGACTTGACATCATGGCCGGTCTTTCCAGGTGTTTTTTTTTTTAAAAGACTTCCACAAGAACCAACACAAATTGACAGGATATGCAGCCAGCAGGTGTTTTGACACGTTGGACCCCCTGGGACACATCTCATTGTCTTGGCTGTGCTCTTAGTGTGTCTTTGATGTAGGGAAAGATTTGAATAGATTTTTTCTGTGTTTATATTGTGAATTCTGGGAGATTCTCTCACTGCTACCGTACCTGAGGAAGGAGCGAACAGCTCCGAAAGCTTGTAAAATTAAATAAATCTGTTGGACTATAACCTGGTGTTGTGCGACTTCTCATTTGAGTAATAATAAACTGGGAGATTCAGGAGTTAAACTACTGTCTGCGGCTCTGAGGAACCCGGACTGTAAAATACAGAAACTGCAATAAGTACCAGACTGTGTGAGATTGTGTTTATAATAACTGGATATCTGACACTGTACATTATTATTAGTATCAGTAATAGTGTTATTAATAAACACTGGAGATTTACTCTGAATACCTGTTATAACTCTCTCTCTCTGATCCCCAGACTGTGGGGTAACGGTCTCACAGATTCTTGTGCCGAGGATCTCGCCTCCGCTCTCAGTACTAACCAGTCACTGACGGAGCTGAACCTGAAATCAAACCTCTTCACAGACCGATCTGTTCCCGCTATCCGCCGCCTCATACTGACCTGCAGGAGTCTGGAGCTGATCGAGTGAGTGTTTGTGTAAATGTTTAATGTAATAAATATAAAATAAATGGGATTCAGCCACTGTTATTTGTAATATTTGTCTGTAATAATTATTGAAATATTAACCCCAGTCTCCCTTTTATTTACACTGTTGTTCAATCTGTTTATTTCCTGTTTAAACTTTAATCTGTTTCAGGCTGGTGGGGAATCACTTCAGATCAAATGGACAGAAACAACTGAGGTCTCTGCAGGGAACAAGACCCGGACTGAGAGTGATAGTGTGAGAGCGTGCGTCATCTCCGATTGTGAGGTCAGAGGCCCAGCCACAGGGACCTGAGACACAGCCGCGCGGCCCCACAGCGCTGCTTCTGCAGGATATCCGGTGCTGAATGTTCCCCAATGGGACACTGGTGAAATGCACAGACAGGAAGGGCCCAGGGTGGGGCTCAGTCTGGGCTGCAGTGGGACACTGATAATTGCACTCAGTATTCCAGGGTGTCTCTCCCAGTGAGGACTCGGACTTTGTAACAAGTGTCCCTGTGTACAGAGTGGGTCTCTCCCAATGAGGAGTCGGACTCTGTAACACGTTTCACTGTAAACATTGTGTGTCTCTCCCAGTGAGGAGTCAGATTCTGCAACAAGTGTCCCTGTGTACAGTGTGTGTCTCTCCCAGTGAGGAGTCAGACTCTGTAACAAGTGACCCTGTGTACAGTGTGTGTCTCTCCCAGTGAGGAGTCAGACTCTCTAACAAATGTCCGTGTGTACAATGTGTGTCTCTCCCAGTGAGGTGTCAGACTCTGTAACAAGTGTCCGTACAACCCTCCGAGACCTCTCCACTCCTCTGACCTGTTGCATATCCTCGATTTTCATCGTTCCACATTGGCGCCATGACTTCAGCTGCCAAGACCCTAAACTCTGGAATTCCCTCCCAAACCTTTTCGCAGCTCTACCTCTTCCTCCTCCTCCTTTAAACGCTTCTTAAAACCTACCAGTGGCTCAGTGTCGAATTTTGTCTGATAATTTCCTCGTGACGTTTCATTACATTAAAGCCGCTATATAAATGCAAGTTATTGTTGTTGTCCCTGTGTTTTGTTAATAAAACTCCACCGCTTACTTCAGCTCGCGCCTGGTCTCCTCCGAATTTTCATAAAAAACTGGCTTCATTCTTTGAATACATTAAATAAAAAGTTCCTCAAAAGTACATCCCACCTTCTCCAAACGACACTGTAGACGCGACCTGTCGGTCTATTGAAGCGGGTGGTCTTACTCGGGAGGCTGGATATACAATTTACACAAGATGGTGAGACTGAGTGTCAGCAAAAGAGCGCAGCTGGGACTCTAAAAATGGCGTCCCACAGGCAACGGAAAATGGCCGCCATGAACCTGTCGCAAAATGGTCAACATCACCCTGCAGCAAAATGGCCCCCATCAATCTGCAACACATCATAGAATCATACAGCTCATTCGGCCCATCCTGCCTGTGCCGGCTCTTTGAAAGAGCGATCCAATTAGTCTCTCTCCTCGTAGCCCTGCAAACTTTGTCTCAACATGTATACAAGTACAATCTGCCTCCACCACCCTTTCAGGAAGTGCATTCCAGATCAGAACAACTCGCTGCAGAAAACATCCTCCTGATCTCTGCTCTGTTTCTTTTGCTAATTATTTAAAACCTGTGTCTTTTGGTAACCCAGCCTCCTGCCCCGGAAATAGTTTCTCCCTATTTACTCCATCAGAACCCGTCAAATGGCCTCAATGTTCCATCAAAGTTGTCGCATCGCTCCGAAACACAAGCATTATTTTGAAATGTCCATCCAACGGATCACGTTTCCAACTTTAATTTCCTCTCTGCCCCTATTCATCACACACTGAGTTAACATGTTTTTCACATTGCAGGCCGGGCTACTTTAACCCCAGGCTTTAACCTCTTTAAAACACAAGGGCCACAATCGAACAGGGACTTGTTAACCCGAGGTAACAAAACCAGGGCCCAGAGAGGAAATTAAACGCCAGGTAATAAACAAGCAGAACTCAGGTGGGCCCCATATACTACAACCTGTGGAGGAGGCCTCGGTCAGTCCCCTCTCGAGGAGGTCTCGGTCAGTCCCCTCTCGAGGAGGTCTCGGTCAGTCCCCTCTCGAGGAGGGCTCGGTCAGTCCCCTCTCGAGGAGGGCTCGGTCAGTCCCCTCTGGAGGAGGGCTCGGTCAGTCCCCTCTGGAGGAGGGCTCGGTCAGTCCCCTCTCGAGGAGGTCTCGGTCAGTCCCCTCTGGGGGAGGTCTCGGTCAGTCCCCGCTGGAGGAGGTCTCGGTCAGTCCCCTCTCGAGGAAGTCTCGGTCAATCCCCTCTGGAAGAGGTCTCGGTCAGTCCCCTCTCGAGGAGACCTCGGTCAGTCCCCTCTGGGGGAGGGCTCGGTCAGTCCCCTCTGGAGGAGGTCTCGGTCAGTCCCCTCTGGAGGAGGTCTCGGTCAGTCCCCTCTGGGGGAGGTCTCGGTCAGTCCCCTCTGGAGGAGGCCTCGGTCAGTCCGCTCACAAGGGGGCTTCGGTAGTCTCCTCTGGCGAAGGTCTCGGTCAGTCCCTTCTGGGGGAGGTCTCGGTAAGTCTCCTCTGGAGGAGGTCTCGGTCAGTCCCTTCTGGAGGAGGTCTCGGTCAGTCTCTGGAGAGTGTCTCGGTCAGTCTCCTCTGGAGGAGGCCTCGGTCAGTCCCTTCTGGAGGAGGTCTCGGTCAGTCTCTGGAGAGGGTCTCGGTCAGTCCACTCTGGAGGAGGCCTCGGTCAGTCCCTTCTGGAGGAGGTCTCGGTCAGTCTCTGGAGGTGGTCTCGGTCGGTCCCATCTGGAGGAGGTCACGGTCAGTGTCCTCTGGAGGAGGTCACGGTCAGTGTCCTCTGGAGGAGGTCTCGGTCAGTCCCTTCTGGAGGAGGTCACGGTCAGTGTCCTCTGGAGGAGGTCTCGGTTAGTCCCTTCTGGAGGAGGTCTCGGTCAGTCTCCTCTGGAGAAGGTCCCGGTCAGTCTCATCTGGAGGAGGTCTCGGTCAGTCTCCTCTGGAGGAGGTCTCGGTCAGTCTCCACAGGAGAAGGTCACGGTCAGTGTCCTCTGGAGAAGGTCCCGGTCAGTCTCATCTGGAGGAGGTCTCGGTCAGTCTCCTCTGGAGGAGGTCTCGGTCAGTCTCCACAGGAGAAGGTCACGGTCAGTGTCCTCTGGAGGAGGTCTCGGTCAGTCCCCTCTGGAGGAGGTCTCGGTCAGTCTCCTCTGGAGGAGGTCTCGGTCAGTCTCCACAGGAGAAGGTCCAGGTCAGTCTCCTCTGGAGAAGGTCTCGGTCAGTCTCCTCTGGAGAAGGTCCCGGTCAGTCTCCTCTGGAAATGGTCTCAGTCAGTCTCCTCTGGAGAAGGTCCCGGTCAGTCTCCTCTGGAGGAGGTCTCGGTCAGTCTCCACAGGAGAAGGTCGAGGTCAGTCTCCTCTGGAGAAGGTCTCGGTCAGTCTCCTCTGGAGAAGGTCCCGGTCAGTCTCCTCTGGAAATGGTCTCAGTCAGTCTCCTCTGGAGAAGGTCCCGGTCAGTCACCTCTGGAGGAGGTCTCAGTCAGTCTCTGGAGGAGGTCTCAGTCAGTCCCCTCTGGAGGAGGTCTCGGTCAGTCTCTGGAGGAGGTCTCGGTCTATCTGGAGGAGGTCTCAGTCAGTCCCCTCTGGAGGAGGTCTCGGTCAGTCCCCTCTGGACAAAGTCTTGGACCGTCTCCTCTGGATGAGGTCCCGGTCAGTCTCCTCTGGAGGAGGTCTCGTTCAGTCCCCTCTGGAGGAGGTCTCGGTCAGTCCCCTCTGGACAAGGTCTTGGACCGTCTCCTCTGGATGAGGTCCCGGTCAGTCTCCTCTGGAGGAGGTCTCGGTCAGTCCCCTCTGGAGGAGGTCTCGGTCAGTCCCCTCTCGAGGAGACCTCGGTCAGTCCCCTCTGGGGGAGGGCTCGGTCAGTCCCCTCTGGAGGAGGTCTCCGTCAGTCCCCTCTGGAGGAGGTCTCGGTCAGTCCCCTCTGGGGGAGGTCTCGGTCAGTCCCCTCTGGAGGAGGCCTCGGTCAGTCCGCTCACAAGGGGGCTTCGGTAGTCTCCTCTGGCGAAGGTCTCGGTCAGTCCCTTCTGGGGGAGGTCTCGGTAAGTCTCCTCTGGAGGAGGTCTCGGTCAGTCCCTTCTGGAGGAGGTCTCGGTCAGTCTCTGGAGAGTGTCTCGGTCAGTCTCCTCTGGAGGAGGCCTCGGTCAGTCCCTTCTGGAGGAGGTCTCGGTCAGTCTCTGGAGAGGGTCTCGGTCAGTCCACTCTGGAGGAGGCCTCGGTCAGTCCCTTCTGGAGGAGGTCTCGGTCAGTCTCTGGAGGAGGTCTCGGTCGGTCCCATCTGGAGGAGGTCACGGTCAGTGTCCTCTGGAGGAGGTCACGGTCAGTGTCCTCTGGAGGAGGTCTCGGTCAGTCCCTTCTGGAGGAGGTCACGGTCAGTGTCCTCTGGAGGAGGTCTCGGTTAGTCCCTTCTGGAGGAGGTCTCGGTCAGTCTCCTCTGGAGAAGGTCCCGGTCAGTCTCATCTGGAGGAGGTCTCGGTCAGTCTCCTCTGGAGGAGGTCTCGGTCAGTCTCCACAGGAGAAGGTCACGGTCAGTGTCCTCTGGAGAAGGTCCCGGTCAGTCTCATCTGGAGGAGGTCTCGGTCAGTCTCCTCTGGAGGAGGTCTCGGTCAGTCTCCACAGGAGAAGGTCACGGTCAGTGTCCTCTGGAGGAGGTCTCGGTCAGTCCCCTCTGGAGGAGGTCTCGGTCAGTCTCCTCTGGAGGAGGTCTCGGTCAGTCTCCACAGGAGAAGGTCCAGGTCAGTCTCCTCTGGAGAAGGTCTCGGTCAGTCTCCTCTGGAGAAGGTCCCGGTCAGTCTCCTCTGGAAATGGTCTCAGTCAGTCTCCTCTGGAGAAGGTCCCGGTCAGTCTCCTCTGGAGGAGGTCTCGGTCAGTCTCCACAGGAGAAGGTCCAGGTCAGTCTCCTCTGGAGAAGGTCTCGGTCAGTCTCCTCTGGAGAAGGTCCCGGTCAGTCTCCTCTGGAAATGGTCTCAGTCAGTCTCCTCTGGAGAAGGTCCCGGTCAGTCACCTCTGGAGGAGGTCTCAGTCAGTCTCTGGAGGAGGTCTCAGTCAGTCCCCTCTGGAGGAGGTCTCGGTCAGTCTCTGGAGGAGGTCTCGGTCTATCTGGAGGAGGTCTCAGTCAGTCCCCTCTGGAGGACGTCTCGGTCAGTCCCCTCTGGACAAGGTCTTGGACCGTCTCCTCTGGATGAGGTCCCGGTCAGTCTCCTCTGGAGGAGGTCTCGGTCAGTCCCCTCAGGAGGAGGTCTCGGTCAGTCCCCTCTGGACAAGGTCTTGGACCGTCTCCTCTGGATGAGGTCCCGGTCAGTCTCCTCTGGAGGAGGTCTCGGTCAGTCCCCTCTGGAGGAGGTCTCGGTCAGTCCCCTCTGGATGAGGTCCCGGTCAGTCTCCTCTGGAGGAGGTCTCGGTCAATCCCCTCTGGAGGAGGACTCAGTCAATCCTGTAAGACGTTCTGATTGTCTGAGAGTTTATAGAGTTCCGACTGGGGGAACAGACAACACCAAACCCAATGAATCTGTGAAACTTCTTTTACTTAAAAATCAACAAGAGGTTACCAGTAATTCCCAGAATACAAACTGTACTGAAGTCATGCACTTATCACAAGCAACATCTAAAATCATTGACTTTAAGCTCAGGTGATTGTAACAAATGCACATGCATACTATTCACCAGATGAGAGGTCAATTCAACGATGACGAGATGTATGACTAACTGTAACTGGACCCTGACCAGGTAACTTCGACTATAGCCCCGAATATCAGTGTCCAACAAAACTTATACCCCAAAACTTGCCAACTCGCCCATAGTATTCATCTTTCTAACTATATGGCATAATGCTCATTAAGAGTTTCTCACACCCTCCTGTCACTAGTTCGTTTAGCAACTTTGGTCCTCAAGGTTCGGTACATTCCATAATCTGAAGATGTTTCATTATTGCACTGATTTCACAGTCAATAGCGTGTTCCCACAGAACCTCAATAAGCTTGTTTTCCATATCTGTTGAAAGGCAATTGCCAGCTTTTGCAGTTTACAAGGTAAACAGTTTATTTTGTAAAGTTCTCACAGCAAGCTGTCATTGTCCTCGCGAAGCATGATGGTAAAATTTGATCAACTGTTACAGCAAATACTGTGTTCTACAGTGTCCACCCTCAAAAAGTGAGTTCTACAGTGTCCACCCTCAAATAGTGTGTTCTACAGTGTCCACCCTCAAATAGTGTGTTGTACAGTGTCCACCCTCAAATAGTGTGTTCTACAGTGTCCACCCTGAAGTGGCTGTGCACCCAAGTCAAGGGTCACAGGCATTTACAACTTGTAGGGGCTGTATTCTTCCTTCGGGCTCTTCTGTAACAGCTTGACCAATGCTTGCGGCGTCTGTTGACTTGACAAGTTATCGTTAGTAAATATAACACAATCATCAACTGAACAGTGACCAAAACGTGGGAGATAATTCTTATCCAGGGATAATCCTCAATACTAATACCGATATCGCACCAGGACGAAACATCCCCAATCTAATTGGATGGAAATTCGGCTTTCCAGCTTCCTGGAAGACCTGTCAAATCTATGAATAGAGATCTGCCCCCAAAACTACACTTAAACTTCAAAGAATTTTTTTTTTAAATCACATTTTTAAAATAAATATAAGTTACATAAATTAACAACTTTAAACAAAAATTTTAATTTTTGAAAAAATTAATTATGCTTTTTAACGGTGCAAAAAATAAACTTACCTTTCTTTGTAATTAATTAACCACTTACCTTGTTAAAAACAGTCCTTGCGCCTCCTTTTTAAAAGTGCAGCTTTTCCATACTTACCCTCCCGGAGAAACCTGAAAAAAAAAACGAAGTTCGCTGCGTGCACGATGCCTCTACCGCGCACGCATTCGACTTATGAACCCCTCCCTTCAGGGGAACGGAAGTTCCGGTTTCCAGCGCATGCGCAGTGCATGCGTGAAACCGGCACTTCAGGTGGCCTTACGTGTGAGTACTAAGCGCGTACTCACCCAAAATGAGCCGAATTTCTGGCCCAATATTTATTCGCGTACGTTCCGTTTTTTCTGGGCCAGGGTATAAAAGTACGTTTGAGACTGACTAACTCGTTGCAATAACTCTACCAGGTGTTCTGGTGGAGGTGGAATGTCATAGCCGAATCGAGTCACGTACTTGTGTAATTGCTCTTTTAATTGACCTTCTACAGCGATATCTACTTGCCTATGTGCATAAATGCTTAATAAACCCCGCGCCCCAAGTCTTACAGGTTGAACTGGGGTAAAGCAAAACGTTCCCAACGCAATGGGACAAGTCAGACTTTTACCATACTAGTATTCCCGTTGTATGGTGGTGACACAATACTCACCTTTCCCTCGGTACGCAGATTGTACGGGGAAAAGCTTTCCTGCAACTACTTTCATGGTGAAGTTCCATTCTATCCCATCCCAATCGAATTCGCACACAGGGTCTGCGTGTACTACAACGTCATAACGGCAGAAGAATGTATCCCGAGCTTGAGCGCACCCGGTAAGATCTGGGGCCACCCATGTGGTCCAATCCACCCGGGTCACATACTGCTGGGTTCGTCATACCTTACTAAGTGGTCTCCCTGGCGTACTGCTATATTCTCCACACGGAATAGAGGATTCGGGGTCGCCTTTACGTGCAGGATGGGATAATACAATACCATCCCTAATAAGGTGATGTCGTTCTGTTCCTGCAAATGGCATTCATGTTTCACCGGGTTCACCTGTACCAACCCCCTGACTTTACACATATTCATTGTACATTGATAAGTGGACATTGCCCTCAGGGGTCGATCATTCACCCACAAGAGGAGCTCCCCTCAGCAATGCTCTGCAGGTTATCAGCGGCTTGTTCCACTAACCAGGATCCATACATTACACAAACATCATTCCACGCGGCCTCACTAGAGGCATTCAGATTCTCCTTTAAAATTTGGTTAATCTTGTTAGCATGAGATTCTAAATAGTTAACCACGTCCTGCAGATGAATGTATCATAATTTGGTCCACCTTCAATTCCTCTTGTTCCAGACCATTCATTTTATTCAGAATTTCCTTTACACGTTTTCTAACTGCCTTTACGGATTGATCTAAATCAGTCAAATCAAGACTATTAACAAGGGAGGCTCCGGTATTAAAAACAGTGGCTGCATCATTTATCTGACCCCGTCGCGTTCTGATATGTTCCCCTTTAACACTGTAACCGACGTTGCTTCCTTCAGTCATCTCAGTATTTTCCCCCAAATTATTGTTAAATCCAATACCATCTGCTGAACCCTTGCGTTATAATGGGTCCAAATCCAATTCCACCAAAGTTGTGCTGGCTCTTTCCAAAAATACTTTTATTAATTCCCGCACCATTTTCAGAGAGGATGTATTATCGGTTTTAGCTGGCTTAAAAGTGGATAAATCCCCACGCCCAGACGAGATGTATCCCAGGCTTTTGCGGGAGTCAAGGGAGGAGATTGCAGGGGCTCTGACACAAATTTTCAGAACGTCTCTGGCCACAGGGGAGATGACAGAGGACTGGAGGACAGCTAACATAGTACCATTATTCAAGAAGGGTAGTCGGGATAAAGCAGGGAATTACAGGCCAGTGAGCCTAACATCAGTGGTAGGGAAATTATTGGAAACAATTCTAAGGGACAGCATTACTCTCCACTTGGAGAGGCAAGGATTATTCAATGATAGTCACCATGGCTTTGCCAGGGGGAGATCATGTCTAACCAATTTGATTGAATTTTTCGAGGAGGTGACTAGGTGTGTGGATGAGGGTAGTGCAGTTGATGTGGTCTACATGGACTTCTGTGAGGCTTTTGACAAAGTCCGGTATGGGAGACTTGTCATGAAGGTAAGAGCCTATGTGATCCAGGCCAATTTGGCACATTGGATCCAAAATTGGGTTAGTAGCAGGAGGCAGAGGGTGATGGTCGAAGGTTGTTTTTGTGACTGGAAGCATGTGTCCAGTGGTGTAACGCAGGGATCGGTGCTGGGTCCCTTGCTGTTTGTAGTGTGCCTTAATGATTTAGATATGAATGTAGGAGGTATGATCAGAAAGTTCGCAGAGGACACGAAAATTGGTGGAGTGGTAAATAGCGAGGAGGGAAGCCTCAGGCTACAGGACCATATCGACGGGTTGGTCAGATGGGCACAACAGTGGCAAATGGAATTTAACCCTGAAAAGTGTGAGGTGATGCATTTTGGGAGGACTATCAAGGCAAGGGAATAAACAATGAATGGTAGGACCCTAGGAAGGACAGAGGATCAGAGGGACTTTGGTGTGCATGTATATAGATCCCTGAAGGCAGCAGTACGGGTCCCACGGGACCCCTCTGTCCGCTCCCACCTTAGCAAGCTCGTCTGCTTTCCTATTTCCTCCCATCTGGGTTCTGCTTTAGAGTGGGCTTTGACCTTATGGATATAGTATTCCTCGCCTCTCCTAATGACTTCCGCTATGGTTGCCAGCATTGATGCGGTAACCAGTGGCTTGCCATCTGCTGATTTAAAACCTCTTCTAGCCCAAATCGCCAAATATTCTGTGCAAGAATTACATGTAAACATAGAGTCAGAGCAGATAGTATAGGGCGGGTGGAAATCGGTGGGATGTGTTTCCACATAAGTTATGGCTGCTAACTCTGCCTGCTGAGCACTGAGAGTGGTGGGTAACTTATTCGCCACTTCCATTCCTTTCTGTGGGTCGTAAATTCCACATCCTGTTTTACGTTCCCCCTTTTCCACAAAACTAGACCCATCCACATATATGTCTCTCCCTTCAGGGTGGATACCAGGTTTCATTCCGCCTTCTGTTTCCCACACTCCTTCGACTGTACAAGTGTGGGGTTCCCCCATATATATAAGGCTGGGTGCTAATTTCAGATCGTTTATCGGTTTCACTTTCAGGTTCATCCCTTCTAACTGTCGGGTCCATGTAGCGACCCGAGTGCTTGACACTGTTCCCTGCTTAATTCGGCCTTCTAACAGGAGGCGGGTTGGCGTGTGGTGGGTAAGGAGAGTGATGGGCTGGGTCCCTGGGAATATGGCAAAATGCCTCATTGCCGACAATGTGGCCAGCAAGTGCCGCTCACAGGGAGAGTATCCCTTCTCCACCTCAGATAGCACTTTGGAGACATAAGCAACTGGTCTCAGACTCCCATTCACTTCCTGCATTAAAACAGCGCTCAGACTGGCGTCTGTTGCCGCTACTTCCAAAAAGAAGTCCTTCTTAGGGGGCCGGCCCCCAATGCTGGGGCTGTTTGTAGAACCTTTTTCAACTTTACAAAAGCTTCCTCACAGCGCTCATCCCAATCCCATTCCACTCCCTTTCTGAGTAATCTCAGCAAAGGAGCTGCCGTCGCTGCCTAATTCTCAATAAATTCTCTACAGTACCCTGTCAGACCCAGGAATGATTTGAGAGCAGCTATTGAACCCGGGCGCTGCAATTCCTGGACAGTTTGGCGCTTTGCTTTATATATTGCGCGCTCCACTGATTCAATAGTCAATCTAAGAGACTGAATCTCTCTTTGCTCTATCTGTGCCTTCTTGGGGTTTACCTTGAAACCTACGACTGCAAGCAATTCTAACAATTTCTGCAGTAGTTCGTCATGTTCCTCTTCGCTGTCTGAGAACAGCAGGAAATCATCCACATCCTGCACAAGCTGGCCTGGCTGACTGAATTCTGATAGGCTGTTAGCCATACACTGGTGTACAATAGACGGACTATTGTGGAATCCCTGTGGGAAACAAGTCCACGCATACTGCTGACCTTTAAAGGTAAAAGCAAACTTATACTGGTCCTCCGGGTGTGAGGGAATTGACCGGAATCCATTAGATATGTCCAGTACTGGGAACACAGGGACAGAGCTGGGAATGTTGCTGATTAAATCAATCACAGCTGCTCCTGTGGGAGCACAAGCAGGGATGGTTTTATTCAAGACTCTGGAATCTACAGTCATCCGCCAGGAATTGTCTGGCTTCATTACTGGCCAAACAGGAGAGTTAGCATGCGTCACAATAGGTCTCAGGGTCCCTTGTTCTACTAAGGACGGAACAGCTTTTTCTCAGTCTCTCTCTCTGCTTCCTTGTGGAACGTGCACTGTTTCTGGGGCCGGGACATTGGCTCACCCCCCACACCCACCTCTACCCCTGTCACCCTTCCACAATCATGTCTGTGGGTAGCACAAGCTCCCTTGACATTCTGCACTGCGGTTTGATTCCTCTCGGGCACCCTGCCCATTAGTGTTTCTAAGTCATCGGGTCCAACCGGTGTTACCACCCACGCTTCTCCATGTCTCGGGGGTATAACGATTACTTCTTCATCACAGTCCTACTCCGCCCCACAAACAGTTATTATCCATATCCACTGTCACATTGTGAGCCAACAGCCAGACAGACCCCAGCACTCCCATTCCTGGCTGATCCCATTTCATTAGTAAACATGTCCACTTTGTTTGTAGGGGTCCGATTGTGAAGATTAAAGGTTCTGAGACCGCCCCAGCTGCTGAGTTACCCGTGAAACCTCCTAAAACATAGGGGGCTCCACTTGACCAGGGAGACGACATCGGGGAGGGAGAGTGGATCTACCCTGCTTGACGCTCCAGTGTCTCCCAGATAGTCCCCTCTCTCGCCCTCAATCAGGATGTCTACACACGGTCTTCTCCAATCACCGTACCTGAGTGGACACAGGTACTCGGGCTGGGCGCGGCCCCGTCATGCTCGGGTCTCCCCGCGATCCTCCCCATGGGCCGCGTGGACCTTTGCTTGAGATGGTTCAAGCTCCTTCATCTGCTTAGCTACGTATCTAATGAAATCCTCATAACTGGGGGCGCTGGGCTGAGATTCGGCCTCTCGTGGGGCAGCCTTAACCATTTCTGTCTTAGGTGATCTTTTACAGTTCTGGGCATAATGTCCCACCACCCCATAGGCAGAGCACTTCTTTCCATGACTCCCCTCTTGTTGACACTTCCGGGTTGCCCCCCCCCCCCTTTCATTTCACACACGTTGTCTTTTGATTTGCTTATTACCCCGGAGTTCTTTTTATCTACCTGGCGCGCCTCGAAACGCAGGGTCAATTTCCGCAGCACCCTGACCTCAGTATTGGTGGTATCTTCTGGGTCAAACTCCGCCATTGCAGCTTGTAAATAGGGCAGACTGTGGGAGATCAGTGTCCGCAACCAATGGTTCCGCGCTTCTCCGTCGAGGTCTGCTCTCCTTACCGCCCCTCCCATGGCTGCATTATAGGTCGGCCATAACCTGTCAGCAAAAGCTGCCGGGTCTTCGTTTGGGCCTTGATCCACGTCCGCCACCGCCTTAAAAGGATCCCCTTTACCCTGTCCCAACACCTGGGCAACCCTCAACTGTAGCGCACCGTAAGTGCCCTCTCCCCTCTTATTCTCTGTTGGAAGTCCAGCAAAGGCACTGGAGCTCAGTGTAAATAGCAGCAGGCGCTTCTTTTCCTCCTCAACCAGGTCATTTAAAGCGGCCCTCTGTTCTCCCTCCAGATAATGCCCTTGGGGGTCCCCTCCCATTACCAGCTTGTTCAAATCAATGGACATTTCCCTTAACTCCTCAGTATTATACGGGACCACAAACTCCCTCTCTAGCGCCCCCAACGCTCCTTCACCCGCCCGCACGGCCGGTGTACTGGCACCGTTTGTGTCACATCGGGGCCATAGGTGGGGGTCTGACTCCCTCCGGTGGGCTATTTCCAGGTTGTGGGCCCCCATCCGGGTGATTTTTATCAACTCCTTTGCTATCCTGCTAATCTCCTCCAACCACAGGAGTCCTGGCCCACACAAGACCCCTCTGGACCTTCAACTTTTCCCACAGCTCCCTAATCAATTCCTTACATTCAGTGTGGTCCCGAGCAGCACTCCGGTCCTCCAGAGCCTGTCTCTGAGTGACCCTGAATGCAGCCTTCAGATCCTCATTAGCTTTCTCTGCTCGTTCTGCCCGATCTCTCTGGTTGGCCGCCTCCTCTGACAAAACATGGCACTGATTGTGAGTATTTACACACTGGCTCTCAAGGTACTGCCCTTTATTACACCACCTCTCCTTTACCTTTTCAAGCTGTCCCCTGAGCCTTTTCTTACTTTCTCTTTCACCCTCTAATTCCTGTCGAAGCCGGTTTACAACCGCTTCCCTATGACTGACATCCTTTGCCATCCCTTCCATCTCCTTATCCATCTGAGGCATTTTACACACATCATTCTTAAACTGCCTCTGGTCTGCCATTAACCAGACGGCCTTTACCATCCCTGGCCGGCAGGTGGACCCTTGGTCCACTGTTCAGCCTCAGCCACTGGGTCAGCACCATCAATAATGACCCGTACCCACCCCTCCCTGAGGGGTAACTTCGCTGTCACATATTTCCTGACTAACTCAGCCATTCTTTTTGCCATTCTTTGTTCCGAGCGAGTCCCTGTTCGGGCGCCAGATTCTGTAAGACGTTCTGATTGTCTGAGAGTTTATAGAGTTCAGACTCGGGGAACAGACAACACAAAACCCAATGAATCTGTGAAAATTATTTTAATTAAAAATCAACAAGAGGTTACAAATAATTCCCAGAATACAAACTCTACTCAATTTATGCATTTATCACATGCAAGCACCTAAAATCATTGACTTTAAGCTCAGGTGATTATAAGTAAAACTACATACATACTATTCAACAGATGAGTGGTCAATTCAACGATGACGGACGTATGACTAACTGTAACTGACACCTGACCAGGTCACCATCGACTACAGCCCCGAATCTCAGTGTCCAATAACACTTATAACCCAAAACTGGGCAACTGGCCCCCAGCATTCACATCCCACACTGTGGGGAATGTTGTTTTCCTCTCTCACTCTCTCTCTCTCTCTCTCTCTCTCTCTCTCTCTCTGTTTTGACGCTCATTTCATCAAGGCCAGACTCCAAGGGTTGGATACAGTCATTGTTTATCACATTGGCAGGGTTGTTGAGGTTCTCACAGAATTTTCAAGATCTTATCTTCTGAAGGAAAAGTACCAGCACATTATAAGTTTTGCAAATGTTTATAGCCAAGCAGTCTCTTGCCCTCAAAGCTTGTCGGTACAGTTGGTCACTTTTAGATTCAGTCAAATGGAGATTCAGTCAAGCTTATCAGGACAGATCTATTTTGGGCCTCAACTATTCACCGCTTTTACTAACGACTTTATTGATGGGATTGAGAGCCACATTCCAAGTTTGACGATGACACAATGATAGGCGGCATTTAAGCAGTTTAGATGGAACCATGAAATTAGAAGAGATATTAATAGATTAAGTGATTGGCCAAAAACTATCGCAAATTTATTTAAATATAAGCAAGTGTGAGGTCATCCAGTTCGGATCTAAAATAGAGAGATCAGAATACATTCCAAATGTTGAAAAGCTGGTACCAGTGGATGTCCAAAGAGACTTAAGGGTCCATGTACATATATCATTACATTTTCATGTACAGGTACAGAAAAGATCAAAAGGGCTAATTGAATGGTGGTATTTATATCTATAGGAGTACAATATAAGGGGGAGAAGTCATACTACACCTATAAAAAAACACTAGTTAGACCAGACCTGGAGGACTGTGTTCATTTCTGCGCATCACATCTTAGGAAGGAAGTATTAGCCTTAAAGAGTGAAGTGTAGATTTACCGGAATGATACATAGAGCCCAATTGTTAATATATGAGGAGAGATTACACAAACTAGGATTGTATTCTCTGGCTATTAGAAGCTTAAGCGGTGATTTGATTGAAGTATTCATGATATTAAGGGGAACTGATAGGTTAGATAGAGAGAAGATATTTCCGATGATTCGCAATTCTAGGACTAGGTGACTTAGCCTAAATATTAGATCCAAGCCTTTCAGGAGTGAAGTTTGGAAACACTTCTACATGTAATGGGTGGTAGAAATCTGTAATTCACCCCCACAAACAGCAGTTCATGCTGGGTTAATTGTTAATTTTAAACCTGAGATCGATAGACTAAATAATAGGATGCCATTAACTGTTGAGGAGCAAAGAGGATTGTGAGTCCCAGTTCACAAACCATTATCAGCTAATAGACATGGAGCAAAAGACATTTGATAAAGTCCCACATAAGAAGATGTTAGGTAAAGTTGAAGCACGTGGAAGTGAAGGCAAATTATTGTCCTGGTTAGGAAATTGTTTGAGCGATAGGAGACACAGTGTGCGGATAATGGGCAGCTACTTTAATTGGCAGGATATGACTAGTGGTGTCCCTGAGGGATCTATTTTGGGGCCTCGAATATTCACCGTTTTTATTAACGAATTAGTTGATGGGATGGAGAGCCACATATCTAACTTTGACGAAATACAAAGATAGGCGGCTTTATAAGCAGTTTAACTTCAATGGGATGCGAAACGATCTAGCCAGGGGAAAAAGGATCCAAAGACTGACAGGAAGAACCATAACGGAACAATGGGTGATCTTTAAGGAGGAGATGCTCCAAGTACAGGCTAGGTACATTCCAATAAGAGGGAAGGGCAAGCGAACCAAAGCAAGGGTTCCTTGGATGACAAGGGAGATAGAGAAGATGATGAAATAAAAAAAGAGTGTGTGTGTTGCATGTCAGGTGAATTCTTCAAGGGAGAACCAGACGAAATACAATAAGTTGAGAGGGGATGTGCAGAGGAAACTAAGATTGGCAAAGAGAGAATATGAGAGTAGAATGGCGGTTAACATAACAGGGAACCCAAAAGTCTTCTACCGGCATAAAGACATTATGCGATTAGTAAGGGGGGGGTGGTGGATCCTATTAGGGACAAAGAATTTGATATATGCTTAGAGGCGCAGGGCAAGGCTAGAATACCAAATGAGTACTTTGTATCGGTGTTTACTAAGGAGGTGGATGCTGATAAAATATCGGTAGAAGTGGAAAAGGTAGAAGCAATGGAAGGGGTGAAAATAGATAGACAGGATGTACGAGAAAGGCTGGGTATACATAGAGTGGACAAGGCGTCTGGTCCAGGTGACATCCATCCCAGGTTGCTATGGAAAATGGAGGAGGAGATGGCGGAGGGTTTGCCATAATTTTCCAATCTTCCCTAGATGCGGAGGAGGTGCCTGACGATTGGAAAGTTGCAAATGTGACACCATTGTTCAGGAAAGGGTGTAAGGACATTCCTAGTAACTACAGGCCGGTCAGTTTAACATCAATGGTGGGTAAAGTTTAAAAAATAATATATAAAGGAAAAAAATAACGGGCATTTGGAGAGGTTTAAGCTAATTAAGGAGAGTCAACACGGGTTTGTAAAAGGCAGATCGTGTTTGAATAATCTAATTGAATTTTTTGATGAAGTAACAAAGAGGATTGAAGAAGGGAATACAATGGATGCGGTCTACATGGATTTTCGGAAGGCGTTTGACAAAGTACCACATATAAGGCTGGTTAACAAAATTGAGGCTCATGGAATAGGTGGGTCAGTTGCAGCTTGGATAAGGAATTGGCTTAAGGACAGAAAACAGCGAGTTGTGGTAAATGGCCGTTTTTCAGACTGGAGGATGGTAGACAGTGGTGTTCTGCAAGGGTCAGTTCTGGGGCCAATGCTTTTTTGATATATATATATATATATATAAACGACCTGGATATTGGAATACAGAGTAGAATTTCTAAATTTGCTGATGACACCAAACTTGGGTGTGTGACAAACAGTGATGATGATATCAACTGGCTGCAACAGGACATAGAAAGGCTAGCAGAAAATTGGCAGATGGAATTTAACAAAGAGAAGTGTGAGGTGATGCATTTTGGAAGAAGGAACAGGGAGAGGCAATATACACTTAATGGCACAGTTTTAAAAAGTGTGCAGGGACAGAGGGACCTGGGAGTTAATGTGCATAGGTCCCTGAAGGTGGCAGGATATATTGAGAGAGCCGTTAACAAAGCATATGCGATCTTGGGCTTCATAAATAGCGGTATTGAGTACAAAATTAGAGAAGTTATGCTGAACATTTATAAAGCGCTGGTTAGGCCACTACTCACAGCTGGAGTATTGCATCCAGTTCTGGTCACCACACTTTCGGAAAGATGTGAAGGCCCTTGAGATGGGGCAGAGGAGATTTACCAGAATGGTTCCGGGGATGGGGGAATCTTAGCTACAAGGACAGGTTGAAGAAGCTGGATTTGTTTTCATTAGATAAATGGAGGTTGACGTGTGATTTGATAGAGGTGTATAAGGTTATGACCTGTTTGGATAGGCTAGACGGGGAAATACTGTTCCTACTACTTGATGGTAGAAGGACATAGGGGATACAAATTTAAGGTTTTGGGCAGGAGATACAGGGGAGACGTGAGGAAAAACACAGTGATTGGTGATGACTTGGAATTCGCTGCCGTCGGAAGTGGTGGAAGCGGAGACACTCAATGTTTTCAAGGGGAGACTGGATAGGCACTTGTGGGAAATAAACTTGTAGGGCTACGGGGATAGAGCGGGGGAATGGGACTGACTGGATTGCTCTACAGACAGACGGCACGGACTCGATGGATCGAATGGCCTCCTTCTGAGCCGTAATGACTCGATGAATCTATGACTCTCGATGGAACCATGAAATTAGAACAGATATTAATAGATTAAGCGAATGGCCAAATCTGTGACAAATTGATTTAAATATAAGCAAGTGTGAAGTCATCCACTTAGGATCTAAAAAGGAGAGATCAGAATAGTTTCTAAATGGTGAAAGGCTGGAACCAGTGGAGGTCTAAAGAGACTTAAGTGTCCCTTTACATATATAATTAAATTTTCATGGACAGGTACAGAAAATAATCAAAAAGGGTAATTTAATGCTGCTATTTATACCTGGAGGACATTGTATTATATACAGGCCTGATATATAGGCTGTTCGATCCTGAATTGAAATATGGAAACCTCCGAAACTGTTGACCTCAGCACCTGAAGTTTAGTTACACTTTCATGTTAACAATCCTATACTAAACATACAAACATCACAGGAATATCCGGGATCTGAATGTGTGCGAGACACTGCTCTTAATCCACCCGATAAGGGGGACCATGGCGAGCTGTTTCACCTTGTCCAGAACAGGTGCACCAGAGGACACGGCCAGAGATTGAAGGGGGTAAATTCAAACTAATCTCTGGAAACATTATTTCAGTAGCGACTTTGTATCTATGGAACAGGCTTCCTTCCTAATCTTTATAATTAAAACGAGGGTACAGGGGTGTTCAGGGGAACACGAGCAGCAAAATTAGAAATAGAATAAAGGGGAATTTAGGGGAGCACTGTAAATATTTAATTAGACATAGAGAGCAGGAACATTAAGTAGAACAAAGTAAGTGTTAATTAGAAATAGAATAGGGGATCACATTGATGGTTTAATTAGAAATAGAGGTCATGGCAATATGGCAACTGATATTAGAAATAGGGACCAGCGGAACACAATAACCCTTCATTTCCAAATGGGGACAGGTGAAGACAGTAACTGTTCAATTAGATATACAGGACAAGGAGATTCAGGGGATTAAACTAACTGTCTAATTAGAAATAGAATAAAAGGAGACATGGGTTAACACAGTAAATAACTGTTTATTTAAAAGTAGGGGACGGGGAGGCAGTAACTCTTTATTTATAAATAGAGGAGATGGGAATGTCAGGGAAACACAATAACTGTTTAATTATAAATAGAGAAACACAAGGGAACACAACAACTGGTTAATTAGAAACAGGGGGTGGGGACTCACAACCACACCAGACTGAATGTGACACGGTAATGTAACGGTTAATTATTCAAGCCATTGCTTTCTATTTCACCTGTGGAGTTTGGATGATGTGGTTGATTGAAGGTCGCCTTCTCAGGATTGGAGCTAGGTGCAGAACATCGCTGACTGATGGAACTAAAACCTCTGCCGGCTGCCTGACCCGGGCCTTAAATACTACTGTTTGTCCGCATCCAGGTAAATCATAATGTGGCTCTTACACAAAACCACCCGCAACTAATCATCACTTTCCCCAGAAGCTGGATGCCAGCCGGACTGGCAGAGCCCGGGCTCCACGGGGCCCTGCAGCCAAGAGGATTGTGGTTCTGGAGAACATCTGGGTCAAGTGAAACGTGAAAGAGTGACGGATAAAGCGGGCTCTTAATCACAGTTAATAAATGAAGCTCATTCACAATTAAAGTACAAAGGCTATTGTCAGCATAAGCTTTTCAATAATGTTCTTCGACATTGGAGTGAGGTGTCATAGGTTTATTAAGCACATAATATCTGCAATAGTACTTACACACACATTTAAATATAGAAATTAGAACCACACCTGATGTTGGGTGGAGACCCAAACATGTCACAGTCCTGAGCTCAGTATCTTAGGCCTTTACCAAAACGCGTGCATTTTTATACATTTTTCTCACTCCCTGTGCTTGACAATCCTCGAGATTCTGCATAACACAATTATATCAAAGTTAAAATAAAACTCTACATAAAGATAATTTAATTCATTTATCTGATCGATAGTTTCTCTCTTGACCCATATAATTGCAACTGCAACAAGTGAAACCTTTAACAGTGAGACTGTCTGTTTCTGTATCTATTGTACTAATTGAAAATGATGATGGATGCCCGCATGTTTTCCATTGCAGAACTAACTCTCTTCCCAAACTGTTACCAAATGAGTAAAGTTTCCTGAAATTGATGAATCTGTTTTCAATGTCATGAGTTTAATTAAATCGTTTATTACTTCATCCTGAAACTAGCCATTGCTGCAGGGTCTGCCCTGGTCCAATAGCCCAGTGTTACTTTAAACAGACCAGTGCTTCCCTGCTAAACAGGAACAGGCTAAAGGTTAACATTGCTACAGTAGAAAGATAAACCAGCACAGTATCACATTAGCAGACTTTAGAATATTCTGATTAGCGGGAAATGGTTATATTGACCCGGGGTAAAAGAAAGAAAAGGAAAGATTTGTATTTATATAGCTCCTGTCACGACCACCGGCACTATACAGCCACTGAAGTATTTTTGAGGTGTAACCTCTGTTCTAATGTAGGAAACACGGCAGCCAATCTAAGCACACGAAGCTCCCACAAACAGCAATGTAAGAATGACCAGATCATTTGTTTTTTAGTGATGTTGATTAAGGGATAAATATTGGCTGGTACACCCCGGATTACTCCCTGCTCCTCTTCGAAATCGGGCAAAGGATCTTTTACGTCCACCTGAGAGGATTGACGGAGCCTCAGTTTAACGTCTAATTCGAAAGAGGGCTCCTCCGACAGTGCAGCACCCCCTCAGTCCTGCACTGGAGTGTCAGCCTAGATTATGGTAGATTATTGAGTCTCTGGAGTGGGACTTGAAGCCACAAACTTCTCACGAGGTTGCTACCAGCTGAGCCACGGCTGACCCAGGGAAAGCAGCAGACACAAAACACACGGCACAAAAAGGAAGAAAGTTTACTGATACCTGTTCATTTTCACAGCAACAATCGGTTTTCGTCCGAACGGTAAGACGGCCATTCTAAAATGGAACACGGGCTGTAATTTTACTTTAATTAAAGGAAGCTGTAGTTTAATTTTTCATTTTTTTAATCAACATCAGAATCAATGTCCAAGGAGAGTTCACCACCTTCTTCAGCTCTTCCCTGAATTTAGTTTGTGTAGCTGCATAAATACACGTGTTTGTACAGGAACTCAAATACATGAGCATATATCCGGTTTCAGTGGCGATGTATGCAGGGAATGTATAATCGGGTCGGTGAAAAACCACCAGGTTCTTAACTACAGAATTCACGGCAGCTGTCAGCCACAACAATAAAAAACTGGCCGATACAGTGAAAAGTAAAATGATGGATTTCCTTCGGCTCTCCATCTCTGGATCGCTCTGATTCTCACCGCTGTGACCCCGGAGTCCCCTGCGGGCTCTGCTTGCCTCTAAAATACGTCTGACTGTCAAACAATTAAAAAGTAATATTAAAACAAAAGGAATATATGCAATTAAAATACTTTCTAAGCGGTTGTAGGCTACACCTGCAGGCGATGTATGAAAGGCCATACTCGGGACGAAACCCCAGGGAACATTGTTGATTATTTGTTTCTGTTCAAAGGCAAACCAAAAGGGTATGTTCTCTAAATAGCTCAGGACAGAGACCGTTGTTATAACCGAGGCCGCAGTTCTCACTGTGCAATACTTTGTTTTAAACTTCTGACAACATATAGCTACAAATCGGTCAAATGTGAAGGAGACGGTAAACCACACCGACATATCCAGGTTGACACAACTCATGTACACCATGAACTTACAAACGGCAGTGTAGGACAGGAATGAATATGGGAAGCGTTTACTCAAAATATGATATACAATTACATTGACGATCATGACCAGTAGATCTGCTGTTGCCATGGCCACCATGTAGACCGAGATACATTTGGAAAGACCACATTTTCCTCTGGAGAGAATCACCATTGTTAATATGTTCGCTGTAAGAAAGAGGGACAAGAGTAAGTAATGGGGACACTCGGATAAATCTTACAGCGTATTGTGGGGAGATGAACCGATGTGTTCCTACTGAGGGTTATGCACACGGTTTCTCTTTATAATATAAGCAAGCATTGACAATATACCTTTTCAAACGAAAATATTCATGAAAAACCCAATATCGAGGTAGTGAGAATGCACCTGCATTCCAGCACACTTCAGTCAGACTGTGTCAAGCCGGTGGGTGGAGGTTGGTGCTGGGAGGGTCGCTCGTATTCAGTATCGGCAATGGTATCGGATAGCGACCCCAACACCACCGACAGCCAGGCACTGATGGCTCAACGGAAGGGAATGTTGACTTTGGGCGATAGTGTGATACGGGCGACCTCGGCTCAGCCGACCATGATCCTTCTCTTCCGGCTGAATCTCCATCGCTATCGCCACTGACACTATATTCATGCATAAAAACAGAAAATGCTGGAAATACTCAGCAGGACCAGGATCAGCAGCATTAAACGTGGAGAGGAAAATGAAGTTAACGTTTCATGTCGAAACATTTCGTTAGAAATTGATTGAGGCTCCATTCAGACTTTAACGCTGCGGTCCAGCTCAAGCCGCAGTACCTCGCAGGGACATCAGATGTCAGCTCTATTCAATATAATTTACAAACAGTTACTGGAAATATATGAATTTAAATAATACATTCAGCTGTGACACAAACATTCGATGTAGGTCGAAACTCTGCGCTTTTTCTATTTCTAATGGCCCCGAGGAAGCTGCTCGGTAACAGAGCGGGAGCTGGTGGAGCCGCGAAGGTTCTTTGCAGCCGAGGGGAGGGGAGCAGCGCCCTGAGCGGCAATTATTGCTCCAAATATCTTTCACAGTCCTCTGATGGGTGGAGGTGGCTGCAGTACAACTCATTCTCAACTTAAAGTAGACAGTAAACAACGGTATAGATGAAGTGTTTGCCACGGACACTAAGCAATACATTCTTTAGTGATCTATGTACTATTGGACGGGCCGGAGAATCAGCCACGCCCTCCCTCAGTATAGGGAGGAAGGTTGAGCGCCCGTTGCCCGCGATCGAGCGACCAGAACAGCGCCTCAGCGGCCGCGCGGACTGCTCCCGCTGAGATTCACCGATCCCGGTGGATCAAAGACTCTGCAATGAGGACGTTCTCGGAATCTGATAAATTAACAATGAGATAGTCAACAGCTATTAGGCAACAGAAGACATTTTCTTACCGGGAGCCCCAAAGATTGCGAGAATAGGGTAATAAATGTGCATTATTTGTAGAATTGTTGCCAGTTCCATTTAAAAAAATCTGTGCGAAATCTGTCCAGCTTTACGGTTCGGACTGGAGTGTATCTGAGATCGGTAAATACTCCCCATTTATAGAACAATCGGAGCCCCGGCCAGAAAAAAACATGTTACACAACAAGTGGCGTTATTTACAGTCACTTAACAAACAAGGTGCGATTTTCCGCTTCAGAGCGCCAGTGGGGAAATTGTACGGAACGCTGAACTGAAAATCCCTCCTGGACACTGCATTAGGCTCCAGAGGTCTCAAATTCATTCAATGAAAACTTCCCTCATCCATTGTCTAATTTAAATGAGATTTTTTATTGTAATGATATGTAGTGATGACACCTCTCTAATATCACTGGTGATGATTCATCACTAAAAATACTGGCGATGATTCATCGCGAACATTAACCAAATATTACTGGTGAGGCCCCAATCTAACATTATGCTGGTCATCCTGCACTATAATTACTGGTGGTGACCCTACTCTAACATTAATGGTGGTGAAACTACTCTAATATTACTGGTGGTGACTCTACTCTAACATTACTGGTGGTGACACATTTATAACATTACTGGTGGTGACTCTACTCCAAAATTGCTGGTGGTGACCATACTCTAACATTACTGGCGGTGACTCTACTCTAACGATGCTGGTGGTGATTCTACTATAACATTACTGATGGTGACGCTATTCTAAAATTACTGGTGGTGACTCTACTGTAACATTACTCGTGGTTACTTTATTCTAACATTACTGGTAGTGATTCCACTCTAACATTACTGGTGGTGACCCTACTCTAACATTACTGGTGGTGACTCTATGCTAACATTAATGGTGGTGACTCTACTATAACATTACTGGTGGTGACCCTGCTCTAACAATACTGGCGGTGACCACACTCTAACATTACCGGTGCTGACTCTACTCCAACATTACTGGCGGTGACTCTACGCCAACATTGCTGGTGGTGATCCTAATCTAACATAACTGGTGGTAACTCTACTCTAACATTACTGGTGAGGGCTCTACTCTAATATTACAGGCGATGACCCTACCCTACAATTACTGGTGGTGCTGCTTCTATAACATTACTGGTGGTGACTCTACTCCAAAATTGCTGGTGGTGACCATACTCTAACATTACTGGCGGTGATTCTACTCTAACGATACTGGTGGTGATTCTAATCTAACATTACTGGTGGTGACTTTCATCTAACTTTAGTGGTGGTGATTCTACTCTAACATTACTGGTGGTGATTCTACTATAACATTACTGATGGTGACGCTATTCTAAAATTACTGGTGGTGACTCTACTCTAACATTACTCGTGGTTACTTTATTCTAACATTACTGGTAGTGATTCCACTCTAACATTAGTGGTGGTGACCCTACTCTAACATTACTGGTGGTGACTCAATGCTAACATTATTGATGGTGACTCTACTATAACATTACTGGTGGTGACCCTGTTCTAACAATACTGCGGTGACCACACTCTAACATTGCCGGTGGTGACTCTACTCCAACATTACTGGTGGTGACCCTAGTTTAATATAACTGGCGGTGACTCTACGCCAACATTGCTGGTGGTGATCCTAATCTAACATAAATGGTGGTAACTCTACTCTAACATTACTGATGAGGGCCCTACTCTAATATTACAGGCGATGACCCTACTCTACAATTACTGGTGGTGCTGCTTCTATAACATTACTGGTGGTGACTCTACTCTAACATTACTGGTGTTGACTCAACTCTAACATTACAGTTGGTAGCCCTACTCTAACATTACTGATGGTGACTCTACTCTAACTTTACTGGTGTTGACTCTACTCTAAGATTACTGGCGGTGATTCTATTCGACGATTACTGGTGTTGACTCTACTCTAACATTACTGGTGGTGACTCTACTCTAACATTACTGGTGGCGATTCTACTTTAACATTACTGGTGCTGATTCTACTCTAACATTACTGGTGGTGACTCTACTCTAACATGAATGGTGGTGACTCTAATCTAACATGACTGGTGGTGACTCTACTCTAACACTACTGGCAGTGACACTAATCTAAAATTACTGGTGGTGATTCTAATCTAACATTACTGGTGGTGATTCTAATCTAACATTACTGGTGGTGACTCTAATCTCATATTAATGGTTGCGATCCTATTCTAATATTACTTGTGGTTACCCTACACTAACATTGCTGGTGTTAAATCTACTCCAACATTACTAGTGTTGATTCAACTCTAACATTACTGGTGGTGACTCTACTCTAACATCACAGGAGGTGACTCTAATCTAACATTACTGGTGGTGATTCTAATCTAACATTACTTCTGGTGACTCTACTCTTACATTACTGGTGGTGATTCTAATCTAACATTACTGCTGGTGATTCTAATCTAACATAACTGGTAGTGATTCTACTCGAACATTACTTGTGGTGACTCTACTACTACATTTCTGGTGGTGATTCTAATCTAACATTACTGGTGATGATTCTAATCTAACATCACTGGTGGTGATTCTACTCTAACATTACTTGTGGTGGCTCTATTCTTACATTACTGCTGGTGATTATAATCTAACATTACTGGTGGTGATTATACTCTAACATTACTGGTGTTGATTCTACTCTAACATTACTGGTGGTGATTGTAATCTAACATTACTGGTGTTGATTCTTATCTAACATTACTTGTGTTGATTCTACTGTAATATTACTGGTGGTGATTCTAATCTAACATTACTGGTGGTGAGTCTACACTAACATTACTGGTATTGATTCTAATCTAACATTACTGGTGGTGATTCTAGTTTAACATAAATGGTGGTGACTCTAATTTAACATCACTGGTGATGATTCTACTCTAACATTACTGGTGGGGACTGAACTCTAACATTACTGGTGGTGACACAAATCTAACATTACTGGTGGTGATTCTAATCTAACATTACTGGTGTTGATTCTAATCTAACATTACTGCTGTTGACTCAAATCTCGGATTAATGGTGGCGACACTATTCTAACATTGCTGGTGGTGACCCTAATCTAATATTACTGGTGGTAACTCTAATCTCACGTTAAAGTTTGCGATCCTATTCTAACATTACTTGTGGAGGCCATACTCTAACATTACTGGTGTTGATTCTACTCTAACATTACTAGTGTTGACTCTACTCTAACATTACTGCTGGTGACTCTACTCTAACATTACTGGTGGTGATTTTAATTAAACATTACTGTTGGTGATTCTACTCTAACATTACTGGTAGTGATTCTACTCTAACATTACTTGTGGCGACTCTACTTCTACATTACTGGTGTTGATTCTAATCTAACATTACTGGTGGTGACTCTAATCTAACACTACTGGTAGTGATTCTACTCTAACATTACTGGTGGTGATTCTAATCTAACATTACTGGTGGTGATTATAATCTTACATTACTGGTGCTGATTCTAATCTAACATTACTGGTGGTGATTCTAATCTAACATAACTGGTGGTGATGCTACTCTAATGTTAATGGTGGTGATTCTACTCTCATATTACTGGTCGTGATTCTACGCTAACATTACTGGTGGTGATTCTTATATAACATTACTGGTGGTGATTCTACTCTAACATTTCTGGTGGTGATTCTAATCTAACATTATTGGTGTTGACTCTACTCTAACATTACTGGAGGTGATTCCAGTCTAACATTACTGATGGTGATTCTACTCGAACAATACTGGTGGTGATTCTAATCTAACACTACTGGTGGTGATTCAACTCTAATATTACTGCTGGTGATTCTAATCTAACATTACTGGTGGTGATTCTTATCTAACATTACTGGTGGTGATTCTACTCGAACAATACTTTTGGTGATTCTAATCTAACACTACTGGTGGTGATTCTACTCTAATATTACTGCTGGTGATTCTAATCTAACAGAACCGGTAGTGATTCTACTCGAACAGTACTTGTGGTAACTCTACTACTACATTACTGGTGGTGATTCTAATCTAACATTACTGGTGGTGATTCTAATCTAACCTCACTGGAGGTGATTCTAGTCTAACATTACTTGTGGTGGCTCTATTCTTACATTACTGCAGGTGATTATAATCTAACATTACTGGTGGTGATTCTACTCTAACATTACTGGTGTTGATTCTAAACTAACATTACTGGTGGTGATTCTAATCTAACCTCACTGGAGGTGATTCTAGTCTAACATTACTTGTGGTGGCTCTATTCTTACATTACTGCAGGTGATTATAATCTAACATTACTGGTGGTGATTCTACTCTAACATTACTGGTGTTGATTCTAATCTAACAGTATTGGTGGTGACTCTAATCTAACATTACTGTTGGTGATTCTAATCTAACATTACTGGTGGTGATTCTAAACTAACATTACTGGTGTTGATTCTTATCTAACATTACTGGTGGTGATTCTACTCTAACATTACTGGTGGTGATTCTACTCGAACAATAACTTTGGTGATTCTAATCTAACACTACTTGTGGTGATTCTACTCTAATATTACTGCTGGTGATTCTAATCTAACAGAACTGGTAGTGATTCTACTCGAACAGTACTTGTGGTGACTCTACTACTACATTACTGGTGGTGATTCCAATCTAACATTACTGGTGGTGATTCTATTCTAACCTCACTGCAGGTGATTCTAGTCTAACATTACTTGTGGTGGCTCTATTCTTACATACCTGCAGGTGATTATAATCTAACATTACCGGTGGTGATTCTACTCTAACATTACTGGTATTGATTCTACTCTAAAATTACTGGTGGTGATTGTAATCTAACATTACTGGTGGTGATTCTAATCTAACAGTATTGGTGGTGACTCTAATCTAACATTACTGTTGGTGATTCTAATCTAACATTACTGGTGGTGATTCTAAACTAACATTACTGGTGTTGATTCTTATCTAACATTACTGGTGGTGATTCTACTCTAATATTACTGGTGGTGATACTAATCTAACAGTACTGGTGGTGATTTTACTCTAACATTACTGGTGGTGATTCTACTCTGACATTGCTGGTGGTCACTCTATAAAAACATTACTGGTAGTGATTCTAATCTAACATGACTGGTGGGGATTCTACTCGAACAGTACTGGTCGTGATCCAAAATAACATTACTGGTGGTGATTCTAAACTAACATTTCTGGTTGTGATTCTACTCTATCATTACTGTCGTGACTCTAATCTAACATTGCTGGTAATTATTCTAAGCTAACATTACTTGTGGTGAGTCTAATCTAACTTTACTGGTGGTGATTCTACTCTCACATTACTGGTGGTGATTCTAGTATAATATTACTGGTGGTGACGCTACTCTAACATTACTGGTGGTGACTCTACTCTAACATTACTGGTGTTGATTCTAATTTAACATTACTGGTGGTGATTCTAATCTAACGTTGCTAGTGGTGACTCTACTCCAACATTACTGGTGGTGATTATACTCTAACATTACTGGTGGTGATTCTACTCTGACATTAATGGTAGTGACTCTAATCTAACATGACTGGTGTTGATACTAATCTAACAATACCGGTGGTGATGCTAAACTAACATTTCTGGTGCTGATGCTACTCTCATGTTACTGGTGGTGATTCTACTCTGACATTAGAGGTAGTCCCTCCACGCTAACATTACTGGTGGTGACTCTAATCTAACATGACTGGTGATGATACTAACCTAACATTACTGGTGATGATTCTACTTTAACATTATTGGTGGTGATTCTACTCTAACATTACTGGTATTGATTCTGGTATAACATTACTGGTGATGACTCTACTCTAACATTACTGGTAGTGATTCAAATCTTACATTACCGTTGGTGATTCTAATCTAACATTACTGGTAGTGATTCTAATCTAACATTACTGGTGGAGATTCCAATCTAAAATTACTGGTGTGGATTCTAGTCCAACATTACTGGCGGTGACTCTACTCTAACATTACCGGTAGTGATTCTACTCTAACATTACTGGTGGTGACTCTACTCTAACATTACTGGTAATGATTCTAATCTAACATTACTGGTGGTGATTATAATTTTTCATTACTTGTGGTGACTCGACTCTAACATTACTGGTAGTGATTCAACACTAACATTCCTGGTGTTGACACTACTCAAACACTACTGTTGGTGATTCTACTCTAACATTACTGGTGGTGATTCTAGTCTAACATTACTGATGGTGATTCTACTCGAACAATACTGGTGGTGATTCTAATCAAACACTACTGGTGGTGATTCTACTCTAATATTACTGCTGGTGATTCTAATCTAACATTACTGGTGGTGAATCTTATCTAACATTACTGGTGGTGATTCTATTCGAACAATAATGGTGGTGATTCTAATCTAACGCTACTGGTGGTGATTCTACTCTAATATTACTGCTGGTGATTCTAATCTAACATTACTTTTGGTGATACTAATCTAACAGAACTGGTATTGATTCTACTCGAACAGTACTTGTGGTGACTCTACTACTACATTACTGGTGGTGATTCTAATCTAACATTACTGGTGGTGATTCTAATCTAACCTCACTGGAGGTAATTCTAATCTAACATTACTTGTTTTGGCTCTATTCTTACATTACTGCAGGTGATTATAATCTAACATTACTGGTGGTGATTCTACTCTAACATTACTGGTGTTGATTCTACTCTAAAATTACTGGTGGTGATTATAATCTAACATTACTGGTGGTGATTCTACTCTAACATTACTGGTGTTGATTCTACTCTAACATTACTGTTGGTGATTCTACTCTCACATTACTGGTGGTGATTCTAGTATAATATTACTGGTGGTGACTCTACTCTAACATTACTGGTGGTGACTCTACACTAACATTATTGGTGGTGATTCTACTCTAACATTACTGGTGGTGATTCTACTCTAACATTACTGGTGGTGATTATACTCTAACATTACTGGTGGTGATTCTACTCTAACATTACTGGTGTTGATTCTACTCTAACATTACTGGTGGTGACTCTACTCTAACTTTACTGGTGGTGATTCTACTCTTACATTACTGGTGGTGATTCTGCTCGAACATTTCTGGTGGCGATTCTAATTTAACAATACTGGTGATGATTCTATTCTAACATTACTAGTGGGGACTCAACTCTAACATTACTGGTGGTGTCACTAATCTAACATTACTGGTGGTGATTATTATCTAACATTACTGGTGGTGATTCTACTCTAACATTTCTGGTGGTGATTCTAATCTAACACTACTGGTTTTGATTCTACTCTAACATTACTGGTGGTGATTCTAATCTAACATTACTGGTTTTGATTCTACTCTAACATTACTGGTGGTGATTCTAATTTAACATTACTGGTGGTGATTCTAATCTAACATTAATGGGGTTGATTCTTACCTAACATTACTGGAGGTGATTCTACTCGAACAATACTGGTGGTGATTCTAATCTAACACTACTGGTGGTGATTCTTCTCTAATATTACTGCTGGTGATTCTAATCTGACATTACTGTTGGTGATTCTACTCTAACATTACTGGTGGTGATTCTACTCTGACATTAGTGGTGGTGATTCTAATCTAACATTACTGGTGGTGAATATACTCTAATATTAATGGTGGTGATTCTAAATTAACATTACTGGTGGTGATTATACTCTAACATTACTGGTGGTGATTCTACTCTGACATTACTGGTAGTGACTCTAATCTAACATGACTGGTGTTGATACTAATCTAACAATACCGGTGGTGATGCTAAACTAACATTTCTGGTGCTGATGCTACTCTCATGTTACTGGTGGTGATTGTTCTCTAACATTACTGGTGTTGATTTTAACCTAACATTACTGGTGATGATTCTAATTTAACATTACTGGTGGTGACTCTATTCTTACATTACTGGTGGTGATTCTAATCTAACACTACTGGTGGTGATTCTTCACTAATATTACTGGTGGTGATTCTAAGCTAACATTACTGTTGGTGATTCTACTCTAACATTACTGGTGTTGATTCTACTCTGACATTAGAGGTGGTCCCTCTACTCTAACATTACTGGTGGTGACTCTAATCTAACATGACTGGTGATGATTCTAATCTAACATTACTGGTGTTGATTTTACTCTAATATTAATGGTGGTGGTTCTAAATTAACATTACTGGTGGTGACTCTACTCTAACATTACTGGTGTTGATTCTAATTTAACATTACTGGTGGTGATTCTAATCTAACGTTACTAGTGGTGACTCTACTCCAACATTACTGGTGGTGATTATACTCTAACATTACTGGTGGTGATTCTACTCTGACATTAATGGTAGTGACTCTAATCTAACATGACTGGTGTTGATACTAATCTAACAATACCGGTGGTGATGCTAAACTAACATTTCTGGTGCTGATGCTACTCTCATGTTACTGGTGGTGATTCTACTCTGACATTAGAGGTAGTCCCTCCACGCTAACATTACTGGTGGTGACTCTAATCTAACATGACTGGTGATGATACTAACCTAACATTACTGGTGATGATTGTACTTTAACATTATTGGTGGTGATTCTACTCTAACATTACTGGTATTGATTCTGGTATAACATTACTGGTGATGACTCTACTCTAACATTACTGGTAGTGATTCAAATCTTACATTACCGTTGGTGATTCTAATCTAACATTACTGGTAGTGATTCTAATCTAACATTACTGGTGGAGATTCCAATCTAAAATTACTGGTGTGGATTCTAGTCCAACATTACTGGCGGTGACTCTACTCTAACATTACCGGTAGTGATTCTACTCTAACATTACTGGTGGTGACTCTACTCTAACATTACTGGTAATGATTCTAATCTAACATTACTGGTGGTGATTATAATTTTTCATTACTTGTGGTGACTCGACTCTAACATTACTGGTAGTGATTCAACACTAACATTCCTGGTGTTGACACTACTCAAACACTACTGTTGGTGATTCTACTCTAACATTACTGGTGGTGATTCTAGTCTAACATTACTGATGGTGATTCTACTCGAACAATACTGGTGGTGATTCTAATCAAACACTACTGGTGGTGATTCTACTCTAATATTACTGCTGGTGATTCTAATCTAACATTACTGGTGGTGAATCTTATCTAACATTACTGGTGGTGATTCTATTCGAACAATACTGGTGGTGATTCTAATCTAACGCTACTGGTGGTGATTCTACTCTAATATTACTGCTGGTGATTCTAATCTAACATTACTGTTGGTGATACTAATCTAACAGAACTGGTATTGATTCTACTCGAACAGTACTTGTGGTGACTCTACTACTACATTACTGGTGGTGATTCTAATCTAACATTACTGGTGGTGATTCTAATCTAACCTCACTGGAGGTAATTCTAATCTAACATTACTTGTGCTGGCTCTATTCTTACATTACTGCAGGTGATTATAATCTAACATTACTGGTGGTGATTCTACTCTAACATTACTGGTGTTGATTCTACTCTAAAATTACTGGTGGTGATTATAATCTAACATTACTGGTGGTGATTCTACTCTAACATTACTGGTGTTGATTCTACTCTAAAATTACTGGTGGTGATTCTACTCTCACATTACTGGTGGTGATTCTAGTATAATATTACTGGTGGTGACTCTACTCTAACATTACTGGTGGTGACTCTACACTAACATTACTGGTGGTGATTCTACTCTAACATTACTGGTGGTGATTCTACTCTAACATTACTGGTGGTGATTATACTCTAACATTACTGGTGGTGATTCTACTCTAACATTACTGGTGTTGATTCTACTCTAACATTACTGGTGGTGACTCTACTCTAACTTTACTGGTGGTGATTCTACTCTTACATTACTGGTGGTGATTCTGCTCGAACATTTCTGGTGGCGATTCTAATTTAACAATACTGGTGATGATTCTATTCTAACATTACTAGTGGGGACTCAACTCTAACATTACTGGTGGTGTCACTAATCTAACATTACTGGTGGTGATTATTATCTAACATTACTGGTGGTGATTCTACTCTAACATTTCTGGTGGTGATTCTAATCTAACACTACTGGTTTTGATTCTACTCTAACATTACTGGTGGTGATTCTAATCTAACATTACTGGTTTTGATTCTACTCTAACATTACTGGTGGTGATTCTAATTTAACATTACTGGTGGTGATTCTAATCTAACATTAATGGGGTTGATTCTTACCTAACATTACTGGAGGTGATTCTACTCGAACAATACTGGTGGTGATTCTAATCTAACACTACTGGTGGTGATTCTTCTCTAATATTACTGCTGGTGATTCTAATCTGACATTACTGTTGGTGATTCTACTCTAACATTACTGGTGGTGATTCTACTCTGACATTAGTGGTGGTGATTCTAATCTAACATTACTGGTGGTGAATATACTCTAATATTAATGGTGGTGATTCTAAATTAACATTACTGGTGGTGATTATACTCTAACATTACTGGTGGTGATTCTACTCTGACATTACTGGTAGTGACTCTAATCTAACATGACTGGTGTTGATACTAATCTAACAATACCGGTGGTGATGCTAAACTAACATTTCTGGTGCTGATGCTACTCTCATGTTACTGGTGGTGATTGTTCTCTAACATTACTGGTGTTGATTTTAACCTAACATTACTGGTGATGATTCTAATTTAACATTACTGGTGGTGACTCTATTCTTACATTACTGGTGGTGATTCTAATCTAACACTACTGGTGGTGATTCTTCACTAATATTACTGGTGGTGATTCTAAGCTAACATTACTGTTGGTGATTCTACTCTAACATTACTGGTGTTGATTCTACTCTGACATTAGAGGTGGTCCCTCTACTCTAACATTACTGGTGGTGACTCTAATCTAACATGACTGGTGATGATTCTAATCTAACATTACTGGTATTGATTCTAGTATAACATTACTGGTGATGACTCTACTCTAACATTACTGGTAGTGATTCAAATCTAACATTACCGTTGGTGATTCTAATCTAACATTACTGGGAGTGATTCTAATCTAACATTACTGGTGGTGATTCCAATCTAAAATTACTGGTGTTGATTCTAGTCTAACATTACTGGTGGTGACTCTACTCTAACATTACTGGTAATGATTCTAATCTAACATTACTGGTGGTGATTCTAATTTTTCATTACTTGTGGTGACTCGACTCTAACTTTACTGGTAGTGATTCAACACTAACATTCCTGGTGTTGACACTACTCAAACACTACTGTTGGTGATTCTACTCTAACATTACTGGTGGTGATTCTAGTCTAACATTACTGATGGTGATTCTACTCGAACAATAATGGTGGTGATTCTAATTTAACACGACTGGTGGTGATTCTACTCTAATATTACTGCTGGTGATTCTAATCTAACATTACTGGTGGTGATTCTTATCTAACATTACTGGTGGTGATTCTACTCGAACAATACTTGTGGTGATTCTAATCTAACACTACTGGTGGTGATTCTACTCTAATATTACTGCTGGTGATTCTAATCTAACGTTACTGTTGGTGATACTAATCTAACAGAACTGGTAGTGATTCTACTCGAACAGTACTTGTGGTGACTCTACTACTACATTACTGGTGGTGATTCTAAACTAACATTACTGGTGTTGATTCTAATCTAACCTCACTGGAGGTGATTCTAAGCTAACATTACTTGTGGTGGCTCTATTCTTACATTACTGCAGGTGATTATAATCTAACATTACTGGTGGTGATTCTACTCTAACATTACTGGTGGTGATTCTAATCTAACATTACTGGTGTTGATTCTTATCTAACTTTACTGGTGGTGATTCTACTCTAATATTACTGGTGGTGATTCTACTCGAACAGTACTGGTGGTGATCCAAAATAACATTACTGGTGGTGATTCTAATCTAACATTTCTGGTTGTGATTCTACTCTATCATTACTGTCGTGACTCTAATCTAACATTACTGGTAATTATTCTAATGTAACATTACTTGTGGTGAGTCTAATCTAACTTTACTGGTGGTGATTCTACTCTCACATTACTGGTGGTGATTCTAGTATAATATTACTGGTGGTGACTCTACTCTAACATTACTGGTGGTGACTCTACACTAACATTACTGGTGGTGATTCACCTCTAACATTACTGGTGTTGATTCTACTCTAACATTACTGGTGTTGACTCTACTCTAACTTTACTGGTGGTGATTCTACTCTTACATTACTGGTGGTGACTCTACTCTAACTTTACTGGTGGTGATTCTACTCTTACATTACTGGTGGTGATTCTGCTCGAACATTTCTGGTGGTGATTCTAATTTAACATTACTGGTGATGATTCTACTCTAACATTACTAGTGGGGACTCAACTCTAACATTACTGGTGGTGTCACTAATCTAACATTACTGGTGGTGATTCTTATCTAACATTACTGGTGGTGATTCTACTCTAACATTTCTGGTGGTGATTCTAATCTATCATTACTGGTGTTGATTCTACTCTAACATTACTGGTGGTGTTTCTAATCTAACATTACTGGTGGTTTTTCTCATCTAACATTAATGGGGGTGATTCTTACCTAACATTACTGTTGGTGATTCTACTCGAACAATATTGTTGGTGATTCTAATCTAACACTACTGGTGGTGATTCTACTCTAATATTACTGATGGTGATTCTAATCTAACATTACTGTTGGTGATTCTACTCTAACATTACTGGTGGTGATTCTACTCTGACATTACTGGTGGTGATTCTAATCTCACATTACTGGTGGTGAATATACTCTAATATTAATGGTGGTGATTCTAAATTAACATTACTGGTGATGACTCTTTCTAACATTACTGGTGTTGATTCTAATTTAACATTACTGGTGGTGATTCTAATCTAACGTTACTAGTGATGATTCTACTCTGACATTACTGGTAGTGACTCTAATCTAACATGACTGGTGTTGATACTAATCTAACAATACCGGTGGTGATGCTAAACTAACATTTCTGGTGCTGATGCTACTCTCATGTTACTGGCGGTGATTGTACTCTAACATTACTGGTGCTGATTTTAATCTAACATTACTGGTGATGATTCTAATTTAACATTACTGGTGGTGACTCTATTCAAACATTACTGGTGGTGATTCTAATCTAACACTACTGGTGGTGATTCTTCTCTAATATTACTGGTGGTGATTCTAAGCTAACATTACTGTTGGTGATTCTACTCTAACATTACTGGTGTTGATTCTACTCTGACATTAGAGGTGGTCCCTCTAATCTAACATTACTGGTGGTGACTCTAATCTAACATGATTGGTGATGATTCTAATCTAACATTACTGGTGGTGATTCTACTTTAACATTATTGCTGGTGATTCTACTCTAACATTACTGGTATTGATTCTAGTATAACATTACTGGTGATGACTCTACTCTAACATTACTGGTAGTGATTCAAATCTAACATTACAGTTGGTGATTCTAATCTAACATTACTGGTAGTGATTCTAATCTAACATTACTGGTGGTGATTCCAATGTAAAATTACTGGTGTTGATTCTAGTCTAACATTACTGGTGGTGACTCTACTCTAACATTACTGGTAATGATTCTAATCTAACATTACTGGTGGTGATTCTAATTTTTCATTATTGTGGTGACTCGACTCTAACATTACTGGTAGTGATTCAACACTAACATTCCTGGTGTTGACACTACTCAAACACTACTGTTGGTGATTCTACTCTAACATTACTGGTGGTGATTCTAATCTAACATTACTGGTGGTGATTCTTATCTAACATTACTGGTGGTGATTCTACTCGAACAATACTGGTGGTGATTCTAATCTAACACTGCTGGTGGTGATTCTACTCTAATATTACTGCTGGTGATTCTAATCTAACATTACTGTTGGTGATACTAATCTAACAGAACTGGTAGTGATTCTACTCGAACAGTACTTGTGGTGACTCTACTACTACATTACTGGTGGTGATTCTAATCTAACATTACTGGTGGTGATTCTAATCTAACCTCACTGGAGGTGATTCTAATCTAACATTACTTGTGGTGGCTCTATTCTTACATTACTGCAGGTGATTATAATCTAACATTAATGGTGTTGATTCTACTCTAAAATTACTGGTGGTGATTATAATTTAACATTTCTGGTGGTGATTCTACTCTAACATTACTGGTGTTGATTCTACTCTAAAATTACTGGTGGTGATTCTAATTTAACATTACTGGTGGTGTTTCTAATCTAACATTACTGGTGTTGATTCTTATCTAACTTTACTGGTGGTGATTCTACTCTAATATTATTGGTGGTGATTCTACTCTGACATTGCTGGTGGTCACTCTATACGAACATTACTGGTAGTGATTCTAATCTAACATGACTGGTGGTGATTCTACTCGAACAGTATTGGTGGTGATCCAAAATAACATTACTGGTGGTGATTCTAATCTAACATTTCTGGCTGTGATTCTACTCTATCATCACTGTCGTGACTCTAATCTAACATTACTGGTAATTATTCTAATCTAACATTACTTGTGGTGAGTCTAATCTAACTTTACTGGTGGTGATTCTACTCTCACATTACTGGTGGTGATTCTAGCATAATATTACTGGTGGTGACTCTACTCTAACATTACTGCTGGTGATTCTAATCTAACGTTACTGTTGGTGATACTCATCTAACAGAACTGGTAGTGATTCTACTCGAACAGTACTTGTGGTGACTCTACTACTACATTACTGGTGGTGATTCGAAACTAACATTACTGGTGTTGATTCTAATCTAACCTCACTGGAGGTGATTCTAAGCTAACATTACTTGTGGTGGCTCTATTCTTACATTACTGCAGGTGATTATAATCTAACATTACTGGTGGTGATTCTACTCTAACATTACTGGTGGTGATTCTAATCTAACATTACTGGTGTTGATTCTTATCTAACTTTACTGGTGGTGATTCTACTCTAATATTACTGGTGGTGATTCTACTCGAACAGTACTGGTGGTGATCCAAAATAACATTACTGGTGGTGATTCTAATCTAACATTTATGGTTGTGATTCTACTCTATCATTACTGTCGTGACTCTAATCTAACATTACTGGTAATTATTCTAATGTAACATTACTTGTGGTGAGTCTAATCTAACTTTACTGGTGCTGATTCTACTCTCACATTACTGTTGGTGATTCTAGTATAATATTACTGGTGGTGACTCTACTCTAACATTACTGGTGGTGACTCTACACTAACATTACTGGTGGTGATTCACCTCTAACATTACTGGTGTTGATTCAACTCTAACATTACTGGTGTTGACTCTACTCTAACTTTACTGGTGGTGATTCTACTCTTACATTACTGGTGGTGACTCTACTCTAACTTTACTGGTGGTGATTCTACTCTTACATTACTGGTGGTGATTCTGCTCGAACATTTCTGGTGGTGATTCTAATTTAACATTACTGGTGATGATTCTACTCTAACATTACTAGTGGGGACTCAACTCTAACATTACTGGTGGTGTCACTAATCTAACATTACTGGTGGTGATTCTTATCTAACATTACTGGTGGTGATTCTACTCTAACATTTCTGGTGGTGATTCTAATCTAACATTACTGGTGTTGATTCTACTCTAACATTACTGGTGGTGTTTCTAATCTAACATTACTGGTGGTTTTTCTAATCTAACATTAATGGGGGTGATTCTTACCTAACATTACTGTTGGTGATTCTACTCGAACAATATTGGTGGTGATTCTAATCTAACACTACTGGTGGTGATTCTACTCTAATATTACTGATGGTGATTCTAATCTAACATTACTGTTGGTGATTCTACTCTAACATTACTGGTGGTGATTCTACTCTGACATTACTGGTGGTGATTCTAATCTCACATTACTGGTGGTGAATATACTCTAATATTAATGGTGGTGATTCTAAATTAACATTACTGGTGATGACTCTTTTCTAACATTACTGGTGTTGATTCTAATTTAACATTACTGGTGGTGATTCTAATCTAACGTTACTAGTGATGATTCTACTCTGACATTACTGGTAGTGACTCTAATCTAACATGACTGGTGTTGATACTAATCTAACAATACCGGTGGTGATGCTAAACTAACATTTCTGGTGCTGATGCTACTCTCATGTTACTGGTGGTGATTGTACTCTAACATTACTGGTGCTGATTTTAATCTAACATTACTGGTGATGATTCTAATTTAACATTACTGGTGGTGACTCTATTCTAACATTACTGGTGGTGATTCTAATCTAGCACTACTGGTGGTGATTCTTCTCTAATATTACTGGTGGTGATTCTAAGCTAACATTACTGTTGGTGATTCTACTCTAACATTACTGGTGTTGATTCTACTCTGACATTAGAGGTGGTCCCTCTAATCTAACATTACTGGTGGTGACTCTAATCTAACATGATTGGTGATGATTCTAATCTAACATTACTGGTGGTGATTCTACTTTAACATTATTGCTGGTGATTCTACTCTAACATTACTGGTATTGATTCTAGTATAACATTACTGGTGATGACTCTACTCTAACATTACTGGTAGTGATTCAAATCTAACATTACAGTTGGTGATTCTAATCTAACATTACTGGTAGTGATTCTAATCTAACATTACTGGTGGTGATTCCAATGTAAAATTACTGGTGTTGATTCTAGTCTAACATTACTGGTGGTGACTCTACTCTAACATTACTGGTAATGATTCTAATCTAACATTACTGGTGGTGATTCTAATTTTTCATTATTGTGGTGACTCGACTCTAACATTACTGGTAGTGATTCAACACTAACATTCCTGGTGTTGACACTACTCAAACACTACTGTTGGTGATTCTACTCTAACATTACTGGTGGTGATTCTAATCTAACATTACTGGTGGTGATTCTTATCTAACATTACTGGTGGTGATTCTACTCGAACAATACTGGTGGTGATTCTAATCTAACACTGCTGGTGGTGATTCTACTCTAATATTACTGCTGGTGATTCTAATCTAACATTACTGTTGGTGATACTAATCTAACATAACTGGTAGTGATTCTACTCGAACAGTACTTGTGGTGACTCTACTACTACATTACTGGTGGTGATTCTAATCTAACATTACTGGTGGTGATTCTAATCTAACCTCACTGGAGGTGATTCTAATCTAACATTACTTGTGGTGGCTCTATTCTTACATTACTGCAGGTGATTATAATCTAACATTACTGGTGTTGATTCTACTCTAAAATTACTGGTGGTGATTATAATTTAACATTTCTGGTGGTGATTCTACTCTAACATTACTGGTGTTGATTCTACTCTAAAATTACTGGTGGTGATTCTAATTTAACATTACTGGTGGTGATTCTAATCTAACATTACTGGTGTTGATTCTTATCTAACTTTACTGGTGGTGATTCTACTCTAATATTATTGGTGGTGATTCTACTCTGACATTGCTGGTGGTCACTCTATACGAACATTACTGGTAGTGATTCTAATCTAACATGACTGGTGGTGATTCTACTCGAACAGTATTGGTGGTGATCCAAAATAACATTACTGGTGGTGATTCTAATCTAACATTTCTGGCTGTGATTCTACTCTATCATCACTGTCGTGACTCTAATCTAACATTACTGGTAATTATTCTAATCTAACATTACTTGTGGTGAGTCTAATCTAACTTTACTGGTGGTGATTCTACTCTCACATTACTGGTGGTGATTCTAGCATAATATTACTGGTGGTGACTCTACTCTAACATTACTGGTGGTGACTCTACACTAACATTACTGGTGGTGATTCTACTCTAACTTTACTGGTGGTGATTCTACTCTTACATTACTGGTGGTGATTCTGCTCGAACATTTCTGGTGGTGATTCTAATTTAACATTACTGGTGATGATTCTACTCTAACATTACTAGTGGGGACTCAACTCTAACATTACTGGTGGTGTCACCAATCTAACATTACTGGTGGTGATTCTTATCTAACATTACTGGTGGTGATTCTACTCTAACATTTCTGGTGCTGATTCAATCTAACATTACTGGAGTTGATTCTACTCCAACATTACTGGTGGTGTTTCTAATCTAACATTACTGGTGTTGATTCTACTCTAATATTACTGCTGGTGATTCTACTCTGACATTACTGGTGGTTATTCTAATCTAACATTACTGGTGGTGAATATACTCTAATATTAATGGTGGTGATTCTAAATTAACATTACTGGTGGTGACTCTACTCTAACATTACTGGTGTTGATTCTAATTTAACATTACTGGTGGTGATTCTACTCCAACATTACTGGTGGTGTTTCTAATCTAACATTACTGGTGTTGATTCTACTCTAATATTACTGCTGGTGATTCTACTCTGACATTACTGGTGGTTATTCTAATCTAACATTACTGGTGGTGAATATACTCTGATATTAATGGTGGTGATTCTAAATTAACATTACTGGTAGTGACTCTAATCTAACATGACTGGTGTTGATACTAATCTAACAATACCGGTGGTGATGCTAAACTAACATTTCTGGTGCTGATGCTACTCTCATGTTACTGGTGGTGATTGTACTCTAACATTACTGGTGCTGATTTTAATCTAACATTACTGGTGATGATTCTAATTTAACATTACTGGTGGTGACTCTATTCTAACATTACTGGTGGTGATTCTAATCTAACACTACTGGTGGTGATTCTTCTCTAATATTACTGGTGGTGATTCTAAGCTAACATTACTGTTGGTGATTCTAATCTAACATTACTGGTGTTGATTCTACACTGACATTAGAGGTGGTCCCTCTAATCTAACATTACTGGTGGTGACTCTAATCTAACATGACTGGTGATGATTCTAATCTAACATTACTGGTGGTGATTCTACTTTAACATTATTGCTGGTGATTCTACTCTAACATTACTGGTATTGATTCTAGTATAACATTACTGGTGATGACTCTACTCTAACATTACTGTTAGTGATTCAAATCGAAAATTACCGTTGGTGAATCTAATCTAACATTACTGGTACTGATTCTAATCTAACATTACTGGTGGTGATTCCAATCTAAAATTACTGGTGTTGATTCTAGTCTAACATTACTGGTAGTGACTCTACTCTAACATTACCGGTAGTGATTCTACTCTAACATTACTGGTGGTGAATCTACTGTAACATTACTGGTAAAGATTCTAATCTAACATTACTGGTGGTGATTCTAATTTTTCATTACTTGTGGTGACTCGACTCTAACATTACTGGTAGTGATTCAACACTAACATTCCTGGTGTTGACACTACTCAAACACTACTGTTGGTGATTCTACTCTAACATTACTGGTGGTGATTCTAGTCTAACATTACTGATGGTGATTCTACTCGAACAATAATGGTGGTGATTCTAATTTAACACGACTGGTGGTGATTCTACTCTAATATTACTGCTGGTGATTCTAATCTAACATTACTGGTGGTGATTCTACTCTAACATTACTGGTGTTGATTCTACTCTAAAATTACTGGTGGTGATTATAATCTAAAATTACTGGTGGTGATTCTAATTTAACATTACTGGTGGTGATTCTAATCTAACATTACTGGTGTTGATTCTTATCTAACTTTACTGGTGTTGATTCTACTCTAATATTACTGGTGGTGATTCTAATCTAAAAGTACTGGTGGTGATTCTACTCTAATATTACTGGTGGTGATTCTAATCTAAAAGTACTGGTGGTGATTCTAGTATAATATTACTGGTGGTGACTCTACTCTAACATTACTGGTGGTGACTCTACACTAACATTACTGGTGGTGATTCTACTCTAACATTACTGGTGTTGATTCTACTCTAACATTACTGGTGGTGACTCTACTCTAACTTTACTGGTGGTGATTCTACTCTTACATTACTGGTGGTGACTCTACTCTAACTTTACTGGTGGTGATTCTACTCTTACATTACTGGTGGTGATTCTGCTCGAACATTTCTGGTGGTGATTCTAATTTAACATTACTGGTGATGATTCTACTCTAACATTACTAGTGGGGATTCTTATCTAACATTACTGGTTGTGATTATACTCTAATATTAATGGTGGTGATTCTAAATTAACATTACTGGTGGTGACTCTACTCTAACATTACTGGTGTTGATTCTAATTTAACATTACTGGTGGTGATTCTAATCTAACGTTACTAGTGGTGACTCTACTCCAACATTGCTGGTGGAAACTCTATTCTAACATTACTGGTGGTGATTCTAATCTAACACTACTGGTGGTGATTCTTCTCTAATATTACTGGTGGTGATTCTAAGCTAACATTACTGTTGGTGATTCTACGCTAACATTACTGGTGTTGACTCTACTCTAACATTACTGGTGGTGATTCTACTTTAACATTATTGTTGGTGATTCTACTCTAACATTACTGGTATTGATTCTAATCTAACATTACTGGTGGTGATTCTAATTTTTCATTACTTGTGGTGACTCGACTCTAACATTACTGGTAGCGATTCAACACTAACATTACCGTTGGTGATTCTAATCTAACATTACTGGTAGTGATTCTAATCTAACATTACTGGTGGTGATTCCAATCTAAAATTACTGGTGTTGAATCTAGTCTAACATTACTGGTGGTGACTCTACTCTAACATTATCGGTAGTGATTCTACTCTAACATTACTGGTGGTGACTCTACTCTAACATTACTGGTAGTGATTCAACACTAACATTCCTGGTGTTGACACTACTCAAACACTACTGTTGGTGATTCTACTCTAACATTACTGGTGGTGATTCTTATCTAACATTACTGGTGGTGATTCTACTCGAACAATACTGGCGGTGATTCTAATCTAACACTACTGGTGGTGATTCTACTCTAATATTACTGCTGGTGATTCTAATCTAACATTACTGTTGGTGATACTAATCTAACAGAACTGGTAGTGATTCTACTCGAACAGTACTTGTGGTGACTCTACTACTACATTACTGGTGGTGATTCTAATCTAACATTACTGGTGGTGATTCTAATCTCACCTCACTGGTGGTGATTCTAATCTAACATTACTTGTGGTGGCTCTATTCTTACATTACTGCAGGTGATTATAATCTAACATTACTGGTGGTGATTCTACTCTAACATTACTGGTGTTGATTCTACTCTAAAATTACTGTTGGTGATTATAATCTAACATTTCTGGTGGTGATTCTACTCTAACATTACTGGTGTTGATTCTACTCTAAAATTACTGGTGGTGATTCTAATTTAACATTACTGGTGGTGATTCTAATCTAACATTACTGGTGTTGATTCTTATCTAACTTTACTGGTGGTGATTCTACTCTAATATTACTGGTGGTGATTCTAATCTAACAGTACTGGTGGTGATTTTACTCTAACATTACTGGTGGTGATTCTACTCTGACATTGCTGGTGGTCACTCTATACAAACATTACTGGTAGTGATTCTAATCTAACATGACTGGTGGTGATTCTACTGTAACATTACTGGTAAAGATTCTAATCTAACATTACTGGTGGTGATTCTAATTTTTCATTACTTGTGGTGACTCGACTCTAACATTACTGGTAGTGATTCAACACTAACATTCCTGGTGTTGACACTACTCAAACACTACTGTTGGTGATTCTACTCTAACATTACTGGTGGTGATTCTAGTCTAACATTACTGATGGTGATTCTACTCGAACAATAATGGTGGTGATTCTAATTTAACACGACTGGTGGTGATTCTACTCTAATATTACTGCTGGTGATTCTAATCTAACATTACTGGTGGTGATTCTACTCTAACATTACTGGTGTTGATTCTACTCTAAAATTACTGGTGGTGATTATAATCTAAAATTACTGGTGGTGATTCTAATTTAACATTACTGGTGGTGATTCTAATCTAACATTACTGGTGTTGATTCTTATCTAACTTTACTGGTGTTGATTCTACTCTAATATTACTGGTGGTGATTCTAATCTAAAAGTACTGGTGGTGATTCTACTCTAATATTACTGGTGGTGATTCTAATCTAAAAGTACTGGTGGTGATTCTACTCTATCATTACTGTCGTGACTCTAATCTAACATTACTGGTAATTATTCTAATCTAACATTACTTGTGGTGAGTCTAATCTAACTTTACTGGTGGTGATTCTACTCTCACATTACTGGTGGTGATTCTAGTATAATATTACTGGTGGTGACTCTACTCTAACATTACTGGTGGTGACTCAACACTAACATTACTGGTGGTGATTCTACTCTAACATTACTGGTGTTGATTCTACTCTAACATTACTGGTGGTGACTCTACTCTAACTTTACTGGTGGTGATTCTACTCTTACATTACTGGTGGTGACTCTACTCTAACTTTACTGGTGGTGATTCTACTCTTACATTACTGGTGGTGATTCTGCTCGAACATTTCTGGTGGTGATTCTAATTTAACATTACTGGTGATGATTCTACTCTAACATTACTAGTGGGGATTCTTATCTAACATTACTGGTTGTGATTATACTCTAATATTAATGGTGGTGATTCTAAATTAACATTACTGGTGGTGACTCTACTCTAACATTACTGGTGTTGATTCTAATTTAACATTACTGGTGGTGATTCTAATCTAACGTTACTAGTGGTGACTCTACTCCAACATTGCTGGTGGAAACTCTATTCTAACATTACTGGTGGTGATTCTAATCTAACACTACTGGTGGTGATTCTTCTCTAATATTACTGGTGGTGATTCTAAGCTAACATTACTGTTGGTGATTCTACGCTAACATTACTGGTGTTGACTCTACTCTAACATTACTGGTGGTGATTCTACTTTAACATTATTGTTGGTGATTCTACTCTAACATTACTGGTATTGATTCTAATCTAACATTACTGGTGGTGATTCTAATTTTTCATTACTTGTGGTGACTCGACTCTAACATTACTGGTAGCGATTCAACACTAACATTACCGTTGGTGATTCTAATCTAACATTACTGGTAGTGATTCTAATCTAACATTACTGGTGGTGATTCCAATCTAAAATTACTGGTGTTGAATCTAGTCTAACATTACTGGTGGTGACTCTACTCTAACATTATCGGTAGTGATTCTACTCTAACATTACTGGTGGTGACTCTACTCTAACATTACTGGTAGTGATTCAACACTAACATTCCTGGTGTTGACACTACTCAAACACTACTGTTGGTGATTCTACTCTAACATTACTGGTGGTGATTCTTATCTAACATTACTGGTGGTGATTCTACTCGAACAATACTGGCGGTGATTCTAATCTAACACTACTGGTGGTGATTCTACTCTAATATTACTGCTGGTGATTCTAATCTAACATTACTGTTGGTGATACTAATCTAACAGAACTGGTAGTGATTCTACTCGAACAGTACTTGTGGTGACTCTACTACTACATTACTGGTGGTGATTCTAATCTAACATTACTGGTGGTGATTCTAATCTCACCTCACTGGTGGTGATTCTAATCTAACATTACTTGTGGTGGCTCTATTCTTACATTACTGCAGGTGATTATAATCTAACATTACTGGTGGTGATTCTAATTTAACATTACTGGTGGTGATTCTAATCTAACATTACTGGTGTTGATTCTTATCTAACTTTACTGGTGGTGATTCTACTCTAATATTACTGGTGGTGATTCTAATCTAACAGTACTGGTGGTGATTTTACTCTAACATTACTGGTGGTGATTCTACTCTGACATTGCTGGTGGTCACTCTATACAAACATTACTGGTAGTGATTCTAATCTAACATGACTGGTGGTGATTCTACTCGAACAGTACTGGTGGTGATCCAAAATAACATTACTGGTGGTGATTCTAATCTAACATTTCTGGTTGTGATTCTACTCTATCATTACTGTCGTGACTCTAATCTAACATTACTGGTAATTATTCTAATCTAACCTTACTTGTGGTGATTCTAATCTAACAGTACTGGCGGTGATTTTACTCTAACATTACTGGTGGTGATTCTACTCTAACATTACTGGTGGTGATTCTAATCTAACATTACTGGTGGTGACCCTACTCTAACATTATTGGTGGTGACTCTAATCTAATATTTCTGGTGGTGATTGCACACTAACATTACTGGTGGTGACTCTACTCTTACATTATTGGTGGTGATTCTACTCTAACATCACTGGTTGTGATTCTACTCTAACATTACTGGTGGCGACTGCACTCTAATATTACTGGTGGTGATTCTAATCTAAAATTACTGGTAGTGATTCTACTCTATCATTACTGGTGGTGATTCTACTCTAACATTACAAGTGGTGAAACTACTCCAACATTGCTGGTGGTGATTCTAATCTAACATTACTGGTGGTAATTCTACTCTAACATTACTTGTGGTGATTCTAGTATAACATTACTGTTGGTGACACTACCATAACATTACTGGTAGTGATTGGAATCTAAAATTGCTGGTGGTGACTCCACTCAAACATTACTGGCGGTGATGCTACTCTAATATTACTGGTGGTGACTCTACTCTAATATTACTGGTGTTGATACTACTCTAACATTACTGGTGGTGATTCGAATCTAACATTACTGGTGGTGATTCTCATCTAACATTACAGGTGGTGACTCTACTCTAACATTACTGGTGGTGATTGTAATGTAACAATACTGGTGGTGATTCTACACTAATATTTCTCTGGTGATTCGAATCGAACATTACTGTTGGTGATTCTACTCTAACATTACTGGTTGTGATTCTACTCGGACATTACAGGTGGTCCCTCTTATCTAACATTACTGGTGGTGATTCTACACTAACATTACTGGTCGTGATTCTAATCTAACATTACTGGTAGTGATTCTACTCTAACATGACTAGTGGTGAATCTTCTCCAACATTACTGGTGGTGATTCTAATCTAACATTACTGGTAGTGATTCTACTCTAACATTACTGGTGGTGATTCTAGTATAACATTACAGGTGGTGTCTCTACTCTAAAATTATTGGTGGTGATTCTACTCTGACATTACAGGTTGTCCCTCTAATCTAACATTACTGGTGGTGACGCTAATCTAACATGACTGGTGATGATTCCAATCTAACATTACTGGTGGTGATTCCACTCTATCATTACTGGTGGTGACTCTGCTCTAACATTACTGGTGGTGATTATAATCTAACATTACTCGTGGTGATTCTAAGCTAACGTTACTGGTGGTGATTCTAATCTAACATTACTGGTGCTGAATCTACTCTGACATTACTGGTGTTGATTCTAATATAACGTTTCTGGTGGTGATTCTAATCGAACATTACTGGTGATGATTCTAAGCCTCATTACTGGTGGTGCTTCTAATCTAACATTTCTGGTATTGATTGTAGTATAACATTACTGGTGGTGACTATACTCTAACAGTACTGGAAGTGATTCTAATCTAACATTACCGTTGGTGATTCTAATCTAACATTAATGGAGGTGACTCTACTCTAACATTACTGGTGGTGATTCTAATCTAACATTACTGGTAGTGATTCTTCTCTAACATTACTGGTAGTGATTCTACTCTAACATTACTAGTGGTAAATCTACTCCAACATTACTGGTGGTGATTCTAATCTAACATTACTGGTAGCGATTCTACACTAACATTACTGGTGGTGACTGTATTCTAATATTACTGGTAGCGATTCTAATCTAACATTACTGGTAATGATTCTACTCTAACATTACTGGTGGTGATTCTACTCTAACATTACTAGTGTTAAATCTACTCCAACATTACTGGTGATAATTATAATCTAACATTACTGGTGGTGACTCTACTCTAACATTACTGGTGGTGACTCTACACTAACATTAGTGGTGCTGACTCTACTCTAACATTACTGGTGGTGACTCTACTCTAATATTACTGGTGTTGACTCTACTCTAACATTACTGGTGGTGATTATGCTCGAACATTACTGGTGGTGATTCGACACTAACATTACTGGTGGTGATTCTACTCTAATATTACTGGTGGTGATTCTTCTTTAACATTACTGGTGGAGACTCTACTCTAAAATTACTGGTGGCTACTCTACTCTAAAATTACTGGTGGTGATTCTACACTATCATTGCTGGTGCTGATTCTACTCTAACATTAATGCTGGTGATTGTACTCTAACATTACTGGTGTTCTCTCTACTCTAACATTACTGGTGGTGATTCTACTCTAACATTACTGGTGGTGTTTCTACTCTAACATGACTGGTGGTGATTCTAGACTAACATTACTGGTGGTGATTCTAATCTAACATTACTGGTGGTGAATCTATTCTTACATTACTGGTTGTGATTCTAAGCTAACATTACTCATGGTGACTCTGATGTAACATTAATGGTGGTGATTCTACTCTAACATTACTGGTAGTGATTCTACTCTAACATTACTGGTGGTGACTCTGCTCTAACATTATTGGTGCTGACTCGACAATAACATTACTGGTGGTGACCCCACTCTAACATTACTGGTGGTGATTCTAATCTAACATTACTGGTGGTGATTCTAAGCTAACATTAATTGTGGTGATTCCAATATAATATTACTGATGGTGATTCTACTCTAAAATTACTGGTGGTGATTCTACTCTAACATTACTGGTGGTGATTCTACTCTAACATTACTGGTGGTGACCCCACTCTAACATTACTGGTGGTGATTCTAATCTAACATTACTGGTGGTGACTCTACGCTAACATTACTGGTGGTGATTCTGTTCGGACATTACTGGTGGTGATTCGACACTAACATTACTGGTGGTGAGTCTACTCTAAAATTACTGGTGGTGATTCTGCTCTAACATTAGTGGTTGTGACTCTACTCTAACATTAATGGAGGTGACTCTACTCTAACATTACTGGTGGTGATTCTAATCTAACATTACTGGTAGTGATTCTTCTCTAACATTACTGGTAGTGATTCTACTCTAACATTACTAGTGGTAAATCTACTCCAACATTACTGGTGGTGATTCTAATCTAACATTACTGGTAGCGATTCTACACTAACATTACTGGTGGCGACTGTTTTCTAATATTACTGGTAGCGATTCTAATCTAACATTACTGGTAGTGATTCTACTCTAACATTACTGGTGGTGATTCTACTCTAACATTACTAGTGTTAAATCTACTCCAACATTACTGGTGATAATTATAATCTAACATTACTGGTGGTGACTCTACTCTAACATTACTGGTAGTGACTCTACACTAACATTAGTGGTGGTGACTCTACTCTAACATTACTGGTGGTGACTCTACTCTAATATTACTGGTGTTGACTCTACTCTAACATTACTGGTGGTGATTATGCTCGAACATTACTGGTGGTGATTCGACACTAACATTACTGGTGGTGATTCTACTCTAATATTACTGGTGGTGATTCTTCTTTAACATTACTGGTGGTGAATCTACTCTAACATTACTGGTGGCTACTCTACTCTAAAATTACTGGTGGTGATTCTAATCTAACATTGCTGGTGCTGATTCTACTCTAACATTAATGCTGGTGATTGTACTCTAACATTACTGGTGTTCTCTCTACTCAAACATTACTGGTGGTGATTCTACTCTAACATTACTGGTGGTGTTTCTACTCTAACATGACTGGTGGTGATTCTAGACTAACATTACTGGTGGTGATTCTAATCTAACATTACTGGTGGTGAATCTATTCTTACATTACTGGTTGTGATTCTAAGCTGACATTACTCATGGTGACTCTGATGTAACATTAATGGTGGTGATTCTACTCTAACATTACTTGTGGTGATTCTACTCTAACATTACTGGTGGTGACTCTGCTCTAACATTATTGGTGCTGACTCGACAATAAAATTACTGGTGGTGACCCCACTCTAACATTACTGGTGGTGATTCTAATCTAACATTACTGGTGGTGATTCTAAGCTAACATTAATTGTGGTGATTCCAATCTAACATTACTAATGGTGATTCTACTCTAAAGTTACTGGTGGTGATTCTACTCTAACATTACTGGTGGTGACTCTACTGTAACATTACTGGTGGTGATTCTACTCGAACATTACTGCTGGTGATTCTACTCTAACATTACTGGTGGTGACCCCACTCTAACATTACTGGTGGTGATTCTAATCTAACATTACTGGTGGTGATTCTAAGCTAACATTAATTGTGGTGATTCCAATCTAACATTACTGATGATGATTCTACTCTAAAATTATTGGAGGGGATTATACTCTAACATTACTCGTGGTGATTCATCTGTAACATTACTGGTGGTGATTCTACTCTAAAATTACTGGTGGTGATTCTACTCTAACATTACTGGTGGTGACTCTACTGTAACATTACTGGTGGTGATTCTACTCTAACATTACTGCTGGTGATTCTACTCGAACATTACTGGTGGTGACTCTAATCTAACATTCTTGGTTGTGATTCTCGTATAACATTACTGTTGGTGACTCTACTCTTACATTACTGTTAGTGATTCTACTCTAACATTACTGATGGTGACTCTACTATTACATTACAAGTAGTGAGTCTACTCTAACATTACTGGTGGTGATTCTACTCTAACATTACTGGTGGTGACTCTACTCTAACATTAATGGAGGTGACTCTACTCTAACATTACTGGTGGTGATTCTAATCTAACATTACTGGTAGCGATTCTACACTAACATTACTGGTAGTGACTGTATTCTAATATTACTGGTAGTGATTCTACTCTAACATTACTGGTGGTGATTCTACTCTAACATTATTAGTGGTAAATCTACTCCAACATTACTGGTGATAATTCTAATCTAACATTACTGGTGGTGAATCTACACTAACATTACTGGTGGTGACTCTACTCTAACATTACTGGTGGTGACTCTACTCTAATATTACTGGTGTTGACTCTACTCTAACATTACTGGTGGTGATTGTGCTCGAACATTACTGGTGGTGATTCGACACTAACATTACTGGTGGTGATTCTACTCTAATATTACTGGTGGTGATTCTTCTTTAACATTACTGGTGGTGACACTACTCTATCATTACTGGTGGTGATTCTACACTAACATTGCTGCTGCTGATTCTACTCTAACATTAATGCTGGTGATTCTACTCTAACATTACTGGTGTTCTCTCTACTCTAACATTACTGGTGGTGATTCTACTCTAACATTACTGGTGGTGATTCTACTCTAACATTACTGGTGGTGAATCTATTCTTACATTACTGGTTGTGAATCTAAGCTAACATTACTGATGGTGACTCTGATGTGACATTAATGGTGGTGATTCTACTCTAACATTACTGGTGGTGATTCTACTCTAACATTATTGGTGCTGACTCGACAAAAACATTACTGGTGGTGACTCTACACTAACATTAATGGTGGTGCCCCTACTCTAACGTTACTGGTGGTGCCTCTACACTAACATTACTGGTGGTGACCCCACTCTAACATTACTGGTGGTGATTCTAATCTAACTTTACTGGTGGTGATTCTACTCGAAAATTACTGGTGGTGATTCTACTCCAGCATTACTGCTGGTGATTCTACTCTAACGTTGCTGGTGCTGATTGTACTATAACATTAATGCTGGTGATTCTACTCTAACATTACTGTTGGTGTCTCCAATCTAACATTACTGCTGGTGATTCTACTCTAACATTACTGGTGGTGATTCTACTCTAACTTTACTGGTGGTGACTCTACTCTAACATTACTGGTAGTGATTCTACTCTAACATCACTGCTGGTGATTCTACTCTAACATTTCTGGTGGTGATTCTAATCTAATATTACTGGTGGTGGTTGTACTCGAACATTACTGGTAGTGACTCTACACTTACATTATTGGAGGTGATTCTACTCTAATATTACTGGTGGTGATTCTAATCTAACATTACTGGTAATGATTCTACTCTAACTTTACTGGTAGTGACTGTACTCTAATATTACTGGTGGTGATTCTAATCTAACATTACTGGTAGTGATTATACTCTAACATTACTAGTGGTGAATCTATTATAACATTACAGGTGGTGTCTCTACTCTAACATTAATGGTAGTGATTCTAATCTAACATTACTGGTGCTGACTCTACTCTATCATTACTGGTGGTGCCTCTAATCTAACATTACTGATGGTGACTCTACTCTAACATTACTGTTGGTAATTCTACTCTAACATTACTGATGGTGACTCTACTCTAACATGACTGGTGATGATTCTAATCTAACAATACCGGTGGTGATTCTACTCTATCATTACTGGTGGTGATTCTAATCGAACATTAATGGTTGTGATTATAGTATAACATTACTGGTGGTGACTACTCTAACATTCCTGGTGGTGATTCTACTCCAACATTACTGTTGGTGCTTCTACTCTAACATTACTGGTAGTGATTCTATTCTTACATTATTGGTGGTGATTCTACTCTAACATTACTGATGGCGATTCTACTTTAACATTACTGTCGGTGATTCTAATATAACATTACTTGTGGTGACTCAACTCTAACATTACTGGTGGTGACTCTACTGTAACATTTCTGGTGGTGATTCTAATCTAATATTAATGCTGTTGATTGTACTCTAAAATTACTCGTTGTGACTCTACTCTAACATTATTGGTGGTGATTCTATTCAAATATAACTGGTGGTGATTCTAATCTAACTTTACTGGTTGTGAATCTTCTCTAACATTACTGGTGGTGATTCTAGTATAAGATTACTTCTGGTGACTCTACTCTAACATTACTGGTAGTGATTCTAATCTTACATTAATGCTGGTGATTATACTCTAACATTACTGATGGCGATTCTACTCTAACATTACTGTCGGTGATTCTAATATAACATTACTGGTGGTGACTCAACTCTAACATTACTGGTGGTGACTCTACTGTAACATTTCTGGTGGTGATTCTAATCTAATATTAATGCTGGTGATTGTACTCTAAAATTACTCGTTGTGACTCTACTCTAACATTATTGGTGGTGATTCTATTCTAATATAACTGGTGGTGATTCTAATCTAACTTTACTGGTAGTGAATCTACTCCAACATTACTGGTGGTGATTCTAATCTAACATTACTTGTGGTGATTCTACTCTAACGTTACTCGTGGTGATTCTAGTATAACATTACTGGTGGTGACTCTACTCTAACATTACTGGTGGTGACACTACTCTAACATTACTGGTGGTGACTCTACTCTAATATTACTGGTGTTGACTCTACTCTAACATTACTGGTGGTGATTGTGCTCGAACATTACTGGTGGTGATTCGACACTAATATTACTGGTGGTGATTCTACTCTAATATTACTGGTGGTGATTCTTCTTTAACATTACTGGTGGTGACACTACTCTATCATTACTGGTGGTGATTCTACACTAACATTGCTGCTGCTGATTCTACTCTAACATTAATGCTGGTGATTCTACTCTAACATTACTGGTGTTCTCTCTACTCTAACATTACTGGTGGTGATTCTACTCTAACATTACTGGTGGTGATTCTACTCTAACATTACTGGTGGTGAATCTATTCTTACATTACTGGTTGTGAATCTAAGCTAACATTACTGATGGTGACTCTGATGTGACATTAATGGTGGTGATTCTACTCTAACATTACTGGTGGTGATTCTACTCTAACATTATTGGTGCTGACTCGACAAAAACATTACTGGTGGTGACTCTACACTAACATTAATGGTGGTGCCCCTACTCTAACGTTACTGGTGGTGCCTCTACACTAACATTACTGGTGGTGACCCCACTCTAACATTACTGGTGGTGATTCTAATCTAACTTTACTGGTGGTGATTCTACTCGAAAATTACTGGTGGTGATTCTACTCCAGCATTACTGCTGGTGATTCTACTCTAACGTTGCTGGTGCTGATTGTACTATAACATTAATGCTGGTGATTCTACTCTAACATTACTGTTGGTGTCTCCAATCTAACATTACTGCTGGTGATTCTACTCTAACATTACTGGTGGTGATTCTACTCTAACATTACTGGTAGTGATTCTACTCTAACATCACTGCTGGTGATTCTACTCTAACATTTCTGGTGGTGATTCTAATCTAATATTACTGGTGGTGGTTGTACTCGAACATTACTGGTAGTGACTCTACACTTACATTATTGGAGGTGATTCTACTCTAATATTACTGGTGGTGATTCTAATCTAACATTACTGGTAATGATTCTACTCTAACTTTACTGGTAGTGACTGTACTCTAATATTACTAGTGGTGAATCTATTATAACATTACAGGTGGTGTCTCTACTCTAACATTAATGGTAGTGATTCTAATCTAACATTACTGGTGCTGACTCTACTCTATCATTACTGGTGGTGCCTCTAATCTAACATTACTGATGGTGACTCTACTCTAACATTACTGTTGGTAATTCTACTCTAACATTACTGATGGTGACTCTACTCTAACATGACTGGTGATGATTCTAATCTAACAATACCGGTGGTGATTCTACTCTATCATTACTGGTGGTGATTCTAATCGAACATTAATGGTTGTGATTATAGTATAACATTACTGGTGGTGACTACTCTAACATTACTGGTAGTGATTCTACTCTAACATTACTGGTGCTGATTCTACTCTAACATTACTGGTAGTGATTCTACTCTTACATTATTGGTGGTGATTCTACTCTAACATTACTGATGGCGATTCTACTTTAACATTACTGTCGGTGATTCTAATATAACATTACTGGTGGTGACTCAACTCTAACATTACTGGTGGTGACTCTACTGTAACATTTCTGGTGGTGATTCTAATCTAATATTAATGCTGTTGATTGTACTCGAAAATTACTCGTTGTGACTCTACTCTAACATTATTGGTGGTGATTCTATTCAAATATAACTGGTGGTGATTCTAATCTAACTTTACTGGTTGTGAATCTTCTCTAACATTACTGGTGGTGATTCTAGTATAACATTACTTCTGGTGACTCTACTCTAACATTACTGGTAGTGATTCTAATCTTACATTAATGCTGGTGATTATACTCTAACATTACTGATGGCGATTCTACTCTAACATTACTGTCGGTGATTCTAATATAACATTACTGGTGGTGACTCAACTCTAACATTACTGGTGGTGACTCTACTGTAACATTTCTGGTGGTGATTCTAATCTAATATTAATGCTGGTGATTGTACTCTAAAATTACTCGTTGTGACTCTACTCTAACATTATTGGTGGTGATTCTATTGTAATATAACTGGTGGTGATTCTAATCTAACTTTACTGGTAGTGAATCTACTCCAACATTACTGGTGGTGATTCTAATCTAACATTACTTGTGGTGATTCTACTCTAACGTTACTCGTGGTGATTCTAGTATAACATTACTGGTGGTGACTCTACTCTAACATTACTGGTGGTGACACTACTCTATCATTACTGGTGGTGATTCTACACTAACATTGTTGCTGCTGATTCTACTCTAACATTAATGCTGGTGATTCTACTCTAACATTACTGGTGGTGATTCTACTCTAACATGACTGGTGGTGATTCTAGACTAACATTACTGGTGGTGATTCTACTCTAATATTACTGGTGGTGAATCTATTCTTACATTACTGGTTGTGATTCTAAGCTAACATTACTGATGGTGACTCTGATGTAACATTAATGGTGGTGATTCTACTCTAACATTACTGGTGGTGATTCTACTCTAACATTATTGGTGCTGACTCGACAAAAAACATTACTGGTGGTGACTCTACACTAACATTAATTGTGGTGCCCCTACTCTAACGTTACTGATGGTGCCTCTACAATAACATTACTGGTGGTGACCCCACTCTAACATTACTGGTGGTGATTCTAATCTAACTTTACTGGTGGTGATTCTACTCGAAAATTACTGGTGGTGATTCTACTCCAGCATTACTGCTGGTGATTCTACTCTAAAATTACTGGAGGTGATTCTACTCTAACGTTGCTGGTGCTGATTGTACTCTAACATTAATGCTGGTGATTCTACTCTAACATTACTGGTGGTGATTCTACTCTAACATTACTGGTGGTGACTCTACTCTAACATTACTGGTAGTGACTCTACACTTACATTATTGGAGGTGATTCTACTCTAATATTACTGGTGGTGATTCTAATCCATCATTACTGGTAATGATTCTACTCTAACTTTACTGGTAGTGACTGTACTCTAATATTACTGGTGGTGATTCTAATCTAACATTACTGGTAGTGATTATACTCTAACATTACTAGTGGTGAATCTAGTATAACATTACAGGTGGTGTCTCTACTCTTACATTACTGGTAGTGATTCTAATCTAACATTCCTGGTGATGACTCTACTCCAACATTACTGTTAGTGCTTCTACTCTAACATTACTGGTAGTGATTCTACTCTTACATTATTGGTGGTGATTCTGCTCTAACATTACTGATGGCGATTCTACTTTAACATTACTGTCGGTGATTCTAATATAACATTACTGGTGGTGACTCAACTCTAACATTACTGGTGGTGACTCTACTGTAACATTTCTGGTGGTGATTCTAATCTAATATTAATGCTGTTGATTGTACTCTAAAATTACTCGTTGTGACTCTACTCTAACATTATTGGTGGTGATTCTATTCAAATATAACTGGTGGTGATTGTAATCTAACTTTACTGGTTGTGAATCTTCTCTAACATTACTGGTGGTGATTCTAGTATAACATTACTTCTGGTGACTCTACTCTAACATTACTGGTAGTGATTCTAATCTTACATTAATGCTGGTGATTATACTCTAACATTACTGATGGCGATTCTACTCTAACATTACTGTCGGTGATTCTAATATAACATTACTGGTGGTGACTCAACTCTAACATTACTGGTGGCGACTCTACTGTAACATTTCTGGTGGTGATTCTAATCTAATATTAATGCTGGTGATTGTACTCTAAAATTACTCATTGTGACTCTACTCTAACATTATTGGTGGTGATTCTATTCTAATATAACTGGTGGTGATTCTAATCTAACTTTACTGGTAGTGAATCTACTCCAACATTACTGGTGGTGATTCTAATTTAACATTACTTGTGGTGATTCTACTCTAACGTTACTCGTGGTGATTCTAGTACAACATTACTGGTGGTGACTCTACTCTAACATTACTGGTGGTGACTCGACTCGAACATTACTGGTGTTGACTCTACTCTAACATTACTGGAGGTGATTCTACTCTAACATTACTGGTGGTGACTCTACTCTAACATTGCTGGTGGTGACTCGACTCTAACATTACTGGTGGTGACACTACTCTAACATTACTGGTGGTGATTCTGCTCGGTCATTACTGGTGGTGATTCGACACTAACATTACTGGTGGTGACTGTACTCTAATGTTACTGGTAGTGATTCTACTCTAACATTACTGGTGGTGATTCTACTATACCATTACTAGTGGTAAATCTACTCCAACATTACTGGTGGTGACTCTACTCTAACATAACTGGTGTTGACTCTACAATAACATTACTGGTGGTGACATTACTCTAACATTACTGATGTTGACTCTACTCTAACATTAATGGTGGTGATTCTGCTCGAACATTACTGGAGGTGATTCGACACTAACATTACTGGTGGTGACTGTACTCTAATATTACTGGTAGTGATTCTAATCTAACATTACTGGTAGTGATTCTACTCTAACATTACTGGTGGTGATTCTACTCTAACATTACTGGAGGTGACTCTACTCTAACATTACTGGTGGTGACTCTACAATAACATTACTGGTGGTGACATTACACTAACATTACTGGTGTTGACTCTACTCTAACATTAATGGTGGGGATTCTACTTTAATATTACTGGTGGTGATTCTTCTTTAACATTACTGGTGGTGACTCTACTCTAACATTACTTTTGGCTACTCTACTCTAAAATTACTGGTGATAATTCTACACTAACATTGCTGGTGATGATTCTACTCTAACATTAACGCTGGTGATTCTACTCTATCATTACTGGTGGTGTCTCTACTCTAACATTATTGGTGGTGATTCAACTCTAACATTACTGGTGGTGATTCTAGACTAACATTAATGGTGCTGATTCTACTCCAACATTACTGGTGGTGATACTATTCTTACATTACTGGTGTTGATTCTACTCTAACATTACTGATGGTGACTTTGATGTAACATTACTGGTGGTGATTCTACTCTAACATTACTGGTGGTGACTCAACTCTAACATTACTGGGGGTGACTCTACTCTAACATTACTGGTGGTGACTCTACTCTAACATTATTGGAGGTGCTTCTACTCTAACATTATTCGTGGTGACTCCACTCTAACATTATTGATGGTGATTCTTCTCTAACATTAATGGTGGTGACTCTTCACTAACATTACTGGTGGTGATTCTAATCTAACATTACTGGTGGTGGCTCTACTCTAACATTACTGGTGGGCATTCTAATCTAACTTTTCTGGTAGTGACCCTACTCTAATATTACTGGTGGTGATTCTATTCTAACATTAATGCTGGTGACTCTACTCTGACATTAATGGTGGTGACCCTACTCTAACATTACTGGTGGTGATTCTACTTTATCATTACTGGTGGTGACTCTTCTCTAACATTACTGGTGGTGACGCTTCTCTAACATTACTGGCGGTGATTCTAATCTAACATTACTGGTGGTGATTCTAATCTAACATTACTGGTGGTGATTCTACTCTAACATTATTGGTGATGATTTTACTCTAAAATTACTGGTGGTGACCATACTCTAACATTAGTGATGTTGATTCTATTCTAACATTACTGGTGGTGCCTCTACTCTAACATTGCTGATGTTGATTCGACTCCAACATTACTGGTGGTGATTCTACTCTAACATTACTGGTGTTGATTCGAATCTAACTTTCCTAGCCGTGATTGTAATCTAACCTTACTGGTGGTGTTTCTAATCTAACATTACTGGTGTTGATTCTACTCTAACATTACTGGTGGTGCTTCTACTATAACATTACTAGTGGTAAATCTACTCCAACATTAATGGTGGTGATTCTAATCTAACATTACCGGTGGTGACTCTACTCTAACATTACTGGTGGTGACTCTACAATAACATTACTGGTGGTGACTCTACTCTAACATTACTGGTGTTGACTCTACTCGAACATTAATGGTGGTGATTCTGCTCGAACATTACTGCAGGTGATTCGACACTAACATTACTGGTGGTGATTCTATTCTTACATTACTGGTGGTGATTCTACTCTAACATTACTGATGTTGACTCTGATGTAACATTAATGGTGGTGATTCTACTCTAACATTACTGGTGGTGATCCTACTCTAACATTACTGGTGGTGACTCTACTCTAACATTACTGGTGGTGACTCTACTCTAACATTACTGGTGGTGCTTCTACTCTAACATTATTATGGTGACTCTACTCTAACATTATTAATGGTGATTCTTCTCTAACATTACTGGTGGTGAGTCTACACTAACATTACTGGTGGTGATTCTAATCTAACATTACTGGTGGTGACTCTACTCTAACATTACTGGTGGTCATTCTAATCTAACATTTCTGGTGGTGACCGTACTCTAATATTATTGGTGCTGCTTGTAATCTAACATTACTGGTGGTGACTCTACTCTGACATTAATGGTGGTGACTCTAATCTAACTTTACTGGTGGTGATTCTGCTCGGTCATTACTGGTGGTGATTCGACACTAACATTTCTGGTGGTGATTCTACTCTAATATTACTGGTAGTGATTCTAATCTAACATTACTAGTAGTGATTCTACTCTAACATTACTGGTGGTGACTCTACTCTAACATTACTGGTGGTGACTCTACAATAACATTACTGGTGGTGACATTACTCGAACATTACTGGTGTTGACTATACTCTAACATTAATGGTGGTGATTCTACTCTAATATTACTTGTGGTGATTCTTCTTTAACATTACAGGTGGTGACTGTACTCTAACATTACTGGTGGCTACTCTACTCTAAAATTACTGGTGGTGATTCTACACTAACATTGCTGATGATGATTCTACTCTAACGTTAATGCTGGTGATTCTACTCTATCATTACTGGTGGTGTCTCCACTCTAACATTATTGGTGGTGATACTACTCTAACATTACTGGTGGTGACTCTACTCTAACATTACTGGTGGTGATTCTATTCTAACATTACTGGTGGTGATTCTACTCTAACATTACTGATGGTGTCTCTGATGTAACATTAATGGTGGTGATTCTACTCTAACATTACTGGTGGTGATTCTGCTCTAACATTATTGATGGTGATTCTTCTCTAACATTTCTGGTGGTGAACCTACTCTAATATTACTGGTGGTGATTCTAATCTAACATTAATGGTGGTGACTCTACTCTTACATTAATGCTGGTGACTCTGCTCTGACATTAATGGTGGTGACTCTACTCTAACATTAATGCTGGTGACTCTACTCTGACATTAATGGTGGTGACTCTACTCTTACATTAATGCTGGTGACTCTGCTCTGACATTAATGGTGGTGACTCTACTCTAACATTAATGCTGGTGACTCTACTCTGACATTAATGGTGGTGATTCTACTCTAACATTACTGGTGGTGATTCTACTTTATCATTACTGGTGGTGACTCTTCTCTAACATTACTGGTGGTGACGCTACTCTAACATTACTGGCGGTGATTCTAATCTAACATTACTCGGGGTGACTCTGCTCTAACATTACTGGTGGTGACTCTACTCTAACATTGCTGATGTTGATTCGACTCTAACATTACTGGTGGTGACTCTACAATAACATTACTGGTGGTGACTCTACTCTAACATTACTGGTGTTGACTCTACTCGAACATTAATGGTGGTGATTCTGCTCGAACATTACTGCAGGTGATTCGACACTAACATTACTGGTGGTGATTCTATTCTTACATTACTGGTGGTGATTCTACTCTAACATTACTGATGTTGACTCTGATGTAACATTAATGGTGGTGATTCTACTCTAACATTACTGGTGGTGATCCTACTCTAACATTACTGGTGGTGACTCTACTCTAACATTACTGGTGGTGACTCTACTCTAACATTACTGGTGGTGCTTCTACTCTAACATTATTATGGTGACTCTACTCTAACATTATTAATGGTGATTCTTCTCTAACATTACTGGTGGTGAGTCTACACTAACATTACTGGTGGTGATTCTAATCTAACATTACTGGTGGTGACTCTACTCTAACATTACTGGTGGTCATTCTAATCTAACATTTCTGGTGGTGACCGTACTCTAATATTATTGGTGCTGCTTGTAATCTAACATTACTGGTGGTGACTCTACTCTGACATTAATGGTGGTGACTCTAATCTAACTTTACTGGTGGTGATTCTGCTCGGTCATTACTGGTGGTGATTCGACACTAACATTTCTGGTGGTGATTCTACTCTAATATTACTGGTAGTGATTCTAATCTAACATTACTAGTAGTGATTCTACTCTAACATTACTGGTGGTGACTCTACTCTAACATTACTGGTGGTGACTCTACAATAACATTACTGGTGGTGACATTACTCGAACATTACTGGTGTTGACTATACTCTAACATTAATGGTGGTGATTCTACTCTAATATTACTTGTGGTGATTCTTCTTTAACATTACAGGTGGTGACTGTACTCTAACATTACTGGTGGCTACTCTACTCTAAAATTACTGGTGGTGATTCTACACTAACATTGCTGATGATGATTCTACTCTAACGTTAATGCTGGTGATTCTACTCTATCATTACTGGTGGTGTCTCCACTCTAACATTATTGGTGGTGATACTACTCTAACATTACTGGTGGTGACTCTACTCTAACATTACTGGTGGTGATTCTATTCTAACATTACTGGTGGTGATTCTACTCTAACATTACTGATGGTGTCTCTGATGTAACATTAATGGTGGTGATTCTACTCTAACATTACTGGTGGTGATTCTGCTCTAACATTATTGATGGTGATTCTTCTCTAACATTTCTGGTGGTGAACCTACTCTAATATTACTGGTGGTGATTCTAATCTAACATTAATGGTGGTGACTCTACTCTTACATTAATGCTGGTGACTCTGCTCTGACATTAATGGTGGTGACTCTACTCTAACATTAATGCTGGTGACTCTACTCTGACATTAATGGTGGTGACTCTACTCTTACATTAATGCTGGTGACTCTGCTCTGACATTAATGGTGGTGACTCTACTCTAACATTAATGCTGGTGACTCTACTCTGACATTAATGGTGGTGATTCTACTCTAACATTACTGGTGGTGATTCTACTTTATCATTACTGGTGGTGACTCTTCTCTAACATTACTGGTGGTGACGCTACTCTAACATTACTGGCGGTGATTCTAATCTAACATTACTCGGGGTGACTCTGCTCTAACATTACTGGTGGTGACTCTACTCTAACATTGCTGATGTTGATTCGACTCTAACATTACTGGTGGTGATTCTACTCTAACATTACTGGTGGTGATTCTAATCTAACATTACTGGTGGTGATTCTACTCTAACATTATTGGTGATGATTTTACTCTAAAATTACTGGTGGTGACCATACTCTAACATTAGTGATGTTGATTCTATTCTAACATTACTGGTGGTGCCTCTACTCTAACATTGCTGATGTTGATTCGACTCCAACATTACTGGTGGTGATTCTACTCTAACATTACTGGTGTTGATTCGAATCTAACTTTCCTAGCGGTGATTGTAATCTAACCTTACTGGTGGTGTTTCTAATCTAACATTACTGGTGTTGATTCTACTCTAACATTACTGGTGGTGATTCTACTATAACATTACTAGTGGTAAATCTACTCCAACATTAATGGTGGTGATTCTAATCTAACATTACCGGTGGTGACTCTACTCTAACATTACTGGTGGTGACTCTACAATAACATTACTGGTAGTGACTCTACTCTAACATTACTGGTGTTGACTCTACTCGAACATTAATGGTGGTGATTCTGCTCGAACATTACTGCAGGTGATTCGACACTAACATTACTGGTGGTGACTCTACTCTAACATTACTGGTGGTGCTTCTACTCTAACATTATTATGGTGACTCTACTCTAACATTATTAATGGTGATTCTTCTCTAACATTACTGGTGGTGAGTCTACACTAACATTACTGGTGGTGATTCTAATCTAACATTACTGGTGGTGACTCTACTCTAACATTACTGGTGGTCATTCTAATCTAACATTTCTGGTGGTGTCCGTACTCTAATATTATTGGTGCTGCTTGTAATCTAACATTACTGGTGGTGACTCTACTCTGACATTAATGGTGGTGACTCTAATCTAACTTTACTGGTGGTGATTCTGCTCGGTCATTACTGGTGGTGATTCGACACTAACATTTCTGGTGGTGATTCTACTCTAATATTACTGGTAGTGATTCTAATCTAACATTACTAGTAGTGATTCTACTCTAACATTACTGGTGGTGACTCTACTCTAACATTACTGGTGGTGACTCTACAATAACATTACTGGTGGTGACATTACTCTAACATTACTGGTGTTGACTATACTCTAACATTAATGGTGGTGATTCTACTTTAATATTACTTGTGGTGATTCTTCTTTAACATTACAGGTGGTGACTGTACTCTAACATTACTGGTGGCTACTCTACTCTAAAATTACTGGTGGTGATTCTACACTAACATTGCTGATGATGATTCTACTCTAACGTTAATGCTGGTGATTCTACTCTATCATTACTGGTGGTGTCTCCACTCTAACATTATTGGTGGTGATACTACTCTAACATTACTGGTGGTGACTCTACTCTAACATTACTGGTGGTGATTCTATTCTAACATTACTGGTGGTGATTCTACTCTAACATTACTGATGGTGTCTCTGATGTAACATTAATGGTGGTGATTCTACTCTAACATTACTGGTGGTGATTCTGCTCTAACATTATTGATGGTGATTCGTCTCTAACATTACTGGTGGTGACTCTACACTTACATTACTGGTGGTGATTCTAATCTAACATTACTGGTGGTGACTCTACTCTAACATTACTGGTGGTCATTGTAATCTAACATTTCTGGTGGTGACGCTACTCTAATATTACTGGTGGTGATTCTAATCTAACATTAATGGTGGTGACTCTACTCTTACATTAATGCTGGTGACTCTGCTCTGACATTAATGGTGGTGACTCTACTCTAACATTAATGCTGGTGACTCTACTCTGACATTAATGGTGGTGATTCTACTCTAACATTACTGGTGGTGATTCTACTTTATCATTACTGGTGGTGCCTCATCTCTAACATTACTGGTGGTGACGCTACTCTAACATTACTGGCGGTGATTCTAATCTAACATTACTGGTGGTGATTCTAATCTAACATTACTGGTGGTGATTCTAATCTAACATAAGTTGTGGTGATTCTAATCTAACATTACTGGTGGTGATTCTAATCTAACATTACAGGTGGTGATTCTACTATAACATTATTGGTGATCATTTTACTCTAAAATTACTGGTGGTGACCGTACTCTAACATTAGTGATGTTGATTCTATTCTAACATGACTGGTGGTGCCTCTACTCTAACATTGCCTATGTTGATTCTACTCAAACATTACTGGTGGTGATTCTACTCTAACATTACTGGTGGTGACTCGACTCTAACATTAATGGTCGTGACTCTACTCTAACATTACTGGTGGTGATTCTAATCTAACATTACTGGTAGTGATTCTCCTCTAACATTACTGGTGGTGATTCTACTCTAACATTACTAGTGGTAAATCTACTCCAACATTACTGGTGGTGATTCTAATCTAATATTACTGGTAGCGATTCTAACCTAACATTACTGGTAGTGATTTTACACTAACATTACTGGTGATGATTCTACTCTAACATTACTAGTGGTAAATCTACTCCAACATTACTGGTGGTGATTCTAATCTAACATTACTGGTGGTGATTCTACTCTAACATTACTGGTGGTGACTCTTCTCTAACATAACTGGTGGTGACTCTACTCCAACATTACTGGTGGTAATTCTACTCTAATATTACTGGTGGTGATTCTTCTTTAACATTACTGGTGGTGACTCTACACTAACATTACTGGTGGCTACTCTACTCTAAAATTACTGGTGGTGATTCTACACTAACATTGCTGGTGCTGAGTCTACTCTAACATTACTGGTGGTGATTCTATTCTTACATTACTGGTGGTGACTCTACTCTAACATTACTGGTGGTCATTCTAATCTAACATTACTGGTTGTGACACTCCTCTAATATAACTGGTGGTGATACTAATCTAACATTAATGGTGGTGAGTCTACTCTAACATTAATGCTGGTGACTCTACTCTGACATTAATGGTGGTGACTCTACTCTAACATTACTGGTGGTGATTCTACTTTATCATTACTGGTGGTGACACTTCTCTAACATTAATGGTGTTGACGCTACTCTAACATTACTGGCGGTGATTCTAATCTAACATTACTGGTGGTGATTCTAATCTAACATTACTGGTGGTGATTCTAATCTAACATAATTTGTGGTGATTCTAATCTAACATTACTGGTTTTGATTCTAATCTAACATTACTGGTGGTGATTCTACTCTAACATTATTGGTGATGATTCTCCTCTAACATTACTGGTGATGGCCATACTCTAACATTAGTGATGTTGATTCTATTCTAACATTACTGGTGGTACCTCTACTTTAACATTGCTGATGTTGATTCTGCTCTAACATTACTGGTGTTGATTCTACTCTAACATTACTGGTGGTGATTCGAATCTAACTTTCCTGGTGGTGATTGTAATCTAACCTTACTGGTGGTGTTTCTAATCTAACATTACTGGTGGTGATTCTAATCTAACATTACTGGTGGTGATTCTAATCTAACTAAACTGGTGGTGACTATAATCACACATCAATGTTCACGACCCTATGCTAACATTACTGGTGTTGCTCTACTCTAACATTACTGGTGGTAAAACTACTCTAACATTATGGAAGTGATTTTAATCTAACATTACTGGTGGTGACTCTACTCTAACATTACTGGTGGTGACTCTACTCAAACATTACTGGTGTTGATTCTAATCTAACATTACTGGTGGTGACTCTACACTAACAGAACATGGTGGTGACTCTACTCTAACATTACTGATGGTGACCCTACTCTAACATTACTGGTGGTGATTCTACTCCAGCATTACTGCTGGCGACTTTACTCTAACATTATTATTGGTGAATCTAATCTAACTAAACTGGTGGTGAGTCTATTCACACATTAATGGTTGCGACCCTATGCTAACATTATTGGTGGTGAATCTACTCTAACATTACTGGTGGTGACTCTACACTAACATTAATGGTGGTGACCCTACTCTAACATGACTGGTGGTGAAACTACACTACCATTACTGGTGGTGACACCACTCTAACATTACTGGTGGTGATTCTAAGCTGACATTACTTGTGGTGATTCTAATCTAACATTACTGGTGGTGATTCTACTCGAACATTACTGGTGGTGATTCTACTCTGACATTACTGATGATGATGCTACTCTAAAATTACTGGAGGTGATTCTACTCTAAAATTACGGGTGGTGACTCTACTCTAACATTACGGGTGGTGACTGTTCTCTAACATTAATGATGGTGACTCTACTCTAACATTACTGGTGGTGATTCTAATCTAACTTTACTGGTGGTGATTGTAATCTAACCTTACTGGTAGTGATTCTAATCTAACATTACTGCTGGTGATTCTAATCTAACTTTACTTGTGGTGACTCTAATCTCAGATTAATTGTGATTACCCTATTCTGAAATTGCTATTGGTGTACCTAACATAATATTACTGGTTGTGGCTCTAACCTCACATAAATGGTTGCGACACCATTCTAAAACTGCTGGTGGTGACCCTAATCTAATATTACTGGTGGTGACTCTAATCTCACATTAATGGTTGCGACACTAAGCAAATATTACTGGTGATGCTTCTATTCTAACATTACTGGTGGTGAGTCTATTCTGTCATTAATGGAGTTGACCGTACTCTAAAATTACTGGTGTTGCTCATCTCTAACATTACTGGTGTTGCTCTACTCTAACAGTACTGGTGGTGACCGTACTCTAACATTAATGATGGTGATGCTACTGTAACATTACTGGTTTTGATTCTACTCTGACATTACTGGTGGTGATTCTACTCTAACATTACTGATGGTGATTCCAATCTAATATTACTGGTGACGATTCTAATCTGACATTACTGGTAGTAATTCTACTCTAACATTACTGGTGGTGACTCTTCTCTAACATTACTGGTGGTGATTCTACTCTAACATTACTGGTGGTGACCCTACTCTAACATTACTGCTGGTGACTCTTCTCTAACATTACTGGTGTTGATTCTACTCTAACATTACTGGTGGTGACTCTACTCTAACATTACTGGTGGTGATTCTAATCTAACATTAAAGGTGGTGATTCTACTCTTACATTACTGGAGGTGATTCTACTCTAACATTACTGGTTTTGAATCTACTCTAACTTTACTAGTGGTGACTCTACTCTAACATTATTATTGTTGAGTCTACTCTAACATTAATGGTGTTGATTCTAATCTAACATTACTGGTAGTGACTCTACACTAACAGTACATGGTGGTGACTCTACTCTAACATTACTGGTTTTGACTCTACTCTAACATTTCTGGTGGTGACTCTACTCTAACATTACTGATGGTGAATCTACTCTAACATTACTGGTGGTGTTTCTACTCCTGCATTACTGCTGGCGACTCTACTCTAACATTATTGTTGGTGAATCTATTCTAACTAAACTGGTGGTGAGTCTATTCACACATTAATGGTTGCGACCCAATGCTAACATTATTGGTGGTGAATCTACTCTAACATTACTGGTGGTGACTCTGCACTAACATTAATGGTGGTGACCCTACTCTAACATGACTGGAGGTGAAACTACACTAACATTACTGGTGGTGACCCCACTCTAACATTACTGCTGGTGATTCTAAGCTGACATTACTTGTGGTGATTCTAATCTAACATTACTTGCGGTGATTCTACTCGAACATTATTGGTGGTGATTCTTCTCTAACATTACTGGTGGTGATTCTACTCTAAAATTACTGATGGTGATTCTACTGTAACATTACTGATGGTGATTCTACTCTAAAATTACGGGTGGTGACTCTACTCTAAATTTACGGGTGGTGACTGTTCTCTAACATTAATGATGGTGACTCTACTCTAACATTACTGGTGGTGATTCTAATCTAACATTACTGCTGGTGATTCTAATCTAACTTTACTGGTGGTGACGCTAATCTCAGATTAATTGTGGTTACCCTATTCTGAAATTGCTGTTGGTGTCCCTAACATAATATTACGGGTTGTGGCTCTAACCTCACATAAATGGTTGCGACACCATTCTAAAATTGCTGGTGGTGACCCTAATCTAATATTACTGGTGGTGACTCTAATCTCACATTAATGGTTGCGACCCTATGCAAATATTACTGGTGATGCTTCTATTCTAACATTACTGGTGGTGAGTCTATTCTGTCATTAATGGAGATGACCGAACTCTAAAATTACTGGTGTTGCTCATCTCTAACATTACTGGTGTTGCTCATCTCTAACATTACTGGTGTTGCTCTACTCTAACAGTACTGGTGGTGACCGTACTCTAACATTAATGATGGTGATGCTACTGTAACATTACTGGTTTTGATTCTACTCTAACATTACTGGTGGTGATTCCAATCTAATATTACATGTGTCGATTCTAATCTGACAATACTGGTAGTAATTCTACTCTAACATTACTGGTGGTGACTCTACTCTAACATTACTGGTGGTGATTCTACTCTAACATTACTGGTGGTGACACTACTCTAACATGACTGCTGGTGACTCTTCTCTAACATTACTGGTGTTGATTCTACTCTAACATTACTAGTGGTGACTCTACTCTAACATTACTGGTGGTGATTCTAATCTAACATTAAAGGTGGTGATTCTACTCTTACATTACTGGAGGTGATTCTACTCTAACATTACTAGTGGTGACTCTACTCTAACATTACTGGTGGTGATTCTAATGTAACATTAAAGGTGGTGATTCTACTCTAACATTGCTGATGCTGACTCTCCTCTAACATTACTGGTGGTTATTGTAATATAACATTACTGGTGGTGGTTCCACTCTAACATTACTGGTGGTGATTCCAATCTAACATTACTGGTGGTGATTCTAATCTAACATTAATGGTGGCGATTCGAATCTAACCTTACTGGTGGTGATTCTACTCTAACATTACTGGTGGTGACTCGACTCTATCATTACTAGTGGTGATTCTAATCTAACATTACTGGTGGTGTTTCTAACTTAAAACATTACTGGTGGTGATTCGACTCTAACATTACTGGTGGTGATTCTACTCTAACATTACTGGTGTTGATACTAATCTAACATTACTGGTGGTGATTCTACTCTAACATTACTGGTGGTGATTCTAATCTAACATTACTGGTGGCGATTCTACTCTATCATTACTGGTGGTGATTCTAATCTAACCTCACTGGTGGTGACTCTAATCTCACGGTAATGGTGGTTACCCTATTCTAACATTACTGGTGATGCTTCAAATCTAACATTACTGGTGGTGACCGTAGTGACATTAATGATGGTGATGCGACTGCAACATTACTGGTGTTGATTCGACTCTGACATTGCTGGTGGTGATTCTACTCTAACATTACTGGTGGTGATTCTAATCTAACATTACTGGTGGTGATTCTACTCTAACATTACTGTCGGTGATTCGAATCTAACATTACTGGTGGTGATACTACTCTAACATTACTCGTGGTGATTCGAATCGCACATTAATGCTGGTGATTCTACTCTAACATTGCTGATGCTGACTCTCCTCTAACATTACTGGTGGTTATTGTAATATAACATTACTGGTGGTGATTCTACTCTAACATTAATGGTGATGATTCTACTCTAACATTACTGGTGGTGACTCTACTCTAAGATTACTGGTGGTGATTCTAATCTAACATTAAAGGTGGTGATTCTACTCTTACATTACTGGTGGTGATTCTAATCTAACATTACTGGTGGTGATTCTACTCCAACCTTACTGGAGGTGATTCAACTCTAACATTACTGGTGGTGATTCTACTCCAACATTACTGTTGGTGATTCCAATCTAACATTATTGGTGGTGATTCTGCTGTAACATTACTGGTGGCGATTCTAATCTAACATGACTGGTGGTGATTCCAATCGAACTTTACTGGTAGTGACTCTACTCTAACATTACTGGAGGTGATTCTAGTCTAACATTACTTGTGGTGATTCTAATCTAACATTACTGGTGGTGATTCTATTCTAACATTACTGGTGGTGATTCCAATCTAATATTACTGGTGACGATTCTAACCTGACATTACTGGTAATAATTCTACTCTAACATTACTGGTGGTGATTGTAATCTAACATTAAAGGTGGTGATTCTACTCTTACATTACTGGAGGTGATTCTACTCTAACATTAAAGGTGGTGATTCTACTCTAACATTACTGGTGGTGATTCTACTCTAACATTACTGGTGGTGATTCTACTCTAACATTACTGGTGTTGATTCTACTCTAACGTTAATGGTGGTTCCACTCTAACATTACTGGTGGTGATTCTAATCTAACATTACTGGTGGTGATTCTACTCTAACATTACTGGTGGTGATTCTACTCTAACATTACTGGTGGTGACTCGACTCTAACATTACTAGTGGCGATTCTAATCTAACATTACTGTTGGTGATTCTAATTTAAAACATTACTGGTGGTGATTCGACTCTAACATTGCTGGTGGTGATTCTACTCTAACATTACTGGTTTTGATACTAATCTAACATTACTGGTGGTGATTCTACTCTAACATTACTGGTGGTGATTCTAATCTAACATTACTGGTGGCGATTCTCCTCCATCATTACTGGTGGTGATTCTAATCTAACCTCACTTGTGGTGACTCTAATCTCACGCTAATGGTGGTTACCCTATTCTAACATTACTGTTGATGCTTCAAATCTAACATTACTTGTGGTGATTCTATTCTGTCATTAATGGAGATGACCAGACTCTAAAATTACTGGTGTTGCTCTACTCTAACATTACTGGTGTTGCTCTACTCTAACATTAATGGTGGTGACCGTACTGACATTAATGATGGTGATGTGACTGCAACATTACTGGTGTTGATTCGACTCTGACATTACTGGTGGTGATTCTACTCTAACATTAATGGTGATGATTCTACTCTAACATTACTGGTGGTGACTCTACTCTAAGATTACTGGTGATGATTCTAATCTAACATTAAAGGTGGTGATTCTACTCTTACATTACTGGTGGTGATTCTAATCTAACATTACTGGTGGTGATTCTACTCTAACCTTACTGGAGGTGATTCAACTCTAACATTACTGGTGGTGATTCTACTCTAACATTACTGTTGGTGATTCCAATCTAACATTATTGGTGGTGATTCTACTCTAACATTACTGGTGGTGACCCTACTCTAACATTACCGCTGGTGACTCTTCTCTAACATTACTGGTGTTGATTCTACTCTAACATTACTAGTGGTGACTCTACTCTAACATTACTGGTGGTGATTCTAATCTAACATTAAAGGTGGTGATTCTACTCTTACATTACTGGAGGTGATTCTACTCTAACATTATTGGTGGTGATTCTACTCTAACATTACTGGTGGTGATTCTACTCTAACATTACTGGTGGTGATTCTTCTCTAACATTACTGGCGGTGATTCGAATCTAACATTACTGGTGGTGATACTACTCTAACATTACTCGTGGTGATTCGACTCGCACATTACTGGTGGTGATTCTACTCTAACATTGCTGATGCTGACTCTCCTCTAACATTACTGGTGGTTATTGTAATATAACATTACTGGTGGTGGTTCCACTCTAACATTACTGGTGGTGATTCTAATCTAACATTTCAGGTGGTGATTCTACTCTAACATTACTGGTGGTGATTCTACTCTAACATTACTGGTGGTGACTCGACTCTAACATTACTAGTGGTGATTCTAATCTAACATTACTGTTGGTGATTCTAATTTAAAACATTACTGGTGGTGATTCGACTCTAACATTACTCGTGGTGATTCTACTCTAACATTACTGGTGTTGATACTAATCTAACATTACTGGTGGTGATTCTACTCTAACATTACTGGTGGTGATTCTAAACTAACATTTCTGGTGGCGATTCTACTCTATCATTACTGGTGGTGATTCTACTCTAACATTACTGGTGGTGATTCTAAACTAACATTTCTGGTGGCGATTCTACTCTGACATTACTGGTGGTGATTCTAATCTAACATTAATGGTGATGATTCTACTCTAACATTACTGGTGGCGATTCTAATCTAACATTACTGGTGGTGATTCTAATCTAACATTACTGGTGACGATTCTACTCTAACATTACTGGTGGTGATTCTACTCTAACATTACTAGTGGTGACACTACTCTAACATTACTGGTGGTGATTCTAATCTAACATTAAAGGTGGTGATTCTACTCTTACATTACTGGTGGTGATTCTAATCTAACATTACTGGTGGTGATTCTACTCTAACATTACTGGAGGTGATACAACTCTAACATTACTGCTGGTGATTCTACTCTAACATTACTGGTGAATGATACTACTCTAACATTACTGGCGGTGATTCTACTCTAACATTACTGTTGGTGATTCCAATCTAACATTATTGGTGGTGATTCTGCTGTAACATTACTGGTGGCGATTCTAATCTAACATGACTGGTGGTGATTCCAATCGAACATTACTGGTAGTGACTCTACTCTAACATTACTGGAGGTGATTCTAGTCTAACATTACTGGTGGTGATTCTAATCTAACATTACTGGTGGTGATTCTATTCTAACATTACTGGTGGTGATTCCAATCTAACATTACTGATGGTGATTCTTCTCTAACATTATTGTTGGTGATTCCAATCTAACATTACTGGTGGTGATTCTACTATAACATTACTGGTGGTGATTCGACTCGCACATTTCTGGTGGTGATTCTACTCTAACATTGCTGATGCTGACTCTCCTCTAACATTACTGGTGGTTATTGTAATCTAACATTACTGGTGGTGATTCTACATTAACATTACTGGTGGTGATTCTACTCTAACATTAATGTTGGTGATTCTAATCTAACCTCACTGGTGGTGAGTCTAATCTGTCATTAATGGAGATGACCAGACTCTAAAATTACTGGTGTTGCTCTACTCTAACATTACTGGAGGTGACCGTACTCTAACATTACTGGTTTTGAATCTACTCTAACATTATTATTGGTGAGTCTACTGTATCATTACTGGTGGTGATTCTAATGTAACATTACTGGTTGTGACTCTACTCTAACATTACTGCTGGTGAATCTACTCTAACATTACTGGTGGTAACACTACTCAATCATTACTGGTGTTGATTCTAATCTAACATTACTGGTGGTGACTCTACTCTAACAGTACTGGTGGTGATTCAGCTCTAACATTACTGGTGGTGATTCTAATCTAACATTAAAGGTGGTGATCCTACTCTTACATTACTGGTGGTGATTCTTATCTAACATTACTGGTGGTGATTCTACTCTAACATTACTGGAGGTGATTCTACTCTAACATTACTGGTGGTGATTCTACTCTAACATTACTGGTGGTGATTCTACTCTAACATTACTGGTGAATGATTCTACTCTAACATTACTGGCGGTGATTCCAATCTAACACTATTGGTGGTGATTCTGCTGTAACATTACTTGTGGTGATTCTAATCTAACATGACTGGTGGTGATTCCATTCGAACATTACTGGTAGTGATTCTACTCTAACATTACTGGTGGTGATTCTAATCTAACATTACTGGTGGTGATTATATTCTAACATTACTGGTGGTGATTCCAATCTAACATTACTGATGGTGATTCTTCTCTAACATTATTGCTGGTGATTCCAATCTAACATTACTGGTGGTGATTCTACTATAACATTACTGGTGGTGAATCTACTCTAATATTACTGGCGGTGATTCTAATCTAACATTATTGGTGGTGATACTACTCTAACATTACTCGTGGTGATTCGACTCGCACATTACTGGTGGTGATTCTACTCTAACATTGCTGATGCTGACTCTCCTCTAACATTACTGGTGGTTATTGTAATCTAACATTACTGGTGGTGACTCTACACTAACATTACTGGTGGTGATTCTACTCTAACATTAATGTTGGTGATTCTAAACTAACCTCACTGGTGGTGACTCTAATGTCACGTTAATGGTGGATACCCTATTCTAACATTACTGGTGATGCTTCTAATCTAACATTATTTGTGGTGATTCTAATCTAACATTAATGGTGTTGCTCTACTCTAACATTACTGGTGGTGACCGTACTCTAACATTATTATTGGTGAGTCTACTGTAACATTACTGGTGGTGATTCTAATGTAACATTATTGGTTGTGACTCTACTCTAACATTACTGGTGGTGAATCTAATCTAACATTACTGGTGGTAACACTACTCAATCATTACTGGTGTTGATTCTAATCTAACATTACTGGTGGTGACTCTACTCTAACAGTACTGGTGGTGATTCAACTCTAACATTACTGGTGAATGATTCTACTCTAACATTACCGGTGGTGATTCTACTCTAACATTACTGTTAGTGATTCCAATCTAACATTATTGGTGGTGATTCTTCTGTAACATTATTTGTGGTGATTCTAATCTAACATGACTGGTGGTGATTCCAATCGAACATTACTGGTAGTGACTCCACTCTAACATTACTGGAGGTGATTCTAGTCTAACATTACTGGTGGTGATCCTAATCTAACATTAATGGTGGTGATTCTATTCTAACATTACTGCTGGTGATTCCAATCTAACATTACTGGTGGTGACCCTACTCTAACATTACTGCTGGTGACTCTTCTCTAACATTACTGGTGTTGATTCTACTCTAACATTACTAGTGGTGTCTCAACTCTAACATTACTGGTGGTGATTCTAATCTAAAATTAAAGGTGGTGATTCTACTCTTACATTACTGGTGGTGATTCTGCTCTAAAATTACAGTTGGTGATTCCAATCTAACATTATTGGTGGTGATTCCTCTGTAACATTATTTTGGTGATTCAAATCTAACATGACTGGTGGTGATTCCAATCGAACATTACTGGTAGTGACTCTACTCTAACATTACTGGAGGTGATTCTAGTCTAACATTACTGGTGGTGATTCTAATCTAACATTACTGGTGGTGATTCTATTCTAAGATTACTGGTGGTGATTCCAATCTAACATTACTGATGGTGATTCTTCTCTAACATTATTGCTGGTGATTCCAATATAACATTACTGGTGGTGATTCTTCTATAACATTACTGGTGGTGATTCTACTCTAATATCACTGGCGGTGATTCTAATCTAACATTACTGGTGGTGATACTACTCTAACGTTAATCCTGGTGATTCGACTCGCACATTACAGGTGGTGATTCAACTCTAACATTGCTGATGCTGACTCTCCTCTAACATTACTGTTGGTTATTGTAAAATAACATTACTGGTGTTGATTCTGATCTAACATTACTGGTGGTGATTCTGCTCTAACATTAATGGTGGTTATTCTAATCTAACATTACTGGTGGTGATTCTATCTAACATTACTGTTGGTGATTCTACTCTAACATTAATGGTGGTGATTCTACTCTAACGTTACTGGTGTTGATACTAATCTAACATTACTGGTGGTAAGCCTACTCTAACATTACTGGTGATGATTCTAATCTAACAATACTGGTGGTGATTCTACTCTAACATTACTTTTGATGACTCTACTCTAACATTACTGGTGGTGATTCTACTCTAACCTTACTGGAGGTGACTCTAATCTAACATTACTGGTGGTGATTCTAATCTAACATTACTGGTGGTGACTCTAATCACACATTAATGGTTGCGACCCTATGCTTACATTACTGGTGATGCTTGTAATCTGACATTACTGGTGGTGAGTCTATTCTGTCATTAATGGTGGTGACCGTACTTTAAAATTACTGGTGTTGCTCTACTCTAACATTGCTGGTGTTGCTCTACTCTAACATTACTGATGGTGACCGTACTCGAACATTACTGGTTTTGAATCTACTCTAAAATTACTGGTGGTGACTCTAAACTAACATTATTATTGGTGAGTCTACTCTAACATTACTGTTTAGTGATTCTAATCTAACATTACTGGTTGTGTCTCTACTCTAACATTACTGGTGGTGACTCCACTCTAACATTACTGGTGGTGACTCTAATCTAACATTACTGGTGGTGATTCTAATCTAACATTACTGGTGGTGACTCTACTCTAACATTACTGGTGGGGATTCTAATCTAACAATACTGGTGGTGACTCTACTCTAACATTACTGGTGTTGACTCTACTCTAACATTACTGGTGGTGACTCTAATCTAACATTACTGGTGGTGACTCTACTCTAACATTACTGGTGTTGACTCTACTCTAACATTACTGGTGGTGATTCTAATCGAACATTACTGGTGGTGACTCTACACTAACATTACTGGTGGTGACTCTACTCTAACATTACTGGTCGTGACTCTACTCTAACATTACTGGTGGTGACTCTACTCTAACATTACTGGTGGTGACTCTAATTTAACATTACTGGCGGTGACTCTACTCTAACATTACTGGTGTTGACTCTACTCTAACATTACTGGTGGTGATTTTAATCGAACATTACTGGTGGTGAATCTACACTAACATTACTGGTGGCGACTCTACTCTAACATTACTGGTGGTGATTTTAATCGAACATTACTGGTGGTGACTCTACACTAACATTACTGGTGGTGACTCTACTCTAACATTACTGGTCGTGACACTACTCTAACATTACTGGTGGCGACTCTACTCTAACATTACTGGTGGTGACTCTACTCTAACATTACTGGTGGTGACTCTACTCTAACATTACTGGTGGTGACTCTACTCTAACATTACTGTTGGTGACTCTACTCTAACATTACTGGTGTTGACACTACTCTAACATTACTGGTGGTGACTCTTCACTAACATTACTGGTTGTGATTCTACTCCAACATTACTGGTGGTGACTCTACTCTAACATTACTGGTGGTGACTCTACTCTAACATTACTGGTGGTGACTCTACTCTAACATTACTGGTGGTGATTCTACTCTAACATTACTGGTGGTGACTCTACTCTAACATTACTGTTGGTGACTCTACTCTAACATTACTGCTGTTGACCCTACTCTGAAATTACTGGTGGTGATTCTACTCTAACATTACTGGTGGTGATTCTACTCTAAAATTACTGGAGGTGATTCTACTCTAACATTACTGGTGCTGACTCTACTCTAACATTACTGGTGGTGACTCTAATCACACATTAATGGTTGCGACCCTATGCTAACATTACTGGTGGTGCTTCTAATCTGTCATTACTGGTGGTGAGTCTATTCTGTCATTAATGGTGGTGTCCGTACTCTAAATTTACTGGTGTTGATCAACTCTAACATTGCTGGTGTTGCTCTACTCTAACATTACTGGTGGTGACCGTACTCTAACATTACTGGTTTTGAATCTACTCTAACATTACTGGTGGTGACTCTACTCTAACGTTATTATTGGTGAGTCTACTCTAACTTTACTGCTGGTGATTCTAATCTAACATTACTGGTTGTGACTCCACTGTAACATTACTGGTGGTGACTCTACTCTAACATTACTGGTGGTGATTCTAATCTAACGTTACTGTTGGTGACTCTACTCTAACATTACTGCTGGTAACTCTACTCTAACATTACTGGTGGTGACTCTACTCTAACATTACTGGTGTTGACTCCACAGTAACATTAATGGTGGTGACCCTATTCTAACATTACTGGTGGTGACTCTACTCTAACATTACTCGCGGTGATTCTAATCTAACATTATTGGTGTTGATTCTACTCTTGCATTACTGGTGGTGATTCTGATCTATCATTACTGGTGGTGATTCTACTGTAACATTATTGCTGGTGATTCTACTCCAACATTACTGGTGGTGTTTCTACTCTAACAATTCTGGTGGTGATTCTAATCTAACATTACTGGTGATGATTCTACTCTACATTACTGGTGGTGATTCTACTGTAACATTACTGGTGGTGATCCTACTCTAACATTACTGGTGGTGAATCTTCTCTAACATTACTGGTGGTGATTCTACTCTAACATTACTGGTGGTGACTCGACTCTAACATTAATTGTGGTGATTCTAATCTAACATTACTGGTGGTGACTCGACTCTAACATTAATTGTGGTTATTCTACTCTAACATTACTGATGGTGATTCTAATCTAATATTACTGGTGATGATTCTACTCTAACATTACTGGTAGTTATTCTAATCTAACATTACTGGTGGTGATTCCAAACGAACATTACTGGGGACGATTCTACTCTAACATTACTGGTGGTGATTCTACTCTAACATTACTGGTGGTGATTCTACTCTAACATTACTGGTAGTGATTCTACTCTAACATTACTGGTGGTGACTCGACTCTAACATTACCTGTGGTGATTCTAATCTAACATTACTGGTGGTGATTCTACTCTAACATTACTGGTGATGACTCTACTCTAACATTACTGGTGGTGATTCTACTCTCACATTACTGGTGCTGATTCTAATCTAGCTTTACTGGAGGTGATTGTAATCTAACCTTACAGGTGGTGATTCTAATCTAACATTACTGGTGTTGATTCTAATCTAACATTACTGGTGGTGACTCTAGTCACACATTAATTGTTGCGACCCTATGCTAACATTACTGGTGGTGCTTCTAATTTGACATTACTGGTGGTGAGTCTATTCTGTCATTAATGGTGGTGACCATACTCTAAATTTACTGGTGTTGATCTACTCTAACATTGCTGGTGTTGCTCTACTCTAACATTACTGGTGGTGACCGTACTATAACATTACTGGTTTTGAATCTAATCTAACATTACTGGTGGTGACTCTACTCTAACATTATTATTGGTGAGTCTACTCTAACATTGCTGCTGGTGATTCTAATCTAACATTACTGGTTGTGACTCTACTGTAACATTACTGCTGTTGAGTCTATTCTAACATTACTGGTGGTGATTCTAATCTAACGTTACCGTTGGTAACTCTACTCTAACATTACTGCTGGTAACTCTACTCTAACATTACTGGTGGTGACTGTACTCTAACATTACTGGTGTTGACTCTACACTATCATTAAAGATGGTGACCCTATTCTAACATTACTGGTGGTGACTCTACTCTAACATTACTCGGGGTGATTCTAATCTAACATTAATGGTGGTGATTCTACTCTTGCATTACTGGTGGTGATTCTGATCTATCATTACTGGTGGTGATTCTACACTAACATTACTGGTGGTGATTATACTGTAACATTATTGCTGGTGATTCTGCTCTAACATTACTGGTGAATGATTCTACTCTAACATTACTGGTGGTGTTTCTACTCTAACATTACTGGTGGTGATTCCAATCTAACAATTTTGGTGGTGATTCTGCTGTAACATTACTGGTGGTGATTCTACTCTAACATTAATGGTGGTTATTCTACTCTAACATCAATGGTGGTTATTCCAATCTAACGTTACTGGTGGTGATACTAATCTAACATTACTGGTGATGATTCTACTCTAACATTACTGGTGGTGATTCTAATCTAACATTACTGGTGGTGATTCCAAACTAACATTACTGGTGACGATTCTACTCTAACATGACTGGTGGTGATTCTACTCTAACATTACTGGTGGTGATTCTACTCTAACATTACTGGTTGTGATTCTACTCTAACATTACTGGTGGTGACTCGACTCTAACATTACTTGTGGTGATTCTAATCTAACATTACTGGTGGTTATTCTACTCTAACATTAATGGTGGTTATTCTAATCTAACATTACTGATGGTGATTCTAATCTAACATTACTGGTGATGATTCTACTCTAACATTACTGGTGGTGATTCTAATCTAACATTACTGGTGGTGATTCCAAACTAACATTACTGGTGACGATTCTACTCTAGCATTACTGGTGGTGATTCTACTCTAACATTAATGGTGGTTATTCTAATCTAACATTACTGATGGTGATTCTAATCTAACATTACTGGTGACGATTCTACTCTAACATTACTGGTGGTGATTCTACTCTAACATTACTGGTGGTGATTCTACTCTAACATTACTGGTGGTGATTCCAAACTAACATTACTGGTGACGATTCTACTCTAGCATTACTGGTGGTGATTCTACTCTAACATTACTGGTGGTGACTCTTCTCTAACATTACTGGTGGTGATTATACTCTAACATTACTGGTGGTGATTCTACTCTAACATTACTGGTGCTGATTCTAATCTAACTTTACTGGATGTGATTGTAATCTAACCTTACAGGTGGTGATTCTAATCTAACATTACTGGTGTTGATTCTAATCTAACATTACTGGTGGTGACTCTAGTCACACATTAATTGTTGCGACCCTATGCTAACATTACTGGTGGTGCTTCTAATCTGATATTACTGGTGGTGAGTCTATTCTGTCATTAATGGTGGTGACCGTACTCTAAATTCACTGGTGTTGATCTACTCTAACATTGCTGGTGTTGCTCTACTCTAACATTACTGGTGGTGACCGTACTATAACATTACTGGTTTTGAATCTACTCTAACATTACTGGTGGTGACTCTACTCTAACATTATTATTGGTGAGTCTAATCTAACATTGCTGCTGGTGATTCTAATCTAACATTACTGGTTGTGACTCTACTGTAACATTACTGGTGGTGACTCTACTCTAACATTACTGCTGGTGATTCTAATCTAACGTTACTGTTGGTGACTCTACTCTAACATTACTGCTGGTAACTCTACTCTAACATTACTGGTGGTGACTGTACTCTAACATTACTGGTGTTGACTCTACACTAACATTAATGGTGGTGACCCTATTCTAACATTACTGGTGGTGACTCTACTCTAACATTACTCGGGGTGATTCTAATCTAACATTAATGGTGGTGATTCTACTCTTGCATTACCGGTGGTGATTCTGATCTATCATTACTGGTGGTGCTTCTACTCTAACATTACTGGTGGTCATTCTACTCTTGCATTACTGGTGGTGATTCTGATCTATCATTACTGGTGGTGTTTCTACTCTAACATTACTGGTGGTCATTCCAATCTAACAATTTTGGTGGTGATTCTGCTGTAACATTAATGGTGGTGATTCTTCACAACATTATTGGTGGTGATTCCAATCTAACATTACTGGTGGCGATTCTACTCTAACATTACTGGTTTTGATTCTAGTCTAACCTCACTGGTGGTGACTCTAATCTCAAGTTAATGGTGGTTACCCTATTCTAACATTACTTGTGATGATTCTAATCTAACATTACTGGTGGTGATTCAACTCTAACATTACTGGGGGTGATTCTAATCTAACATTACTGGTGATGATTCTAATCTGACATTACTGGTGTTGATTCTAATCTAACGTTACTGATGGTGATTCTAATCTAACATTACTGGTGACGATTCTACTCTAACATTACTGGTGGTGATTCTACTCTAACATTATTGGTGGTGACTCTACTGTAACATTACTGGTGGTGATCCTACTCTAACATTACTGGTGGTGAATCTTCTCTAACATTACTGGTGGTGATTCTATTCTAACATTACTGCTGGTGATTCTGCTCTAACATTACTGTTGATGACTCCACTCTAACATTACTGGTGGTCATTACAATCTAACTTTACTGGTGGTGATTGTAATCTAACCTTACTGGTGGTGATTCTAATCTAACATTACTGGTGGTGATTCTAATCTAACATTACTGGTGTTGACTCTAATCACAGATTAATGGTTGCGACCATATGCTAACATTACTGGTGATGCTTCTAATCTGACATTACTGGTGGTGAGTCTATTCTGTCATTAATGGTGGTGACCTTGCTCAAAAATTGCTGGTGTTGATCTACTCTCACATTGCTGGTGTTGCTCTACTCTAACATTACTGGTGGTGACCGTAGTCTAACATTATTGGTTTTGAATCTACTCTAACATTACTGGTGGTGACTCTACTCTAACATTATTATTGGTGAGTCTACTATAACATTACTGGTGGTGATTCTAATCTAACATTATTGGTTGTGACTCTACTCTAACATTACTGGTGGTGACTCTAATCTAACATTACTGGTGGTGACTCTACTCTAACATTACTGGTGGTGATTCTAATCTAACATTACTGGTGGTGATTCTAATCCAACATTATTGGTGGTGACTCCACTCTAACATTACTGGTGGTGACTCTACTCTAACATTACTGGTGGTGATTCTACTCTAACATTACTGCTGGTGACTCTACTCTAACATTACTGGTGCTGACTCTACTCTAACATTACTGGTGGTGACTCTACAATAACATTAATGGTGTTGACCCTACTGTAACATTACTGGTGTTGACTCTAATCAACATTACTTGTGGTTATTCTCAGCTAACATTACTTGTGGTGATTCTAATCTAACATTACTGGTGATGATTCTACTATAAAATTACTAGTGGTGATTCTACTCTAATATTACTGATGATGATTCTACTCTAAAATTACTGGAGGTGATTCTACTCTAACATTACTGGTGGTGACCCTACTCTAACATTACTGGTGGTGACTCTACACTAACATTATTGGTGGTGATTCTACTCTAACATGACTGGTGGTGATTCTACTCTAACATTACTGGTGGTGATTCTACTCTAACATTACTGGTTGTGATTCTACTCTAACATTACCGGTGGTGACTCGACTCTAACATTACTTGTGGTGATTCTAATCTAACATTACTGGTGGTTATTCTACTCTAACATTAATGGTGGTTATTCTAATCTAACATTACTGATGGTGATTCTAATCTAACATTACTGGTGATGATTCTACTCTAACATTACTGGTGGTGATTCTAATCTAACATTACTGGTGGTGATTCCAAACTAACATTACTGGTGACGATTCTACTCTAGCATTACTGGTGGTGATTCTACTCTAACATTAATGGTGGTTATTCTAATCTAACATTACTGATGGTGATTCTAATCTAACATTACTGGTGACGATTCTACTCTAACATTACTGGTGGTGATTCTACTCTAACATTACTGGTGGTGATTCTACTCTAACATTACTGGTGGTGATTCCAAACTAACATTACTGGTGACGATTCTACTCTAACATTACTGGTGGTGATTCTACTCTAACATTACTGGTGGTGACTCTTCTCTAACATTACTGGTGGTGATTATACTCTAACATTACTGGTGGTGATTCTACTCTAACATTACTGGTGCTGATTCTAATCTAACTTTACTGGATGTGATTGTAATCTAACCTTAAAGGTGGTGATTCTAATCTAACATTACTGGTGTTGATTCTAATCTAACAATACTGGTGGTGACTCTAGTCACACATTAATTGTTGCGACCCTATGCTAACATTACTGGTGGTGCTTCTAATCTGATATTACTGGTGGTGAGTCTATTCTGTCATTAATGGTGGTGACCGTACTCTAAATTCACTGGTGTTGATCTACTCTAACATTGCTGGTGTTGCTCTACTCTAACATTACTGGTGTTGACCGTACTATAACATTACTGGTTTTGAATCGACTCTAACATTACTGGTGGTGACTCTTCTCTAACATCATTATTGGTGAGTCTAATCTAACATTGCTGCTGGTGATTCTAATCTAACATTACTGGTTGTGACTCTACTGTAACATTACTGGTGGTGACTCTACTCTAACATTACTGCTGGTGATTCTAATCTAACATTACTGTTGGTGACTCTACTCTAACATTACTGCTGGTAACTCTACTCTAACATTACTGGTGGTGACTGTACTCTAACATTACTGGTGTTGACTCTACACTAACATTAATGGTGGTGACCCTATTCTAACATTACTGGTGGTGACTCTACTCTAACATTACTCGGGGTGATTCTAATCTAACATTAATGGTGGTGATTCTACTCTTGCATTACCGGTGGTGATTCTGATCTATCATTACTGGTGGTGCTTCTACTCTAACATTACTGGTGGTCATTCTACTCTTGCATTACTGGTGGTGATTCTGATCTATCATTACTGGTGGTGTTTCTACTCTAACATTACTGGTGGTCATTCCAATCTAACAATTTTGGTGGTGATTCTGCTGTAACATTAATGGTGGTGATTCTTCACAACATTATTGGTGGTGATTCCAATCTAACATTACTGGTGGTGATTCTACTCTAACATTACTGGTTTTGATTCTAATCTAACCTCACTGGTGGTGACTCTAATCTCAAGTTAATGGTGGTTACCCTATTCTAACATTACTTGTGATGATTCTAATCTAACATTACTGGTGGTGATTCAACTCTAACATTACTGGGGGTGATTCTAATCTAACATTACTGGTGATGATTCTAATCTGACATTACTGGTGTTGATTCTAATCTAACGTTACTGATGGTGATTCTAATCTAACATTACTGGTGACGATTCTACTCTAACATTACTGGTGGTGATTCTACTCTAACATTATTGGTGGTGACTCTACTGTAACATTACTGGTGGTGATCCTACTCTAACATTACTGGTGGTGAATCTTCTCTAACATTACTGGTGGTGATTCTATTCTAACATTACTGCTGGTGATTCTGCTCTAACATTACTGTTGATGACTCCACTCTAACATTACTGGTGGTCATTACAATCTAACATTACTGGTGGTGATTGTAATCTAACCTTACTGGTGGTGATTCTAATCTAACATTACTGGTGGTGATTCTAATCTAACATTACTGGTGTTGACTCTAATCACAGATTAATGGTTGCGACCATATGCTAACATTACTGGTGATGCTTCTAATCTGACATTACTGGTGGTGAGTCTATTCTGTCATTAATGGTGGTGACCTTGCTCAAAAATTGCTTGTGTTGATCTACTCTAACATTGCTGGTGTTGCTCTACTCTAACATTACTGGTGGTGACCGTAGTCTAACATTATTGGTTTTGAATCTACTCTAACATTACTGGTGGTGACTCTACTCTAACATTATTATTGGTGAGTCTACTATAACATTACTGGTGGTGATTCTAATCTAACATTATTGGTTGTGACTCTACTCTAACATTACTGGTGGTGACTCTAATCTAACATTACTGGTGGTGACTCTACTCTAACATTACTGGTGGTGATTCTAATCTAACATTACTGGTGGTGATTCTAATCCAACATTATTGGTGGTGACTCCACTCTAACATTACTGGTGGTGACTCTACTCTAACATTACTGGTGGTGATTCTACTCTAACATTACTGCTGGTGACTCTACTCTAACATTACTGGTGCTGACTCTACTCTAACATTACTGGTGGTGACTCTACAATAACATTAATGGTGTTGACCCTACTGTAACATTACTGGTGTTGACTCTAATCAACATTACTTGTGGTTATTCTCAGCTAACATTACTTGTGGTGATTCTAATCTAACATTACTGGTGATGATTCTACTATAAAATTACTAGTGGTGATTCTACTCTAATATTACTGATGATGATTCTACTCTAAAATTACTGGAGGTGATTCTACTCTAACATTACTGGTGGTGACCCTACTCTAACATTACTGGGGGTGATTCTAATCTAACATTACTGGTGATGATTCTAATCTAACAATACTGGTGGTGATTCTAATCTAACATTACTGGTGACGATTCTACTCTCTAACATTACTGGTGGTGATTCTACTCTAACATTATTGTTGGTGACTCTACTCTAACATTACTGGTGGTGATTCTACTGTAACATTACTGATGGTGATTCTACTCTAAAATTACTGGTGGTGATTCTACTGTAACATTACTGATGGTGATTCTACTCTAAAATTACTGGAGGTGATTCTACTCTAACATTACTGGTGGTGATACTACTCTAAAATTACTGGTGGTGATTCTACTCTAACATTACTGATGGTGAATCTATTGTAACATTACTGATGGTGATACTACTCTAACATTTCTGATGGTGATTCTACTCTAACATTACTGGTGGTGATTCTACTCTAACATTACTGGTGGTGATTTTACTCTAAAATTGCTGGTGGTAATTCTACTCTAACATTACAGGTGGTGACTCTACTCTAACATTACTGATGTTGATTCTACTCTAACATTACTGTTGGTGATTCAACTCTAACATTACATGTGGTGACTCTACTCTAATATTACTGGTGGTGATTCTACTCTAACATACTGGTGGTGATTCTACTCGAACTTTACTGATGGTGATTCTACTCTAAAATTACTGGTGGTGATTCTACTGTAAAATTACTGGTTGTGACTCTACAGTAAAATTACTGGTGTTGATTCTACTCTAACATTGCTGGTGGTGATTCTAATCTAACTTTACTTATTGTGATTGTAATCTAACCTTACTGGTGGTGATTCTAATTTAACATTACTGCTGGTGATTCTAATCTAACCTTACTGGTGGTGACTCTAATCTCAGATTCGTGGTGGTTACCCTATTCTAAAATTGCTGGTGGTGACCCTAATCTATTATTACTGGTGGTGACTCTAATCTCACATAAATGGTTGCGACCCTATTCTAAAATTGCTGGTGGTGATTCTACTCTAAAATTACTGGTGGTGACTCTTCTCTAACATTATTGTTTGTGATTCTACTCTCCCATTACTGGTGAATAATTCTGCACTAACATTACTGTTGGTGATTCTACTCTAACATTACTGGTGGTGATTCCAATCTAACATTACTGATGGTGATTCTTCTCTGACATTATTACTGGTGATTGCAATCTAACATTACTGGTGGTGATTCTACTGTAACATTACTGGTGGTGATTCTACTCTAACATTACTGGCGGTGATTCTAATCCTACAATACTGGTGGTGATACTGCTCTAACATTACTGGTGGTGATTGTACTCTAACATTAATGGTGATGATTCTAATCTAAAATTACTGGTGATGATACTACTCTAACATTACTGGTGGTGATTCTAATCTTACAATACTGGTGGTGATACTGCTCTAACATTACTGGCGGTGATTCTAATCTAACAATACTCGTGGTGATTCTACCCAAACATTACTGGTGGTGATTCTACTCTAACATTGCTGATGGTGACTCTACTCTAACATTACTGGTGGTTTTTGTAATCTAACATTACTGGTGGTGATTCGACACTAACATTATTGGTGGTGATTCTACTCTAACATTAATGGTGGTTATTCTAATCTAACATTACCGGTGGTGATTCTAATCTAACATTACTGGTGGTGATTCTAATCTAACATTACTGGTGGTGATTCTAATCTAACATTACTGGTGGTGATTCTAATCTAACATTACTGGTGGTGATTCTAATCTAACATTACTGTTGGTGATTCTAATCTAACCTTACTGGTGGTGACCCTACTCTAACATTACTGGTGGTGATTCTACTCAAACATTACTGGTGTTTTCTCGACTCTAACATGACTGGTGGTGATTCTTATCTAGCATTACTGGTGGTGATTATGCTGTAATATTACTGGTGATGACTCCACTCTAACATTATTGGTGGTGATTCTGCTCTAACATTACTGGTGGTGATTGTAATCTAAATTTACTGTTGGTGATTGTAACCTAACCTTACTGGCGGTGATTCTAATCTAACATTACTGGTGGTGATTCTAATCTAACATAACTGGTATTGACTCTAATCACAGATTAATGGTTGCGACCATATGCTAACATTACTGGTGATGCTTCGAATCTGACATTACTGGTGGTGAGTCTATTCTGTCATTAATGGTGGTGACCTTGCTCAAAAATTACTGGTGTTGATCTACTGTAACATTGCTGGTGTTGCTCTACTCTAACATTACTGGTGGTGACCGTACTCTAACAATATTGGTTTTGAATCTACTCTAACATTACTGGTGGTGACTCTACTCTAACATTATTATTGGTGAGTCTACTATAACATTACTGGTGGTGATTCTAATCTAACATTACTGGTTTTGACTCTACTCTAACATTACTGGTGGTGACTCTCATCTAACATTACTGGTGGTGACTCTACTCTGACATTACTGGTGGTGATTCTAATCTAACATTACTGGTGGTGACTCTACTCCAACATTACTGGTGGTGACTCTAGTCTAACATTACTGGTGGTGATTCTAATCTAACATTATTGGTGGCGACTCCACTCTAACATTACTGGTGGTGACTCTACTCTAACATTACTGGTGGTGATTCAACTCTAACATTACTGCTGGTGACTCTACTCTAACATTACTGGTGCTGACTCTACTCTAACATTACTGGTGGTGACTCTACAATAACATTAATGGTGTTGACCCTACTCTAACATTACTGGTGTTGACTCTAATCAACATTACTGGTGGTTATTCTCAGCTAACATTACTTGTGGTGATTCTAATCTAACATTACTGGTGGTGATTCTACTATAAAATTAGTAGTGGTGATTCTACTCTAATATTACTGATGGTGATTCTACTCTAAAATTACTGGAGGTGATTCTACTCTAACATTACTGGTTTTGATTCAACTCTAACATTACTGGGGGTGATTCTAATCTAACATTACTGGTGATGATTCTAATCTAACATTACTGGTGATGATTCTAATCTAACATTACTGGTGCTGATTCTAATCTAACGTTACTGGTGGTGATTTTAATCTAACATTACTGGTGACGATTCTACTCTCTAACATTACTGGTGGTGATTCTACTCTAACATTATTGGTGGTGACTCTACTCTAACATTACTGGTGGTGATTCTACTGTAACATTACTGATGGTGATTCTACTCTAAAATTACTGGTGGTGATTCTACTGTAACATTACTGATGGTGATTCTACTCTAACATTACTGGTGGTGATACTACTCTAAAATTACTGGTGGTGATTCTACTCTAACATTACTGATGGTGAATCTATTGAAACATTACTGATGGTGATACTACTCTAACATTTCTGATGGTGATTCTACTCTCACATTACTGGTGGTGATTCTACTCTAACATTACAGGTGGTGACTCTACTCTAACATTACTGATGTTGATTCTACTCTAACATTACTGTTGGTGATTCAACTCTAACATTACATGTGGTGACTCTACTCTAATATTACTGGTGGTGATTCTACTCTAACATTACTGGTGGTGATTCCAATCGAACTTTACTGATGGTGATTCTACTCTAAAATTACTGGTGGTGATTCTACTGTAAAATTACTGGTTGTGACTCTACTGTAAAATTACTGGTGGTGATTCTACTCTAACATTACGGGTGGTGACTCTACTCTAACATTACTGGTATTGATTCTAATCTAATTTTACTGGTGATGATTGTAATCTAACAGTACTGGTGGTGATTCTAATTTAACATTACTGCTAGTGATTCTAATCTAACCTTACTGGTGGTGACTCTAATCTCAGATTAGTGGTGGTTACCCTATTCTAAAATTGCTGGTGGTGACCCTAATCTATTATTACTGGTGGTGAATCTAATCTCACATAAATGGTTGCGACCCTATTCTAAAATTGCTGGTGGTGATTCTACTCTAAAATTACTGGTGGTGACTCTTCTCTAACATTACTGATGGTGATTCTACTCAAACATTACTCATTGTGATTCTACTCTCACATTACTGGTGAATAATTCTAAACTAACATTACTGTTGGTGATTCTACTCTAACATTACTGGTGGTGATTCCAATCTAACAATTTTGGTGGTGATTCTGCTGTAACATTACTGGTGGTGATTCTAATCTAACCTTACTGGTGGTGATTCTAATCTAGCATTAATGGGGGTGATTCTTACCTAACATTACTGGTGGTGATTCTACTCGTACAATACTGGTGGTGATTCTAATCTAACATGACTGGTGTGGATTCCAATCTAACATTACTGATGGTGATTCTTCTCTAACATTATTACTGGTGATTCCAATCTAACATTACGGGTGGTGATTCTACTGTAACATTAATGGCGGTGATTCTAATCCTACAATACTGGTGGTGATACTGCTCTAACATTACTGGTGGTGATTGTACTCTAACATTACTGGTGATGATTCTAATCTAAAATTACTGGTGATGATACTACTCTAACATTTCTGGTGGTGATTCTAATCTAACATTTCTGGTGGTGATTCTAATCTAACATTACTGGTGGTGATTCTAATCTAAAATTACTGGTGATGATACTACTCTAACATTACTGGTGGTGATTCTAATCTAACATTTCTGGTGGTGATTCTAATCTAACATTACTGGTGGTGATTCTAATCTAACATTACTGGTGGTGATTCTAATCTAACATTACTGGTGGTGATTCTAATATAACCTTACTGGTGGTGACCCTACTCTAACATTACTGGTGGTGATTCTACTCTAACATTACTGGTATTGTCTCGACTCTAACATGACTGGTGGTGATTCTTATCTAGCATTACTGGTGGTGATTATGCTGTAACATTACTGGTGATGACTCCACTCTAACATTATTGGTGGTGATTCTGCTCTAACATTACTGGTGGTGATTCTAATCTAACTTTACTGGTGGTGATTGTAATCTAACTTTACTGGTAGTGATTCTAATCTACATTGCTGGTCGTGATTCTAATCTAACATTACTGGTGGTGATTCTAATCTAAATTTACTGGTGGTGATTCTAATCTAACATTACTGGTGACGATTCTACTCTAACATTACTGGTGGTTTCTCGACTCTAACATGACTGGTGGTGATTCTAATCTAACATTAATGGTGGTGATTCTGCTCTAACATTACTGGTGGTGATTCTACTCTAGCATTACTGGTGGTGATGCTAATCTAACTTTACTGGTGGTGATTGTAATCTAACCTTACTGGTGGTGATTCTAATCTAACATTACTGGTGGTGATTCTAATCTAACATTACTGGGGTTGACTCTAATCACACATTAATGGTTGCGACCCTATGCTAGCATTACTGGTGATGCTTCTAATCTGACATTACTGCTGATGAGTCTATTCTGTCATTAATGTTGGTGACCTTACTCTAAAATTACTGGTGTTGCTCTACTCTAACATTGCTGGTGTTGCTCTACTCTAACATTATTGGCGGTGACCGTACTCTAACATTATTGGTTTTGTATCTACTCTCACATTATTGGTGCTGACTCTACTCTAACATTATTATTGGTGAGTCTACTCTAACATTACTGGTGGTGATTCTAATCTAACATTACTGGTTGTGACTCTACTCTAACATTACTGGTGGTGACTCTACTCTAACATTACTGGTGGTGACACTACTCTAACATTACTGGTGGTGATTCTAAGCTAACATTACTGGTGGTGATTCTAATCTAACATTACATGTGGTGATTCTACTATAAAATTACTGGTGGTGATTCTAATCTAAAATTACTGATGGTGATTCTACTTGAACATTACTGATGGTGATTCAAATCTAACATGACTGGTGGTGATTCCAATCTAACATTACTGGTAGTGACTCTTGTCTAACATTACTGGAGGTGATTCTAGTCTAACATTACTGGTGGTGATTCTACTCGACAATTACTGGTGGTGATTCTATTCTAACATTACTGGTGGTGATTCCAATCTAACATTACTGATGCTGATTCTTCTCTAACATTACTGCTGGTGTTTCCAATCTAACATAACTGCTGGTGATTCTACTCTAACATTACTGGTGGTGATTCTACACTAACATTACTGGCGGTGATTCTAACCTAACAATACTGGTGGTTGTACTACTCTAACATTACTCGTGGTGATGCTGCTCTAACATTACTGGTGGTGATACTACTCTAACATTACTGGCGATGATTCTAATCTAACATTACTGGTGATGATAATACTCTAACATTACTCGTGTTGATTCTACTCGAACATTACTGGTGGTAATTCTACTCTAACATTGCTAATGGTGATTCTTCTCTAACATTACTGGTGGTTATTGTAATCTAACATTACTGGTAGTCATTCTACTCTAACATTACTGGTGGTAATTCTACTCTGACATTGCTAATGGTGATTCTACTCTAACATTACTGGTGGTTATTGTAATCTAACATTACTGGTAGTCATTCTACTCTAACATTACTGGTGGTGATTCTACTCTAACATTACTGGTGGTGATTCTAATCTAACATTACTGGTGGTGATTCTAATCTAACATTACTGGTGGTGATTCTAATCTAACATTACTGGTGGTGATCCTAATCTAACATTACTGGTGGTGATTCTAATCTAACCTTACTGGTGGTGATTCTACTATAACATTAATGGTGGTGATTCTACTCTAACATTACTGGTTGTGACTCTGCTCTACCATTACTAGTGGTGATTCTAATCTAACATTACTGGTGGTGATTCCAATCTAACATTACTGGTGGTGCTTCCAATCTAACATTCGTGGTGGTGATTCTACTCTAACATTACTGGTGTTGATTCGACACTAACATTACTGGTGGTGATACTAATCTAACATTACTGGTTCTGTATCTACACTAACATTACTGGTGATGATTCTAACCTAACATTACTGGTGCTGATTCTACACTAACATTACTGGTGGTGATTCTAATGTAACATTACTGGTGGTGACTCTACTCTAACATTACTGGAGGTGATTCTAATCTAACATTATTAGAGGTGATTCTACTCTAACATTACTGGAGGTGATTCTACTCTAACATTACTGGTGGTGACTCTACGCTAACCTTACTCGTGGTGAGTCTAATCTAGCATTACTGTTGGCGACTCTACTCTAACATTACTGGTGGTGACTCTACTCTAACATTAATGGCGGTGATGAACATTAACATTACTGGTGTTCAACCTGCACTAACATTACTGGTGGTGATTCTACTCAACCATTACTGGTGTTGAACCTACGCTTTTATTATTGGTGGTGACCCTGATCTAACATTAATGGTGGTGACCCTACACTAACATTGCTGTTGGTGACCTAACTCTCTCATTCCTGGTGCTGAAGCCTATTCTAACATTACTGTTGGTGACCATACTCTAACATTACCGTTGGTGACCCTACTCTAACGTAACTGGTGGTGACCCGAATCTGCATTAATTTTGGTGACCCTACTCTAACATTACTGATGGTGACTCTACTATAACTTTACTGCCGGTGACCCTAATCTAACATTACTGGTGGTGATTCTACTCTAACATTACTGGTGGTGACTCTGCTCGATCATTACTGGTGGTGACTCTACTATAACGTTACTGGCGGTGAACATATCTAACATTACTGGTGGTGACCTACTCTAACATTACTGGTGGTGATTCTACTCTAACATTACTGGAGGTGATTCTACTCTAACATTACTGGTGGGGATGCACGCTATCATTACTGTTGGTGACTCTACTCTAACATGACTGGTGGTGATTCTTATCTAGCATTACTGGTGGTGATTATGCTGTAATATTACTGGTGATGCCTCCGCTCTAACATTATTGGTGGTGATTCTGCTCTAACATTACTGGTGGTGATTGTAATCTAACTTTACTGTTGGTGATTGTAATCTAACCTTACTGGCGGTGATTCTAATCTAACATTACTGGTGGTGATTATAATCTAACATTACTGGTGGTGAGTCTATTCTGTCATTAATGGTGGTGACCTTACTCAAAAATTACTGGTGTTGATCTACTCTAACATTGCTGGTGTTGCTCTACTCTAACATTACTGGTGGTGACCGTAGTCTAACATTATTGGTTTTGAATCTACTCTAACATTACTGGTGGTGACTCTACTCTAACATTATTATTGGTGAGTCTACTATAACATTACTGGTGGTGATTCTAATCTAACATTACTGGTTTTGACTCTACTCTAACATTACTGGTGGTGACTCTAATCTAACATTACTGGTGGTGACTCTACTCTGACATTACTGGTGGTGATTCAAATCTAACATTACTGGTGGTGACTCTACTCCAACATTACTGGTGGTGACTCTAGTCTAACATTACTGGTGGTGATTCTAAGCTAACATTATTGGTGGTGACTCCACTCTAACATTACTGGTGGTGACTCTACTCTAACATTACTGGTGGTGATTCTACTCTAACATTACTGCTGGTGACTCTACTCTAACATTACTGGTGCTGACTCTACTCTAACATTACTGGTGGTGACTCTACAATAACATTAATGGTGTTGACCCTACTCTAACATTACTGGTGTTGACTCTAATCAACATTACTGGTGGTTATTCTCAGCTAACATTACTTGTGGTGATTCTAATCTAACATTACTGGTGGTGATTCTACTATAAAATTACTAGTGGTGATTCTACTCTAATATTACTGATGGTGATTCTACTCTAAAATTACTGGAGGTGATTCTACTCTAACATTACTGGTTTTGATTCAACTCTAACATTACTGGGGGTGATTCTAATCTAACATTACTGGTGATGATTCTAATCTAACATGACTGGTGCTGATTCTAATCTAACGTTACTGGTGGTGATTTTAATCTAACATTACTGGTGACGATTCTACTCTCTAACATTACTGGTGGTGATTCTACTCTAACATTATTGGTGGTGACTCTACTCTAACATTACTGGTGGTGATTCTACTGTAACATTACTGATGGTGATTCTACTCTAACATTACTGGTGGTGATACTACTCTAAAATTACTGGTGGTGATTCTACTCTAACATTATTGGTGGTGACTCTACTCTAACATTACTGGTGGTGATTCTACTGTAACATTACTGATGGTGATTCTACTCTAACATTACTGGTGGTGATACTACTCTAAAATTACTGGTGGTGATTCTACTCTAACATTACTGATGGTGAATCTATTGTAACATTACTGATGGTGATACTACTCTAACATTTCTGATGGTGATTCTACTCTAACATTACTGGTGGTGATACTGCTCTAAAATTACTGGTGGTGATTCTACTCTAACATTACTGATGGTGAATCTATTGTAACATTACAGGTGGTGACTCTACTCTAACATTACTGATGTTGATTCTACTCTAACATTACTGTTGGTGATTCAACTCTAACATTACATGTGGTGACTCTACTCTAATATTACTGGTGGTGATTCTACTCTAACATTACTGGTGGTGATTCTACTGTAAAATTACTGGTTGTGACTCTACTGTAAAATTACTGGTGGTGATTCTACTCTAACATTACGGGTGGTGACAAAGCAAATGCTATGTTAGCCTTGATTGCAAAGGGGCTGAGTAAGGCGGTCTTGCTGCAATTATATAGGGCTTTTGTGCTACCTCACCTGACGTACCGTATACAGTTCTGGTCTCCTTACATGAGGAAGGAAATATTTACTTTAGCATGGGTGCAACTAAGCTTTACCAGACTGATTCCTGGTGTGAGAGAGATGTCATTTGAGGAGAGAGTGAGTAGAATGGGCCGAAATGCTCGGGAATTCAGAAGAATGAGACGTGATCTCATTGAAATGTATAACATTCTTATAGGACATGACAGGGTAGATGTTGAGATGCTCTTTCCCCTGATTGGGGAATCTAGAACCAGGGTCCATTGTCTCAGGATAAAAGGGCCTGTCATTTAGAACTGAGACAAGGAGGAATGTCTTCACTAACAGGAATGTGAATCTTTGGAATTCTGTACACTAGATGGTGTGTTTGCTCAGTCGATGAGCATATTCAAGGCTGAGATAGATAGTTTTTTGGACTCTCGGGGAATCAAGCGATATGGGGATAGGACGGGAAAGTGGAGTTGAGGTCAATGATCAGCCATGATCTTATTGAATGGCGGAGCAGGCTCGAGGGCACGTATGGCCTACTCCTGCTCTTAATTCTTATGTTCGTATTAGAGGAAATACTTTCTCTCTACCTGCCCTATTTTAACATTTTAACATTTTTAAAACCTCCATCAAATCAACCCTAAACTCCCACACCCATGGGAATAGAACACAATTTGATGCAACCTGTGCTCGTAATTAAACCCACTATGACCCGGTAACATTCTGGTGAATTGTCGGCGCACACTGTCCAAGGCCAATATATCCTTCCTGTGGTGCGGTGCTCAAATCTGAAGGCAGATCTCAATTTGGCGTCTCACCAAGGCTCTAAACAGGCTGAGACAGTTCCGGGGAGGGGACTGGAGATGGTAGCAATAATACAGAGATTGTGGCGGGGGATGAGGAAGATAAGGTCATTCATCCGCACGTTTAACTGGAGTAAATTGCGGATCATCCAAGACTAGGTATCGGACAAACAATCTGACCACACAGAGGCAGTGGAGGCACAGATAAAGGAGAGGGCTCGGCTGAGTTGGGCGAGTTACACACTGCATCTGTTCGTGCAAAACTTAACCAGTCAATACTGAATGTAAACGTGCTGAACTGGACCTGTCCAGACTGAATGTAAATATGTTGAAATGCACCTGTCCACACTGAATATAACAGTGCTGAACTGGACTAGTCCCCACTGAATAAAGCTGTGCTGAACTGGGCCTGTCGACAATGAATGTAATTGCGCAGAACTGGACCTGTCCACACTGATTATAGACGGGTTGGTCAGATTGGCAGAACAGTGGCAAATGGATTTGAAACCTGACAAGTGTGAGGTGATGCATTTTTGGGGGACTAACAAGGCGAGGGAATTCACAATGAATGGTAGGACCCGAGAAGGAAAAAGGATCAGCATGACCTTGTACATATAATCCCTGAAGGCAGCAGAATAGGAAGATACGGTGGATAAAAAGGCATATGGGATACTTGCCTTCATTAGCTGAGGCATAGAATATAAGAGCAGGGAGGTTATGATGGAGCTGTACAAAACGCTAGGTAGACCACAGCTGGAATACTGTGTGCAGTTCTGGTCGCCACACTATAGGAAGGATGTGATTGCACTGGAGAAGGTGCAGAAGAGATTCACCAGAATGTTACCTGGGCTGAAGCGCTTCAGCTATGAAGAGAGATTGGACAGGCTGTGGTTGTTTTCCTTAGAGCAGAGAAGGCGGAGGGGGGACCTGATTTAGGTGTACAAATTTATGAGGGGCATAGATAGCGTAGATAGAAAGGAACTTTTCCCCTTAGTAGAGGGGTCAATAACCAGGGGGCATAGTTTCAAGGTAAGGGGCAGGAGGTTTAGAGGGTATTTGAGGAAAAAAAAATTCACCCAGAGTGTGGTTGGAATCTGGAACTCACTGCCTGAAAGGGTGGTAGAGGCAGGAACCCTCACAACATTTAAGAAGCATTTAGATGAGCTCTTGAAACGCCATAGCATACAAGGCTACGGACCAAATTCTGGAAAATGGGCTTAGAATAGACGGAGCTTGATGGGCGCGCTGACACGATGTGTCAAATGGCCTCTTTCTGTGCTGTAGAACTCTATGACTCAATGACTCTATGAATGTAACCGTGCTGAACTGATCCTGTCGGCAATGAATGGAAATGGGCTGAACTGAACCCGTCCAAACTAAATGTAACTGTGCTAAACTGAACCTGTCCACACTGACTGTAACTGTGTTGAACTGGAGCTGTCCACACTGAATGCAATAGTGCTCATCTGGACCTGTCCACACTGACTATAACTGTGCTGAACTGGACCTGTCCACACAGAATGTAACTACGCTGAAACTGATATATCAACACTAATATAACCCTGCTGATCTGGAACTGTGCACACTGAGTTAAACCGTGCTGAACTGGACCTCTCCGCACTGAATATAACTTTATTGAACAGGACCTGTGTACACTGAATGTAACTGTGCTAAACTGGATCTGTCCAAACTGAATGTAACCGCGCTGAAATTAACCTGTCCATACTTAATGGAACTGTGCTGAACTGGACCTATCCACACTGCATGTAACCGTGCTGAACAGGACCTGACCTCACTGAATTTAACTTTGCTAAACTGGACCTCTCCACACTGATTGCAACTGTGCTGACTTGGACCTGTCCTCCCTGAATGGAACTATGCTGAACTGATCCTGTCTACAAGAATGTAACTGTGCTGAACTGCACCTGTCCTCACTGAAAGGGCCTGTGCTGAACTGGACCTCCCCACACTGAATGTAACTGTGCTGAACTGGACCTTTCCACACTGAATGTAACTGTGCTGAATTGGACCGGCCCACACTGAATGTAACTGTGCTGAAATAGACATGTCCACACTGAATGTAACTATGCTGAACTGGAGCTGTCCACGCTGAATGTAACTGTGCTGAAATAGACCTGTCCACACTGAATGTATCTGTGCTGAAGTGAAACTGTCTTCACTGAATGTAATCGTGCTGATCTGGACCTGTCCACATTGAGTGTAACCGGGCTGAACTGGAGCCTCCACACAGAATATAACTATGTTGAACTGGACCTGTGAACACTGGTTTTAACTGTGCTGAACTGGACCTGTCCACTCCGAATATAAAGACAGATGATTAAAGTGGGTGTATGCTCTCGGAGGGATTTGGACCCTACTGCCTGTGACCCGTGCTTACCCGGACTGGAGCTGCATAATAACTAGGAGGTGGAACCTGGTTGCCGGAACATACTTTCCGTGCTCAGTTAGACCTTGTGCTGAGACCTCTTCACTCAGCATTAAAGCGTTTAAACCCGTGAATTCCTCGTTTCCAATGCTCATTTTCACCATGGCAAACACTTATTAATCGTTTTATTATGTTTTATGAAGAAATGTAAACAGAACCATGCTGTTTTTCACTTCAGAGCCGTGTCAGATTTATTTAAAGACATTCTATTCCATCAAACATAAACACCATCCTGGCAGCGGCTGCACTAATCTGTTTGTTTCAATCAGTGTAATTAATATAACAGATCAAGCCATCTGATTATCTCCCTGGAGCCTGACATCAGGTATAAATGTGACAATCTGTGAGTGGAGTGCAGAGCGCGCTCAAAGCTTCTGAGAGAAATGCACGGGATACCAAAAGGTCTGGTGTTTGCCATTTACTATCCCGTCATTGCAGCTATCGGCGTTCCAGGTAAAGTATTGGAGTTAGTTACTAGTTATGAGTATCATTTGTTAACTGTATCACTGCTCCTATTTACCGGGAACGCTTCTCAACTTTAACTACACCATTTCCGCCGTTTCATGGTATATTTTATCACCATTAATGGAATCATTTCTCCTCTTTGACGGTATAATTCCTCCTCCTTTACCGCGATTATTTCTTCCCTTTCTCCGCATAATGTCTCCCCTGTAGTAGAATCATTACCTAATTTGAGTGCCCGGTTCTCCAATATTTGTTTTCATGTGTTTTCCACAGAGCCGCACCTTCAGCGGTACCAGTCCATTTGCTCAGAGTGATTTTTTACTGAAATTCAACAGTGTATGTCGCTGCACTGTGAATGGTATTATCACACTTATATAACTGTGTACATATATTTCCTGTTGTGTTATTGGTATTTCACTGTAAGTGGTATTATCACACTATTATAACTGTGTACATATATTTCTAATTGTGTTATTGGTATTTCACTGTGAGTGCTATCATCACACTATTATAATTGTATACAAATATTTCCTATTGTTTTACTGGTATTTCACTGTGAGTGGTATTATCACAGATTTATAACTGTGTCCATAGATTTCCTATTGTGTTATTGGTATTTCACTGAGAGATATAATTACAGTATTGTAATGTTGTGGATATATTTACTTGTACTTCTTGCAAGTTAGTATACTTTATTCGCTGGTCACAATGCGGTCTCCTCTATATTGGGGTGACCAAACGCAGATTGGCTGATCGCTTTGCTAAACACCTCCGTTCATGCAGTAAGCCTGACCCCGAGTTTCCGGTCGCTTGACAGTTTAGTTCTCCGCTTCACTCTCACTCTGACCTCTCTGTCTTCTGCCTTTTACACTGTTCCAACGAAGCTCAGTGTAAGCTCATGGAACAGCACCTCATTATTCGATTAGGCACTTTACAACATTCCGGACTCAAAATTGAGTTCAACAATTTCAGATAATAACTGCCGCACACATGATTCGGACAGCAGCTGTCGGTAATGAATCTGCCATTCCCATTCACACCTCCTCTGGATCCTTATTTTGTTTCTTTACTTGTCCCATTACCATTAGCTTTTGCCTTGACCATCATTCCTTCATCATTTAATTTCTCTTGCATTCCAGCCTATCACAGATCTTCCTTTTTGTCTCTCAATGAATTCTCCTTTCACAGCTCCTGTAGTTGCCTCAACACAGTTACATCTCTAACTTTATCCAGTTCAGATTAAATTCATTGACCTGAAATTTTAACTTCGTTTCTCTCTCCCCTGAACCTGCTTGACCTGCTGAGTATATCCAGCATTTTCTGTTTGTATTTCAGGTATTCAGCATCTGCAGTATTTGGCTCATGTGCATATATTTCCTATTGTGTTATTTGTGCTCTACTGTGAGTGGTATTAAAATACAATTATATCACGATACATATATTACCGATTGTGTTATTGGTATTTCGCTGTGAATGGTATTATCACACTATTATAACTGTGTACATACATTTCCTAATGTGTTGTTGGTATTTCACTGTGAGTGGTATTATCACACTATTATAACAGTGCATATATATATCGTATTGTGTTTTTGATGTTTCACTATGAGTGTTATTATCACACTATTATAACTGTGTACATATATGTCCTATTGTGTTATTGGTATTTCACTGTGAATGGTGTTATCACTATTATAACTGTACATATATTTCCTATTTTGTTATTGGTATTTCGCTGTGAGTTGTATTATCACACTAAAATAACTGTGTACATATATTTCCTATTGTGTTAGTGATATTTCACTGTGAATGGTGTTATCACAATGTTACAACTGTGTACATATATTTCCTATTGTATTATTGCTATTTCACTGTGAGTGGTATACTTATAGTATTATAATGTTGTGGATATTTCTACTTTTACTTCCATCAATTTATTATACGGTATTCGCTGGTCATGATACGGTTTCCTCTACAATGGGGATACGAAACGTAGATCGGGTATACGCTTTGTTGAACACCTCCGTTCAATCCGAAAGCCTGATCCTGAGCTTCCGCTCGCTCTTCAATTTAAATTTCTAGCCCTATCCCACCCTGAGCTATCTGTCCTCCGCCTCTTACACTCTGCTAATGAAGCTCAATGGAAACTCAATGAACAGCACCTCATCTTTCGAATAGGCATTTTACAGCCTTCCAGACTAAACATCAAGTTCAACAATTTCAGATCAATACCACAGCTCCCATTTTTACGGACAGCAGGTATTGGTAATGATTCATCAATTGCCATTTACACCTCCTCTAGACCTATCTTTTGTTTCTTTACTTGTCCCATTAGCACCCCCTTTTTTGTCTGACACCATCATCCCTTTTGTCATTTAACCGCTCCTGCCTTCTACCAATTCACTGACCTTCCCTTTAGTTCTTTCCTCCCCTCGCCCCTTTCCCTGCCTCTGCACTTGCATCTCCAACTTTATCCAGTTCCGACAAAAGTCCATCGACCTGAAATGTTAACTCTGTTTCTCTCTCCACAGATGCTGCCTAATCTGCTGAGTATTTCCAGCATTTTCTGTTTTTATTTCAGATTTCCAGCATCCTCAGTATTCTGCTTTTGTACATATAATTCCAATTGTTTTATTGGTGCTGTACTGGGAGCCATATTATCAGCAACAACAACCTGCATTTATATAGCGCCTTTAACGTAGTGAAATGCTTCACAGGAACGATTATCAAACAACATTTCACACCGAGCCACATAAGGAGTGATTCGCACAGCAAAAGTTTGGGCATGTAGGTAAGTTATAAGGAGCGTTTTAATGAAGGAGATAGAGGGAAAGCTCTCAGCCTGATGTAGGTTGGGAGCGGTTACAGAGATAGGGAGGAGCGAAGCTCTGCAGAGATTTGTAAACAAGGATGAGAATTTTAAAATCTAGGCGTTGCTGGGCCGGGACCAAATGGAGGTCAACCAGCACAGCGCTGATGGGTGAACGGGACTTGGTGCGAGTTAGGCTGGGGGCAGCGGAGAATTGGATGAGCTCAAGTTTATGGATGGTGGAAGGTGGGAGGCCGGCCAGGAGAGCATTGGAATAGTGAAATCTAGAGGTAACGAAGGCATGGATGAGGGTTTCAACAAGTTATGAGCTGAGGCAGGGGTGGAGACGGTTATTTTACGGAAGTGGAAGCAGACGGTCTTGTTGATGGAGCGAATACGTGTTTGGAAGTTAAATTTTGGTCAAATAGGACGCCAAGCTTGCGAACTGTTTGGTTCAGCTTCAAACTATTGCCAGCGAGAGGGATGGAGTTGGTGGCTCGCGAATAGAGTTTGCGATGATGACTGAAGACAATGGCTTTGGTCTACTCAATATTATTTGGAGGAAATGTCTGCTCATTCAGTACTGGGTGCAGGACAAGCAGTGTGACAAATCAGAGACAGTGGAGGGGTCGAGAGAGATCATGGTGAGGTTGAGCTGAGTGTCGTCAGCGTAGTGTGGAACCTCATGCTGTATTTTCGGATGGTATCGCCGAGGGGCAGCATGCAGATGAGAAATAGGAAGGGGCAAAGATAGATCCATCAGGGATTCCAGAGATAACGGTGCGGGAGCGGGAAGAGAAGCAAATTCAGGTGATTATGTGGCTACGAGAACAGTTCCACCCAACTGGGCGAGGCGATGGGAGGCGTTTGGGAAGGATGGTCTGGTCAACCGTTCAAAGGCTGCAGACTTTTTGAGAAGAATGAGGAAGGATAGATTACCATGATCACAGACACATAGTTTGTAATTTGTGATTTTGATAAGAGCTGCTTCAGCGCCATTATAATGGTGTGCATATATTTCCTGTTGTATTTTTGGTATTTTACTGTGGGTGAGTTATCACTGTGTACATGGAGTTCTATTGTGTTATTGACACTGTCACTGTGGGTGAATTCTCACATTGCTATCACTGTGTAGATGCAGTTCTATTGTGTTATTGACACTGTTACTGTGGGTGAAGTATCACACTGTTATCACTGTGTACATGGAGTTCTAATGTATACCTTGTGCTCCACTTTGAACGTCATATCTCTGTATTGTTGCTCCTTCGAACTTCCAATGTCTCTTTAAGTTCTCGTCCTCGTTCTTTCGGCACATTCAGTAAGGACGCATACTGATGTCATTTCTCGCATCTGAGTCCCAATGTTGTTCCAGTATTAAGCCCATAGTTTATCCTGACAGTGCAGTGCTGAGGGAGCGCTGCATTATAGGAGGGGCCTTTCTCCGGTGTAACGGAAGTCCACCGATCATAAACTCTAACTCTGTTCTCTCTTCGCAGACGCTGCATTAGCTGTGAGCATTTCCGGCATTGTCTGCTCTCTCTTTCTCTCTCTCAATACTTATTCACTGAAAGTCTATCTGCTTCTTTTACAGCTAATTTGGCCGTGATTGTAATCCTGCCCCGAGGAAGGTGCGGTCTCTCCAGGTGTGTCACTTATTACCTGGTGTCCATGGCGGTGACGGATGTCCTGGTCATTATCTCCGCTGTGATATTAAACAGGATTGCTGGTATTTATTTTCCAGTTAGTTTCCTGTCCATCACTCCAGTCTGCAGCCTCCGTTCTGCACTAATCTATGCAGCGATAGACAGTTCGGTCTGATTAACGGTCGCATTCACTTTTGATCGATTCGTCGCCATTTGTTGTCAGAAGCTTAAAACAAAATATTGCACCGAGAAAACGGTGGCGGTGGTTATAGGAACGGTCTGTGCACTGAGCTGTTTAAAAAATTCCTTATTGTACTTTATAAATGAACCTTTCTACACAATTAACAATATACCCTGGTTCCGCAGCGTTAAATAATCTTTTTATACCTCACCGGTATGGGCCGCATATGACTGGACTAATCGAATTTTAACCCAGTGTCTCCCATTCTTTCTGATTTTGCTGCTGAATGCTCTGACCGTCAAACACATTCTAGCGGCCAGTAGAGCCCGCAGGAGACTCCAGGCCCACAGCAATGGAGAGAATCAGAGTGACCCAGAAATGGAGAGCCGGAGAATAGTCCGTCGTCTTACTCTTCTGTATCTCGGGCAGTTTATCCTGTTATATTTGTTGTTTCTTTTAACTTTCCTCTATGTCAGGATTGCGAAAGTTACTTATTTCTCAGGTTCCAATTTCAAGGAATCAAATTTTATTCTGGAGGAAAGCGGATTTATGCTTCAGCTTTTGAGTTCCTGCGTCAACCCGCTAATTTATGCAGGGACACAGAGTAAATTCAGAGAGGAGTTAAAGAATGGGGTGAAATATCCACTGAGTCTAATTGTTAAATTATTTAAATGATGAAAATTGTAAAGTTATCATGAATTGTTCCTTATATTCCATGTTGTGCTCTTCTTGTCCGTGTCAGACACGGCCTCCACTCCCAGATACACAGTCACTCACTCTAAGATCCTTACCCAATGTGAATTTAAGAATTTTTGAGGAACACTGCATCAGCGCACAATTCAGTGTTGTAACCCGTTCTCAGTTAGGTTCCAGTTCTCTTGTCGGTGCTGACTCAGGCCTGGTACATTCCCACCAGCCCCGAGGGCCCTGGAGTATCTCAACATTCATGTGGAGTCCGACCTCTGATCTGTGCTTGGATATCAAGTCTAACTGTTTAATGAAGGGACCTAATTTCCCTGCTGGGATTGGTTTGGATCTTGAGGGTCGGACACGCTCTGAAATGGGAGTACGCGCTGTCCACACGCATTGTTCTCTGCTCACTGGGCACCGCCCCACAGCCGCACTCCTATGTCCATAAACAGAGGAGCAGAGGAATTGCTGGAGGATAAAGACAAATGACCATCCAGGTCACTTTCTATTCTTTTCAGTGGCCAATGGGGGCGACACTACCAGTGGCATTAAACAAAAGAAAATTAATCTAACGAACGTGCCCCCTTTGTAAAGGGGCACAACAATAATCACTAAAATAATACAAATAGGAAACTTAGCAAATTAAATGAGAATATTATCTTCACTCCAGGCTAGTTCCATTTCTACCATCCTGGTAGTCCCTCGATACAATGATAATGGAGTTGTCGCCCAGTCACAGCGATCAATCTCAATCTATTAGTTAACAACAGACCCAGACATGAGGCGAGGAAAACCGAAGTGGTGGAGAGCTTTAGGAACCATAGGACCACAGTCACCTGTTCCTCCGGAGCACGCTGCACTTACCACATGTCATGTCTCTAATTACTCACACATTGTGTCCCCAAGTGTTATTCTAGGAATGATATCTGTCTAATTTGCATTTGAATGAATCAACATTAACTGCATCCACCATCTCCCTAGGGAGGCCTGTCCATAGATTGATCACTCACTCACTCAGTCAAATACTGTTTCAGCAGATTGGGTTTGAATTGACCCCGTCAAGCGCAGGCCGTGTCCACTGGTTCTGCTGTCTGGACAAGGTGAAATAACGTGTCGTGCTCTACATTATCTGATCCCTTTAGAATCCTAAAAATAGCAAAATGCTAGTCATAAATGTATGAGGACCCAGGATATGTTGATGGAGAATACTCAGACCTGGACGTTGTACTTTCTACCTGTATGGATAAGGAAAAGGACTGAAGGGAGATGGGCAAACTGACCACGGCACTGTGGTACAGGGAGCCATTGAAGAGGGGAGTGAAGGAAGTAATGTGGTTGTGGTAGGAGACAGTATAGTCAGGGCGATACATATTGTTCTCTGCAGCCGGGACAGCGAGTCCCGAAGGCTGTGTTGCCTGCCCAGTGGCAGGGTTAAGTATATCTCCTTGCGGCTAGAGAATAACTTGGAATGGAAGGGGGAGGATCCATTAGTCGTGGTCCACGTAGGAAACAACGACTGAGGTAGAACTAAGAATGAGGTTCTGCTGGGGGAGTTTGAGGAGCTAGGTTCTGTATTAATAAGCAGAACCACAAGAGTAATAATCTCTGGAGTGCTATGGAAGCCACTCACAAATTGGCATAGGGTCAAGCAGATCAGAGAGCAAAATGCGTGACTGAAAGAGTGGTGTGGGAAATAGGGGTTTCAATTCATTGGCACTGGCACCAGTACTGGGGAAAGAGTGAGCTGTTCCATCGGGACGGGCTCCACTTAAACCGGGCTTGGACCCGTGTCCTGGCTCATCGAATAACTAGGGCTGTTGAAAGGGCTTTAAACTAAAAAAGTGTGTGGGGGGGGGGGGGGGTGTCAGGTGAGGGGATATTTAGAAACCTATAGTAAAAGTTCAAGGCAAAAGAGCAGTGTAGCGATTTGGGTAAAACGAAGCAGAGTGGGACAGGAAGGGACAGAGAGTTTAATGGTTGCAGTGCATCAGAGAATAAGGTCAAAGCTGGGAATAATGATAAAACATTTAATTAAAAGACTCTTTATCTGCATGCACGAAGCATTCGTAAAAAGATAGGCAAACTAGTGGAACAAATAGAGATACATGGGTTTGATTTACTATCAATTACAGAGACATGGTTGAAAGGTGGCCAAGGTTGGAAACTAAATGTTCCAGGGTACTTACGTTTCGAAAAGACAGGGGGAATGGTGAAGGAGGGGATGTTGCCCTGATAATAAACGAGGACATAAGGACAGTAGTGAGAAAGGATCTCGGCTCGGAACATCAGGAAGTAGATTCAGTATGGGTGGAGATATCAATAACAAGGGGCAGAAAACACTGGTAGGAGTAGTATATAGCCCCCCAAACAGTAACTATACCGTTGGACAGAATATTAATCAAGAAATAGTAGGAACTTGCAACAAAGGTAATGCAATTAACTTGGGGGACTTTAATCTTCATATAGACTGGACAAATCAAATTAGCAAAAGTAATCTGAAGGACGAGTTCGTGGAATGCATTCGGGACAGTTTCCTAGTACAATGTCATGGAACCAAACAGGGAACATGCGATTTTAGATCTTGTATTGTGTAATGAGATATGGTAAATTAACAAACTCATAGTAAAGGATCATCTGGGGTAGAGTGATCATAATATGATAGAATTTCACGTTAAGTTTGACAGTGACTTGCCTAAGACGAAACTAGAGTCTTAAACTTAAAGCAGCCAATAACATAGGTATAAGGTGCGAACTGGCTAAAGTAGATTTGAAAAATAGATCCAAAGTTATTGCAGTATATAAGCAGTGGCTAGCATTAAAAGAAATATTTCATAATTCTCAACAAACATACATTCCACTGAGAAACAAAAACTCCACGGGAAAAGTGATCCAAACGTTGCTAACTTTAGAATGTATGGATAGCATTAGATTGAAAGAAGAAGCTGATAATATTGCAAAGAATAATAGTAAGTCTCAGGATTAATGGCAAGAAACTGGAAAGTACGGAAGTACAAAGGGATCTGGGTGTCCTGGTGCACGAAACTCAAAAGGTTAGTATGCATGTGCAGCAAGTGATTAAGAAGGCCAATGGAATGTTGGCTTTCATTGCTAGGGGGATAGAATATACAAATAGGGAGGTATTGCTTCAGTTGTACAAGGTATTGATGAGACCGCACCTGGAATACTGCATTCAGTTTTTGTGTCCATACTTAAGAAAAGACATACTTGATCTCGAGTCAGTACAAAGAAGGTTCACTCGGTTAATCCCGGGGATGAGGGGATGGACTATGTGGAGAGGTTGGGTAGATTGGGACTCTACTCATTGGAGTTCAGAAGAAGGAGAGGCGATCTTATTGAAACATATAAGATTGTGAAGGGGTTTGGATCGGGTGGATGCGGGAGGATGTTCCCGATGATGGGTGAAACTAGAACTAGGGGGCAAAGTCTTAGAATAAGGGGCTGCTCTTTCAAAACTGAGATGAGAAGGAACTACTTCACTCAGAGGTTGGTAGGTCCGTGGAATATGCTGCCACAAAAAGCAGTAGAAGCTACATCATTAAATAAATTTAAAACAGAAATAGACAGTTTCCTAGAAGTAAAGGGAATTAGGGGTTACGGGGAGCGGGCAGGAATTTGGACATGAGTCTAGGTATATATCGGTCATGGCCCTGTGGGGAGCGTAGCGGGCCCAGGGGCCGTGTAGCCTAATCCTGCTCCTATTTCGTGTGTCCAATTCAGTTAGGTTCAGGAGATGGTTCTGTGATAGTAGATTGGCGATTAGGATCAGATCAGCCATGATCTTATTGAATGGCGGAGCAGGCTCGAGGGGCCAATTGGCATACCCCTACTCCTATTTATTATTTTCTTATGTTCTTATGAGAGTTTCAGAAACCAGCAAAGTTTGACCAAAAAAATGAAAGAAAGGGAAAAAATAGAATATGAGTGAAAACTAGCAAGAAATATAAAAGCAGACTGTAACAGTTTCTACAAGAATGTAAAAAGGCAACGATTAGGAAAACTAAACGTTGGTTCATTAGAGGCTGAGTCTGGATAAATTACTTTGGGGAATAAGGAAATGGCAGAAACGTTAAACAAATATTTTGTATGTGTCTTCATAGTAGAATATATAAAAAGCGTTCCAAGAATGAAGGGGAACCAAGGGATTAATGAGGGTGATGAACTTAAAGTAATTTATATATTTAGAGAAAAAGTACTAGAGAAACTAATGGGACTAAAAGACGACCAATCCCCTGGACCTGACGGCCTATATCCTAGGGTTCTAATAGAGGTGGCTGAAGAGATAGTGGATGCATTGGTTTTGATCTTCAAAAATTCCCAAGATTCTAGAAGGTCCCAGCGGATTGGAAGGTCGCAAATGTAACACCGGTATTCAAGAAAGGAGGGAGAAAAAAAACAGGGAACTCCAGCCTGACATCAGTCGTCGGGAAAATCCATTGCTGGAATCCATTGTTAAGGATGTGGTATCAAGTCACTTAGCAAATCATAACATGAAGAGGCACAGTCAACATGGTTTTATGAAAGGGAAATCGTGTGTGACAAATTTATCAGAGTTTGTTGAGGATGTAAGTAGAAGGGTAGATAAAGGGGAACCAGTCGATGCAGTATATTTGTAGTTCCAAAAGGCATTCGATAAGCTGCCACATAAAAGGATATTACACAAGATTAGGGCTCATGGGATATGGTAATATAGTAGCATGGATAGAGGATTGGTTAACGGACAGAAAAACAGAGTAGGTTTCAAGGGATCTTTTTCAGGTTGGCAGGCTGAAACTAGTGGGGTGCCGCAAGAATCAGTGTTGGGGCCTCAGCTATTTACAATCTATTTTAATGACCTAGATGAAGGGAACGAGTGTAATGCTTGCTGATGATACAAAGTTAGGTGGGACAGTAAGCTGTGAGGAGAACACAAAGCATCTGCAAAGAGATAGAGATAGACTAACTGAGCGGGCGGTAAGATGGCAGATGGAGTATAATGTAGATAACTCTGAGGTTATTCACTTTGGTAGGTAAAATAGAAAAACAGAATATTTCTTGAAATGGTGAGAAACTTTCAATTGTTGGTGTTCAGAGAGATTTGGGTGCCCTCGTGCAAGAAACACAGAAAGCTTGCATTCAGGTACAACACGCAATAAGGAAGTCAAAAGGCATGATGGCCTTTATTGCAAGGGGTTTGGAGTATAAGAATAAGGAAGTCTTGCTACATTTGTTCAGGGCCTAGATGAGACAGCACCTGGAGAACTGTGAACAGTTTTGGTCTCTTTTCTAAGGAAGGAACCTTGCTGGAGGCGGTGTAACAAAGGTTCTCTAGATTGATTCCTGGGATAAGAGGACTGTCTTATGATGAGAAATTGTGTAGAAGGGGCCTATACGCTCTGGAGTTTAGAAGATTGAGAGATGATCTCATTGAAACAAACAAGATTCTGAAGGGGATTGACAGGGTAGATACTGAGAGGTTGTTTCCCCTGGCTGGAGTGTCTAGAACTAGGGGGCATAGTCTCATGATAAGTGGTAAGCCATTTAAGACTCAGATGAGGAGGAATTTCTTCACTGAGAGGGTTGTGAATCTTTGGAATTCTCTGCCCCAGGGAGCAGTGAACGCGGAGTCTTTGAGTATATTGAAGGCTGAGATAGATAGATTTTTGTACTCTGGGGGAATCAAGGGATATGGAGGACGGGCGGGAAAGTGGAGTTGATGTCGATGATCAGCCATGATCTTTTTGAAAGTTGGAGCCGGTTCGAGAGCCGTATGGCCTACTGTGACTCTTAATTCTTATGTTCTTATGTTCTTCCATCTGAAATACCCTCTAGTTCCCATTTCCAGATCAAATAAATTCCCTGACCCGTCTTTTGTAAAAATTGAGGCAAAAAATGTATTTAGCCCCTTTACAGTCTGTGTAGAATCAGTTATCATGTGTATGGAGTATCAGTTCTGAGGCCCTCACCAGATCACACTTCCAGTGCCCCCACTTCGTCCCTCGTTTCAATTTTTCTCTTAATGCAGCTAAAAAGCTAACACATTATTGAACTTCCCTTCTGTTGCTATGTTGAACTCAAAATGTGTCTTTGTTATCTTTATGCCCTTTTTACACTCCAGGCCTGTGCTTAGTGCTGAATCCATCTACACTACTTACTGTGCCATCTAACAGTGTCGTCAGTATTCTTGGATATTCGGCTCTCTAGTCCTTCATCTCCGAGGATGCCTTTGTCAGGATAAACTAAGGGCTTAGTCCTAGACCGACATTCAAATTACCTCAACACAAAACGCTGGAAAATCTCAGCAGGCCAGGCAACATCCGTGGAGAGAGAAACAGAGTTAACGTTTCAGGTCGAAACCCTTCGTCAGAACTGAGAAAAAAGCAGGAAATGAAACAGATAAAAAAGCAAGGGGGAGGCTGGGGGGAGGAATAAAAGACCTGATCAAACACGAGAAGGGAAACTGAAAGCACTGAAGATGAACAAGGTTGAAGAGCCAAACGGAGATCCCGTCGAAGAGAAGAGCAGAACTTATTCAAGGTAGGCATTCCTAGAAGAGAGGTGGCAGTGGACCAAACACTAATATGATAGCAAAATACTGCGGATGCTGGAAAATTGAAACAACAACAGAAAGCGCTGGAAAAACACAGCAGGCCAGGCAAAATCCGTGGAGAGCGAAACAGAATTAACGTTTCAGGTCGAAGCCCTTCGTCAGAACTGAGAAAAAAGCAGGAAATGAAACAGATACACAAGCAAGGGGGAGGCTGGGGGGAGGAATAAAAGACCTATTCAAATTACCTCATTGGGACTCAGAAACGAGCATGGCATCAGTTATGCGTCCTCACTCAATGTGGAGAAAAGAACCAGGACGAGAACTTTCCGAGACAGTGGCAGGTCCAAGCAGCAGTAATACAGTATCTTCACCGATTAAACAGGGAGATGAGGTTCACTGTGCATCACAAGGTATAAAATAGAATTCCATGTGCAAAGTGATAGCAGTGTGATAATTCACCCAAAGTGACAGTGTCAGTAACACATTAGAACTACATGTGCACAGTGATAATAGTGTGATAATTAACCCACAGTAACAGTGTCAATAACAATGCAGGAGGCGGAGGACAGAGAGGTCAGAAGGGGAGAGAGATGGCGAATTAAAATTACAAGCGACCGGAAGCTCAGTGCCACATTTATGGGCTTAACGCAGGTGTTCAGCAAAGCGATCACCCAATCTGTGTTTAGTTTCCCCAATGTAGAAGAGACTGCATCTTGACCAGCGGAACAGTATACTAAATTGAAAGAAATACAAATACGTATATGTACACAGTTATAATAGCGTGATAATTCCACTCACAGAGAAATACCAAGAACACAATAGGAAATATATGTACACAGTTATAATAGTGTGATACCACTCACAGTGAAATACCAATAACACAACATGAAATATATGTACACTGATATAATAGTGTGATAATACCACTCACAGAGAAATACCAAGAGCACAATAGGAAATATATGTACACAGTTATAATAGTGTGATACCACTCACAGTGAAATACCAATAACACAATAGGAAATATATGTATAGACTTATAATAGGAGCAGTGATACCGTTAACCAATGATACCCGTAACTAGTAACTAACTCCATTACTTTAAATGGAACCCCGATAGCTGCAATGACGGGATAGTAAAGGGCTTTTCGTGAACCGTGCATTTCTCTCAGTAGCTCTGAGTGCGCTCTGCATTACACTCACAGATTGTTACATTTGTACCTGATGTCAGGCTCCAGGGAGATAAACAGATGGCTTGATCTTTCATGTTAATTACACTAATTGAAACAAACTGATTAGTGCAGCCGCTGCCAGGATCGTGTTTATGTTTTGATAGAATGCAATGTGTTTAGCAGTTCTGAATCAGCTCTGAAGTGAAATACTCGGAGATTACAGTATGATCCCGGTTACAATTCTTCATAAAATATAATGAAACGGTGAATAATTGTTTGCCTGTCTGAGAGTGAGCATTGTACAGGAGGACTTCGCGTGTTTAAATGCCTCAATGCTGTGTGAAGATGTCTCAGCTCAAACTAAAATTGATCAGAAAAACTCTGGTACTGCAGCCGAAAAACCCGGAAAAGATCTTGCTCCCGGTCATTATCCAGTTCAGACGGGGTAAACACGGGTCACGTGCAGCTGTCTCCAAATCCCTCTGAGAGAGAACACCCACTTTAACGAACTGTCTCTGTATTAAGAAGGCTTTCGATAAGGTCCTGCATAAGAGATTAGCGTTCAAAGTAAAAGCACACGGGATTGGGGGTAAGGTACAGTCTTGGATAGAAAACTGATTGGCAGACAGGAAGCAAAGAGATGGAATAAACGGGTCTTTTTCCGAGTGGCAGGCAGTGACTAGTGGGGTACCGCAGGGATCGGTGCTAGGACCCAGTTATTCACAATACATATTCATGATCTAGACGAGGGAACTAGATGTAATATCTCCAAGTTTGCAGACTACACAAAGCTGGGTGGGCGTGTGTGCACTGAGCAGGATGCAAAGAAACTCCAGTCTGATTTGGACAGTTTGGTTGATTGGGCAGATGCATGGCAGATGCAGCATAATATGGATAAATGGGAGGTTTTCCACTTTGGTGGTAAAAACAGGAAGACAGATTATTATCTGAACGGCAATAGATTGGGAAAAAGGGAACGGCAACGAGACCTGGGTGACGTTGTGCACCAGTCGCTGAATTTAAGCATGCAGATGCAGCAGGCGGTTAAGAAGGCAAATGGTATGTAGGCCATCATTGCGAGAGGATTCGAGTACAGGAGCAAGGATGTCTTGCTGCAGTTGTACAGGGCCTTGCTGAGACCACACCTTGAGTATTGTGTGCAGTTTTGGTCACCTTATCTGAGAAGGATGTTCTTGCCATGGAGAGAGTGCAGCGAAGATTCACCAGACTGATACCTGGGATGGTAGGAATGACGTATGAATAGAGATTGGGTCGATTCGGCTTCTATTCGCTAGAGATTAGAAGAATGAAAGAGGATCTCATTGAAACTTATAAAATTCTAACAGGACTAGACAGACTAGATGCAGGAAGGATGTTTCCGTTGGTGGGGGAGTCCAGAATCAGGGTTCACAGTCTAAGGATAAGGGGTTAAGCCATTTAGCACTGAGATGAGGAGGGATTTCTTCACCCAGATAGTGCTGAACCTGTGGAATTCTCTACCACAGAAGACAGTTGAGTCCAATTCGTTAAATATATAGAAGAAGGAGGTAGATATATTTCTTAAGGCTAAGAGGATCAAGGGATATGGGGAGAAAGCAGGGACAGAGTGCTGAATTTGGTTGATCAGTCATGATCGCATTGAATGGCGGAGCAGGCTCTAGTGGGACGAATGGCCTACTCCTGCTCCTATCTTCTCTGTGTTTCTATGTGTTTCAGTGTGGACAGGTTCAGTAAATCACAGTTACATTCAGAGTGGACAGGACCAGTTCAGCACGGTTACATTCAGTGTGGACAGGTCCAGTTCAGCCGAGTTACATTCAGTGTGGAGAAGTGCAGTTCAGCAAAGTTACAGTCAGTGTGGACATGTCCAGTTCAGCACAGTTACCTTCAGTGTGGACAAGTCCAATTCAGCACAGTTACCTTCAGTGTGGACAGGTCCAATTCAGCACAGTTACATTCAGTGTGGACAGGTCCAATTCAGCACAGTTACATTCAGTGTGGACAGGTCCAATTCAGCACAGTTACACTCAGTGTGGACAGGTCCAATTCAGCACCGTTACATTCAGTGTGGACAGTTCCAGTTCTGCAACGTTACATTCAGTGTGGACAGTTCCAGTTCTGCAAAGTTACATTCAGTGTGGACAGTTCCAGTTCAGCACCATTACATTCAGTGTGGACAGGTCAAGTTCAGCAGAGCCACATTCATAGAATCATAGAATCATTGACATTTACAGCACGGAAGGTAGTCATTTCAGCCCGTCGTGTTCTCGCCGGCCGACAAAGAGCTATCCAGCCGAATCCCACTTTCCAGCTCTTGACCCGTAACCCTGTTCGTTACGTCACTTCAAGTGCACATTCAAGCTATTTTTAAATGTGTTGAAGGTTTCTGCCTCTACCACCCTTTCAAGCAGGGAGTTCCAGACCCCCACCATACTCTGGTGAAGACATTTACATTCAAATCACCTCGAAACCTCCTAACAATTACTTTTAATCTATGGATCCTGATTGTTTACCCCTCTGCTAAGGGAAATGGATCCTTCCTAAGCACGCTATCCAGGCCCCCCATAATTTTACACACCTCAATAAGTTCTCGCCTCAGCCACTTCTGTTCTAAAGAAAACAAACCCAGCCTATCCAGTCTTTCCTCATAGCTAAAATTCTCCAGTTGTAAATCTCCTCTGTAACCTCTCTCGTGCAATCTCATCTTTCCTGTAATTTGGTGGCCAGAACTGCAAGCAGTATTCCAGCTGAGGCCTAACTACATTTTTAAACATTTCAAGCATAACCTCCCTGCTCTTATATTCTATGCTTTGGCTAATAAAGGCAAGTATTCCGTTTGCCTTCTTAACCACCTTATCTACCTGGCCTGATACCGTCAGTGTTCTTTCGACCTGCACTACAAGGCCCCTTTGTTCCTCTACACATCTCAGTGTCCTACCATTTAGTGTGGACTAGTCTAATTCATCCCGACAACTTTCAGTGTGGACAGGTCCAGCTCAACACAGTTACCTTCAGTGTGGACACGTCCGGTTCAGCACGGTTACATTACGTGTGGACATGTCCAGTTCAGCAGAGCCACATTCAGTGTGGACAGGTGTAATTCATCCCGGTTACATTTAGTGTGGAGAGGTCCAGTTCAGCATAGTTACACTCAGTTTGGACAGATCCAGTTCAGCACAGTTACATCGAGTGTGGACTTTTCTAAATCATCCCGGTAAGATTCAGTATGGACAGGTCCAGTTGGGCACAGTTACAATCAGTGTGGAAAGGTTAGTTCAGCGCAGTTACATTCAGTGTGGAAAGGTCCGTTTCGCCACAGTTACATTCAGTATGGACAGATCCTGTTCAGCACAGTTACATTCAGTGTGGAAAGGTCCTTTTTGGCACAGTTACATTCAGTGTGGACAGGTCCAGTTCAGCACACTTCTATTCAGTTTGGATAGGACCAGTTCTGGACGGTTACATCGAGTGTTGACTGGTCTCATTCATCCCGGCTACATTCAGTATTGTTCAGCTTTTCAGTGGATCGCTGTGGTAGTAACGGCTGGGTTAAAGCTACAGTTCAAATTGACAAAGTTTATCCGGATTTAGCACGGTTTAGAAGGATCTCAAAACTGACCAGGCAGCTGGGCATTACATGAGCAAACAAGGGCGCTGAAAGAAATGGGGAGCGTGCCCCGCAGGCACCGTGCTCATATAGTGAACAATTCGCTGTGACTGGAATTGTTCCGTGGAATGATGAGAGGTTCATGTGGTTCCAAGACTTAAGAAAGGAAATGTGAGAACTGGGAATTTGCTGGCACCTTCGTTTCACTTCAGTTAAACGCATCGTCAGTGAGACACTGTACGTTCACCTTGACAGAGAACGGGTTATTGGAGAATGTCAACAAGGTTTCAGACAAAGTTTGGTCTCACTAACTTGGTTGAACTTTGGAGGCAGTTACTAGGTTGTTCGAAGCCAGTTGTCCGGTTACCTTTCTGGATCTTGAGTTCCAAATTGCGCTTGACAAGGTGCCACATTGGGAGACTGCTGAATAAGTTTGAGTCCTGTGGGCTTAGCAGGTAGATTTTGGGCTTACTAAGGAACTGGCTGCATTCTTGTAGAGAGAAGATAATTATTAATGGCAGTGGTTCGTTGTGTGGATCTCAGTGGACTTACGCAATGAGCAGTGATGGGACTCTTAGCTTCATCATCTAATGAATGACCTGCAAGAATGCATCGGGGGAACTTCCCACAAACTCAGAGATGAAACAAAGAATTGTGTGGGTGTTCGGATCATAGATGAGAGAAATAAATACCAGGCAGATCGAGATGGGGCGGGGAATGGACCCACATTTGGCAAACGTAAGTAAAGATCGATAAATGTTGCGTGAATCACGTGGGCAGGGCCAATGCCAATCACGTGTACACCAGGCAGGATTGTGTGCTGAAGGATATGGCCCTGAGTAGTATAGGGCCAGGGCTATTCACATGTACACTAGAAAGGGTTGTATTCTGTAAGATAAGGCCCTGGGTCTTATCGGGCCAGGGCTAATCACATGTACACTAGAAAGGGATGTGTACTGAAGGATAAGGCCCTGGGTATTATAGGGCCAGGGCTAATCACATGTACACCAAGCTGGGTTCTGCACTGAAGGACAAGACACTGGGTATTACAGGGCCAGTGCTATTCACATGTATTTCAAGCAGGGTTGTGCGCTCAAGGCTGCTGAACGGGACAAGGATCAGTTTTTAACACGTGTACACCAGGCTGGATTGTGTGTTCAACGCTACTGAATGTGACAAGGACCTGGGTAATGTAAGGGCAGTGCCAAGGACGTCTGCTGGATAATTATTTCCTCATCCTGTAAATAGGTTCGTACAACTAGGGACAGAGGCAGATGTTATAATTCACTTCATTATTTAACGACAAAGAATTTATCTTAATGCACCCTGACCAACCACACAGAACAGAGCATGTCAGCCCTGCATCCAAAATGTATTGTGCGTTGATTTAATAAACCATCGTGAAATGGCTTCGCCCAGCCTGTTCATATCCCCGGGATTTCGAATGCAGCTTTATTTTCTTATTTCTTTCTTTCCAACTAATAATACCATGACATCTGTCTTATATACTTTAAGTTTATGGTTCTCTTCCTGCTGGATGCAACCGTATCTCATGTTTTTCATCCACCCATTTCTTTCAAATAGATTGCCAAAGAGAGATGAGAGTGGACATAAACGGAGTGCATTTTAAGCAGAGTTTTATGAGAGACATTCGGTAAAAGTTGAACTCTGGTAAGTAATTGGTCTCAATCTGAAATTTAGTTTGACTTTTGGAATATAATTTACAACTGTAAAAACTGTTAAAATAAACTGCAAGTTAGTCAAGCGTTAACAGAAAGTGCCTCTCCGTGGCCGTTAACAGTTACCAGTCAATCAGCTTTAATTGATTGCCTGAATACGGGGTAATTACTGTGAGCAGGAAGCTGCGTGGGCACTTGTAACTTGGGTGTGGCAATGTATCATTTATCTGCTGAGGGAAAGAATGGACGTACAGAGTTGTCATAAACGGAGTCACGCAGTTCGCCTGGCAACCGAGAACTGAGCAGAATTATGTTGTCCAGCGTCATTGGCCCTTCCGTTTAAGCGAGGGAAGCATCCTCTCTGCCGGTATCTTTGTACTCCACATGGTTCAGCCCTCTGCTGCTACCGCCCCGCTCTCGCACTTTAGCGCCCAAAGAGAAGTGGTTCGCGCTTGATTTAGCGCTCCACTTCCCTCTTGGGGCGCTAAATTTCAATTTCCCGGGACAAGAAAATGATTATCGCCTGGCGATACTTTTCTGAGATTTCAAAAGTTATCGCCCCAAACGGGGCGCTACGCATTTTTTAGTCTTTTGATCCAGCAGGTAGTAACACCCCTTAGGTAAAGAGGTTGTACAAATCAGGTCATATAAAGGAGGGTGTGACTGCGACTCAAGCAGGTAAGGGGACCCCAGGGGCAGTGCTGGTAGAGCCTCGACCTTTGTCACTTTCGTACAAGTACGAGGTTCTTGTGGCCAGTATGGATGAAGAGAAATCTGCAGAGTTAATGAGCAAACTGACCATGTCACCGTGGTATATGAGAGTGTTCAAATGGGGGGAGTGAAAAAGAACGTGGTACTGGTAAATTACAGTATATGCAGGGGATAGATACAGTTCTCAGCAGCCGCGATCGGATTTCTGAGGTTGTGTTGCCTGACAAGTGCCAGGGTTAAGGACTTCACCACGCGGCTGGAGAAGCATTTGAAGCGGGAGAGGGAGGATCCAGTTGTCGTCGTCCACAAAGGATCCAACGACAGAGGTATAACTAGGAATTATATTCTGCTGCGGAGTTTGAGGAGCTAGGATCCAAATTAAAATGCAGAACCTTAAAGGTAGTAATCTCTGGATTGTTACCTGAGTCACGCGCAAATTGGCATAGGGTGAAACAGATTAGAGGTTTAAATGCGTGGCTCAAAGAGTGGTATTGGAGGAAGGGGTTTCGATTCATTGGGCCCTCGCACCAGTACTGGGGAAAGATTTTCCTTTGGGAAAATATCCAATTAAACCAGGCTGTGATCAATGTTTCGGCGAATTGAATAACTGAGGCTGCAGATAGGGCTTTAAACTAAAAGGCGAGGTTGCAGGTGAGGGGAAACGTACAGAATTTCCAAAGAAAATTCAAGTTCATAGAGCAATGTAGCGATTTGGATAATGATAAACAGACTGTGTCAGGGAGAGACAGAGAGTTTTACAGTAATAGTGCATCACTGAATACGGTCAAATCAGGGGAAAAATGTTAAAGGTTAATGTTAAAATGCTTTATCTGAATGCACGAAGCATTCGTAACAAGATAGAGGAATTAATGAAACAAATAGTGATAAATGGGTTTGATATAATAGCCATTACAAAGACGTGATTGCAGTGAACCAACGTTGGGATCTAAATATTCCAGGGTACTTGACGTTCCGAAAAGACAGACAAAATGGAAAATGAGGGCGGGTAGCCCTGATAATGAAGGATGACATAAGGACAATAGTGTGGAAGGATCTTGACTCAGAAGACCAGGAAGTTGAATCAGTATGGGTGGAAATAAGAGGTAACAATAGACAGAAAACAGTGGTGGAAGTAGTTTGTAGGCCACCCTCACAGTAGCTATACTGTTGGACAGAGTATTCATCAAGAAATAAGAGAAGCTTCTAACAAAGGTAATGCAATAATCGTGCGGGATAATAATTTTCAGAGACTGGACAAATCAAATTGGCAAAATTAGTTTCGAAGAGGAGTTCATGGAATGCACTTGAGAGAGTTTCCTAGAATAATACGTTGTGGAACAATCCAGGGAAGAGGATATTTTAGATCTTGTCTTGTGTAAGGAGACAGGGGTAATTAATAATCACATAGTAAGGGATCCTGTGGGGAAGAGTGACCATAACATAATAGAATTTCACATTGAATTCAAGAGTGACGTACTTAAATCCGAAAAAAGTGTCTTAAACTTAAATAAAACTAATTACAAAGTTATAAGTGGCGAGTTAATTAAAGTAGATTGGGAAAATAGATTAAAAGGTATGACGGTAGATAAGCAAAGGTGAACATTTAAAGAAATATTTCAGAATTCACAACAAATGGTAAAAGTGATCCGTCCATGACTAACTAATGCAGATAAGGATAGTATTCGATTAAAAGGGGTTTATAACGTTGCCAAGAAGCGTAGTAAGCCTGAGGATTGGGGGAGTTTTAAAAACGAGCAAAGGATGGCCAAAACAATGATAAAGAGGGAGAAAGTAGAAACAGATTGCAAGAGCTTCTACAAGTATATAAAAAGGAAGAGAGTAGCGAAAGTAAACGTGGGTCCTTTAGAGGCTGAGATTGTTGAACTTTTAATGTGGAATTAGGAAATGGCAGAGATGTTAAAAAATATTGTGCATCTGTCTTCACAGTAACAGACACAAAAAACAGAACAGAAATAGCGGGGAATCAATCGTCTAATGAGACTGAGGAACTTGAAGTAATTAATATTAGTAAAGAGAAAATACTGGATAAGTTAATGGGACTAAAATCCAACAAATCCCCTGTACCTGGTGGCCCTCATCCTCGGGTTTTAAAAGAGGTGGCTGCAGAGATAGTGGATGCATTGGCTGCTATCTTCCAAAATTCCCCAGATTCTGGAACGGTCCCAGTGTATTGAAAGATAGAAAATATAACACCCTTACTCCAGAAAGGAGGGAGAGAGAAAACATGGAACTCGCGGACAGTTATCCTGAGGTCAGTCGTCGCGAAAATGCTGGAATTTATTGTTAAGGAAGTGGCAACAGGGCACTTAAAAAATCAAAACATGATTAGGCAGAGTCAACATGGTTTCATGAAAGGGAAACCGTGTTTGAAAAATGTATTAGATCTAATTGAGGATGTAAATAGCAGGGTAGATAATCCCTTCATCTAAGTCATTAATTTAGATTGTAACCAGCTAAGGGCCCAGCACTAATATTTGTGGCAGCCTTTCAACCTGAAAAGTACCAGTTTACTCCTACACTTTGTTTTCTGTCGTTTAACCAATCCTCTTTGTTTGGAAGAATCTGAAAACAAAGTATTTTTAACTAGTGAGAAACTATTAAATGTTGGTGTTCAGAGGGATTTGGCAGTCCATGTTCACGAAACCTGCAGGTACAGCATGCAATTAAGAAGGGAAGTGGTATATTTGTATTTATTGCAAGGGGGTTTGGAGTACAACAGTAAGGAAGTCTGCTGCAATTGTATTGGGCTTTGGTGAGAAAACACCTGGAGTACTGTGTACAGTTCTGGCGTTGGTATGTAAAGAAGGATATACTTGCTTTATAGGGGGTGCAACGGATCTTCACTAGATTGATTCCTGGGATGAGAGGATTGTCCTTTGAGAAGTCATTGAGTAGATTGAGCCTTTACTCTCTGGAATTTAGAAGAATGAGAGGTGATCTTATCTAAACATACAAGACTCTGAGGGGCCTTGACAGAGTAAATGCTGAGAAGTCTTTCCCCTGGCTTGAGTGTTTGAACTAGGGGCATACCCTCAGGGTAAGGGGTCGGCCATTTAAGACTGAGAGGCGGAGACATTTCTGCACTCAGAGGGTTGACAATCTTCTGAATTCTCCAGCGCAGAGGAATATGGATGCTGAGTCGTTGAGTATATTCAAGGCTGACATCGTTAGATTTGTGGACTCAAAGGGCATCAAACGATATGTGGATCGGGCGGGAAAGTGGATTTGAGGTTGAAGATCAGCCATGATATTATTGAATGGCGGAGCAGGCTCGAGGGGCCGTATGTCCTACTCCTGCTCCTATTTGGTTTGTTCTCATGTTATCAAACACTCCCAGGGAAGGAAAAACACGCGTTAGATGCCGTGTAAAGCTCCATCCAGTTGGTCCGATACTGTGCTTCGGGCTCAGGTTATGTGTGACTGCTGCGTATATTGTTCTTGTACTTGCTGATTGCTATGAAACAGTTACATGTGATGACATACAATTTTGCTATTATTAGATATTTTTGTTTTCAGTGTGGGGCACAAACCTTAGCAAGGAGATACTAACCTTGGGGTAAGTCCAGCGAGAAATCACCAACGTGATAAGACGGATAAATGGCCTGAGTGGAGAGACCGAATTAAGTTGTACTAAAATGTGTGGAAATGAGATTATGTGACGGTTTTTTCGAAATGGTAGACTAATTAAGGAAGTCACAGTTAACATAACACAAATCTTCTCTCTAGTAGGGGAATCTAGAACTACGGGGCATCATGTTAGAATTCCAGGTACAGCTATTGATAGCGTTTTCCCAGAACGGATGCGAGGTTGTACACCACACGTTGTCAGACAGTCAAAATCAACGGAGACCTGGAAAATGAAGCTGAGTACTTGCTTGGGAAGAATTGATTGTAGGGAATTACAGTCAACCTCCTGTAGTGTTAGATAGGGGAGTTAAGACCAGGTGTGGTCTTCGGGTACAGCAGGGTTAGAGGGCGAGGTTAATCGGACCAGGGTGGACAGATGTTGTCCAGGTCCCATTTATAAGTGACATATTCTGCCGCTTTTGTACATGGCTCTGTGATTTTATATTATTACAACATGATCTGTCGCGGTGTTGCACGTAGGGGGGTCGAGGCCAAGTAGCAACATTTTATACAGTTTGGGAATCAGAGACATAAAGTTGGTTGGAGCAGCGGAATCTCTCTAAATTATGAGCTGCAGAGTCGGGAAAAGCAAAGCTCGGGCGCTGCAGTGCCACCCCCGTCGGAAGGGCGGAACGACATCGTGATCTATTAAAAAATTCATAGGAAGGGATATGGCTGGGAGCGGGTGGGGGGCGATTTTCCCAGGATATCATAGGCGCTAAAGAGCCTCCAAGGTGGCTAGGATGGGGTCTTCAGCTGGAACGCCGCTTCAGCCCGCGTTTAGCGCAAGACGCCATCTTGGTAAAGGAGTTGAATCTTGCGCAATGAACGGCCGCCGGGGAATCATTAAGCAGCTAATTCCCACTTAACTTGCCTGCCGGCGCTCATTAACGAGTTTGCACGGCATTTTGGTGCCCGGCGCTGGACCTGACTCCCTCTGCTAACAGCGACCAGCTGATTGGGAGTAAAAGTGCAGTTGCTGAAGATTTGGAGCGCTGTTAAAAGGGAGATCGCCTTTCACTGTCCATTTGCTGCTGGAGCTTTGAAGAAGACTTTTGAAACACATCGGGAGACTTTCTAGGAAACTTCGTCAAGACTTCACCAACATTCTATCAACATTGATTCTGGAAATTCTCTGAGGACTTCTCTTAAAAAGAGTGAGTGCTGTGCTACTCTACCTTATTGGACACCTTCCAGGAGTCACCAGGAGAAAGGAACGGGATCGGATCGGATCAGCCGACCGTTATATGCAGCGCCTGATATTTGCTGCAATTCCAGTCAATGGAGCTGAATATCAGGCGCTGTTTATAACGGGCGGCCGATCCCTTACCGCTCGTTTTGTGTCACCGCCCGAGACGAATCGTTAGACCCATCCATCCTCTCAATTCCTTTAATCACCTTTAATATCCTAATTAGATAACGCCTTAATATTCTATACTAAAGGGAATATAAACCTAGTCTACGGAACGTGTCCTCATGATTTAACCCTTTTAGCCCCAGGTACCATTCTGTTGAATCTGCTCTGCTCCCCCTCCAAGGCCATTGTACCCGTCCTAAGGTGCGGTGCCCAGAGCTGACTGCAGTGCTGCAGATGTGTTCTGACCAGGGCGCTGTACAGCTGGAACACAACTTCCACCCCTTTCAATTACAGCCCCTTTGATATAAAGGCGATCATTCCGTTAAAAATATAATTATTTTTTGTACCTGACTACGAGCTTTTAGTGCTTTCTTTATTTGGACACCTAAATCTCTCAGTTCATCCACAGTTCCCAGCTTCTCACATTCTATAAAATACTCTGATCTATCTTTCTGATGGCCAAAGTGATTGACCTCCAGCTGACACAGTTTTGCCCATTCACCTTATCTCTCAATGTCCCTTTGCAACTTGCTGCTCCAACCTACACGATTTACTGTGCCACCTAACTTGGTGTCTTCAAATGTTGCAAATAAATTTAAAAATAAAGATAAACATGCATTTATATAGCGGCTTTCACGACCACCGATCATCCCAAAGCGCTTTACAGCCAATGAAGTACATTTGGAAGAGTAGTACCTGTTGTAATGTAGGAAATGCGGCAGGCAATTTGCGCACAGCAAGCTCCCACAAACAGCTATGTTATAAAGACCAGATAATCAGTTTTTTTGTTGATGTTGGTTGAGGGATATATATTGGCCAGGACGACGGAGAGAACTCCCCTGCGCTTTTTCGAAATAGTGGCATTGAATCTTCTCAGTCCACCTCAGAGAGCAGACCGAACCTCGGTTTAACGTGTCATCTGAAAGATGTCACCTCTGACATTGCATTACTCCCTCAGTACTGCACATCTGACAGTGCAGCACAACCTCTGTAAAAAGAGAAATTATAATGGGGATTAAGGAAATTGCAAAGCTAGTAAATACATATTTTGTGTCTGTCTTCACGGAAGAAGATGCAACAAACTTTTCGTGAAATAGTAAAAAACCAAGGGCCTAGCGAGAAGGAGGAACTGAAAGATATTAGTATTAATAAAAAAGTAGTACTGGAAGAATTAATGGGACTGAAAGCCAATACATCCCCTGGACCTGATGACCTACATCCTAGGGTTTTGAATGAGTTGGCTATCGAGATAGTGAATGCATTGGTTGTCTTTTTACAAAATTCCATAGATTGCAAATGTAAGCCCATTATTTAAGAAAGGAGGGAGAGAAATAAAACTTGGAATGACAGACCAGTTAGCTGGACATCTGGAGTAGGGAAAATGCTAGATTCCTTTATTAAGGACGTGGTAACAGAGCACTTAAAAATAATAATAGGATTAGGTTGAGTCAACATGGATTTATGAAAGGGAAATCGTATTTGACAAATCTGTTAGAGATTTTTGAGATTATAACGAGCAGAATAGATACGGGGGAACCAGTGGATGTGGTGTATTTGGATTTTCAGAAGACATTCGATATGATGCCTTACAAGAGGTTATTAATCAAAATTAGGGCTCCTGGAATTGGGGGTAATATATTAGCATGGATTGATGATCGTTTAACGGACAGAAAACAGAGAGCAGGAATAAACGGGTCATTTTCGGTTTGGCAGTCTTTAACTAGTGGGGTACCACAAGGATAAGTGCTTGGGCCTCAGCTATTCACAATCTACATCAATGATTTGGATGAGGGGACCAAATGTAATATATCCAAGGTTGCTGTTGATACTAAACTGGATGGGAATATAAATTGTGAGGAGGATGCAAGGAGGCTTCAAGGGGATATAGACAGGCTAAGTGAGTGGGCAAGAACATGACAAATGGACTACAATGTGGAGAAATGTGAAGTTATCCACTTTGGTAGGAAAAATAGCAAAGCAAGAGTATTGTTTAAATGATAAGAGATTGGGAAATATTGGTGTTAAGAGGGGCCTGGGTGTCCTTGTACACGATTCACTGAAAGGTAACATGCAGGTACAGCAAGCAATTAGGAAAGCAAATGGAATGTTGCCCTTTATTACAAGAGGATTTGAGTATAAGACTAAAGACGTCTTACTGCAATTATATAGGGCCTGGAATATTGTGTACAGTATTGGTCTCCTTACCTAAGGAAGACTATACTTGCCATAGAGGGAGTGCATAGAGGGGTTCGCCAGACTGGTTCCTGGGACGGGGGGATTGACCTATGAGGACAGATTGAGTAGACTAGACCTATATTCTCGAGAGTTTAGAAGAATGAGAGGTGATATCATTGAAACATACACACTTCTTACAGGGCTATACAGGGTAGATGCAGGAAGAATATTTCCCCTGGCTGGGGAGTATAGAACCAGGGATCACACTCTCAGAATAAGGGGTCGGCTATTTAGGACTGAGATGCGGAGATATTACTTCACTCAGATGTTGGTGATGCTTTCGATTTCACTGCGCTAGAGGGCTGTGGAGCCTCATTCGTTGAATATATTCAAGACAGAGATCGATAGATTTTTGAATATAAAGGAAATCAAGTGATATGGCAGGAAAGTGGATATGAGGGAGAAGATCAACCATGATCTCATTGAATGGCGGAGCAGGCTCGAAGGGCCAAATGGCCTTTTCCTATTTCTTATGTTCTTATATTCTATGGCCTATCTGACAGTGCAGCACCCCCTCAGCTGTGACTATCCGACAGTGCAGTGCTTCCTCAGTGATGCCCCTCCGATAGAGCAGCGCTTCCCCAGTACTGCAGCGCTCCATCAGTACTGGACTGGAGTGTCAGCCTAGATTATGCTTTAAAATAACAATTAAATAATAAGTGTTTCAGGAATACTTTATAAAATATGTTTAGTATTTCAGGTGCATTGTGGACAGTTTTCATTTCTTCTCGTTGTGTTACATTATTTTAGCAATTAGAGTGTGGGAAATTTCACCACATTCTTCAACTCTCTGAATTTAGTCTGCGTCACGGCATAAATACAAGTGTTTCTGCAAGAACTCAACAGTTAAAGCACGAATCCAATTTCTTGTAGGATATCCGAAGTGCCAAAGGGTGCCACATTCTGCATTGTACTAATTCGCAAGTATATGGAATTTACCAAAAACATCACCCATAACAGTATAAAATTCCCCGATATAAGAAACAGTAAAATGATGGATTTCTTTCGCTTCTCCATCTCCATCTCTGAGTCACTGGGACTCTCCCCATTGCTGTGGGCCCGGAGTCTCCTGCGGACTCTGGTCGACAATAAAATCTGTCTGGCGGTTAAAACACTGAGCAGCAGAATCAAAACAAATGGAATACATGGGGTTAAAATGTAATGAAGGGTTGCAATTGCTCCCCATACGTGTGAAAGCAAACAACTCTCTGTTACATAACAAAGCCATAAAGTACGAAAAAAGTGTTCTTTACACTAAACAGCACAGTCACTGTTCCTAGAACCACAGACGCCGTTTGCTCGGTGCAATATTTAAATTTCAGCTTCTGGCAACAAATGGCTACAAATCGATCAAAGGTGAAAGTGACTGTGAACCAGACAGAACAGTCTGTGACTGCGTAGAGCAGCATGGCGTGGATATTACACACTTTAATATTCCGTACAAAAAGGAATTGTGCAGCGTGAGCGACGGGAATCTGTCTTAGTATCACGTCAATGATAATGAACAGTAGATCCGCCGCTACCATGGATACCAGGTAACGGGCGATACATTTGGAGAGACCGCACCTTCCTCGAGACAGGATCACAATCGCTACTACGTTAACTGTAACAAATGCTATAAAACAGAAATTATACATAAGGCTGCAACAGAAGCAGCAATCTGGTGGAGTTCGGTCTGAAATTAGAAGCTTTATTACTACATCCATTTATAGAGACTGATTTTTGATGAAGACTAACTTTCTGATGGAGACAGTGTTTACAGTAAAAGCAGCAACAAATTGTCAAAAAAATAACGGAACAGGATAAAACTAAACAAAATAAATAACAGGATCTGCAGCAAACTATAAGAAAAACCATTCCTGTGATGGGAGATTACTGGTGGATCTGGGAGAAAGCAACACCTTGTTGTAGCTGGAGGAAAACATCACCCGCAGTTCCCAGGTTCGGAAGGAAGCTTGAGCTGAATTGGCCGATTGCTGCTACAGGTGTCCCAGTGCTATACGACCGGGAGGGGCAGGGATGTTCCTTCTGATCACTGGCCACCGACACCTACTGGAAAGTACACAGGTGTGGCTTTGAGATGAGAACAGCTTTCGCGAGGCTCTGATACCTTCTATGGAATCTGTCTAGGTTCTCTAGGTGAAGGCGTTTGTGCCCTCGTAGCCATGGATCAAAACGTCCAGCGCTTTCAGCAAAGGGGGAGAGAAAAGAGAGAGGTAAAATAAAAAAAAAACACACACGCACTAGAAGGGAAGACATTAAACTAATAGGGAGTTCCATGGACACTAGAACGTGGAGATAAACAAGGAGCGAGATGAATGAAGCGGGACTGCGGGTGAGCAGTAGCGGAATGAAGCAGAGCGGAGGCTGTGTAGGTCTCAGGTGACGATGTTAGACCTGCGCTTGGAACAGAGGAAGTGGAGGGAGAAGAAAGAAAATATATTACATATAAATCAGTATTACAAATAATTGTATTAAAAACTCAGTCATTGGATTCATTCCGAGTCAGTTCGGCTCGTGTTGAGTGAGAAGCTCATGGGTTCAAGCCCCACTCCTGGCCTTGAGTGGGTTAACACTCCAGTTAAATACTGATCAGAGGCGCCCTCCTTCCGGGGAGAGTGTGATCAGAGATCGCTTCGACCCGCTCTTCTCATTCATGGGATGTTGGGACTATTTCAAGAAGAACATGGAGCTCTGGGTGTCATTGCCAACATTCCCGCAACAGACAACATGAACCAAATTATTTACCAGCTGCTGTGTGAAAAAATTGTGGCTGATTTTGCTCCAAGTTCTCTCTACTTCATGTGTGTAAATGTGAACCACGTATTACTTTTCAACACAGATAAGATCAAACGTTGTGTAAATCTAATGTTTTATTTTAATTTAAAATGAGTACTTTCAGTTCATATATATATTGCAATTAATTTTACACCGGATTTCACAGTACTTTATCATTATGCTTTCTTAGACTGAATTACAGTCAAACAATGAATCGCTTATTAATGTAAATTGTCTGGGTTTCCAATTGATGACAGAAAGGACATACGTGATTATCCAAAGTCAGGTTGTGCCTCACTGAGAGACTCCCTGAACTGTGCAAGGCCCGCATGGCTTTACATTGATGAGTCAGAGTAATGATGAATATTACGTTTGTGGAAATACGATTCATTGACTATATTACTGGAACATACATTACACTTGTATTTCTCTCTTAAACATCCTGAACCAATGGGAGGAGTGCAGAGTGGGCGATGGTGGAAAGTCAGACAGTGAAGTGGAGCTGGTGGGTTTTCTCAAACATTGTTAAAGAGATGGCAGGAGTGAAGTTGCATTGTCCATTAAACTCAGACCAGTGAACAGGCGACTGTGTAACAAATACATCAAGACAGACACCTTCCAATACCGCACACCAAGGGGGATACATGGAGTACAGAAAACAGCGGGAAATTATCTAAATCGCAACCAAAGTAACAATCAAACAGACATGGTCCAGAGAATTACTACTTGCTGAGAAGAGTAGACATTACTGTTGGCGATGAAGTGGAAAACCCAGAACGCTTCCATGTAGCATTTCTTGGCTCACTGTTTAAAAGAGGAGTTAACTGATTTCCGATCAGTGGGTGGGAACCTGGATTGAAATATGTAACAGCGACAGCTCTTTCAGGCGCGCTAAGCTTTCATGTCCCTTCATCATAACAAACAATACTCAACCAACAGTTACTTCCCAGGAACATGTCGGGATCGGGAACGCTATAACTGAATAGGTTTTGGAAGCTATTCCAACAATAGTTTTAAAAGAGAGTTGGGCAGGAACTTGAGAATGACGAACTTTAGGGGTTACGGATAAAAAGCGGGAATGTGGGACTAAGCACGACTGCTCTTTCACAGAGCCAGGTACAGGTGCGAGGGGCCGAATGTCCTCCTTCTGTACTCTAAGTATCTATGATTCTATGAACATCAGCGACCTGAGACTGTGGCAGGAAATGGGAGTCACAGAGGAAAAGTAACATAGATAACATGGTGCACGCAGTTAATAGTTGGACTTCCCAGGAACATCAATGATCCTAGACTGTGGAAGATAATGGGAAACACAGAACAACAGTAATACAGTTAAACATGCTTCATGAAATTAGTAGTTGGAATTACTGGGAACACCAACGTCAGCGATGAGGGGTAGTACATTTTTTGTACATCCCAGATTGCCCGTAGCTCCCGAAGAGTTAGTGGAAAATCCAGAAACATGGTTCCACTTTTGGCGGGAAAGCATGAAGTTATCAGTGCTCGGGGCACCGCTCCCACTGGATCAATGGAATGGAGAATTCAAAGGAGCATCTTATTTATATTGAAGTAAAAACTCCAGAGAGACGAGCAGATTCCCTGGGAACGGACATTAATTACAGTCGTTAAACAAACAGACCAAGTTAACCATTTCAGTCCAATACTTCTAACATTACAAAATACAATTAAACAGACATTTTACAAATGGAAAGTGACACTCTTCAACGAACACAATGTTCCGAGAATGATTGGATAGCAAATAAAACGTGAACCGCGCAGTCTGAGAGCAGGGACATGAAGTGAGAGCAGATTCATTGACAGAGTTCAGATTAAGAATCTGTTTAAATTACACTAGACCCTGTCTCAGTTATTAATGCGCTAGGCAATGTTTCTGTTTAAATTACACTCGGCCCTTTCTCTGACATCTCATTGTCTTGGCTGTGCTCTTGGTGTGTCTTTGATGTAAGGAAAGATTGTATCTCTGCATTTTCTGTGTTTATATTCTGTGAACATTTGTAGATTCACTCATTGTAACTGTACCTGAAGAAGGGGCGATAGCTCCGAAAGCTTGTAATTTTAAATAAATCTGTTGGACGATAACCTGGTGTTGTGCGAATTCTCATGTTTGTCCACCGCAGTTCAACGCCGGCATCTCTGCATCATGACCTATATTACACTAGACCATGCCTGTTCATATTACACTAGACCCTGTCTCTATTTTTATTACAAGAGAACCTGTCTCTGTTTATATTACACTAGACCCTGTCTCTGTTTATATTACATTCGACCCTGTCTCTGTTTATATTAAACTAGAACCTGTCTCTGTTTATATTAGACTAGATCCTATCTCTGTTTATATTACACTAGACCCGGTCTCTGTTTATATTACACTAGACCCTGTCTCTGTTTATATTAGACTAGACCCTTTCTCTGTTTATATTACACTAGACCCTGTCTCTATTTATATTACACTAGGCCATGCCTGCCTGTTTATATTACACTAGACCCTTTCTCTGTTTATATTACACTAGACCATACCTGTTTATATTACACTAGTCCCTGTCTCTGTTTATATTACAATAGACCGTTTCTATTTATATAAAAATAGGCGTTGTCGCTATTTATATTACACTAAACACATTCTCTGTTTATATTACACTAGACCCTGTTTCTTTTTATATTACACAAGACTCTGTCTCTATTTATATTACAAGATAACCTGTCTCTGTTTATATTACACTAGACCGTGTCTCTGTTTATGTTGCACTTGATCCTGTTTCAGCTTATATTACATTCGATCCTGTCTCTGTTTATATTAAACTAGAACTTGTCTCTATTTATATTACACTAGACCCTGTCTCTGTTTATATTACACTAGACCCTGTCCCTGTTTATATTACACTAGACCCTGTCTCTGTTCATATTACACTAGGCCCTGTCGATGTTTATATTACACTAGACCCTGTCTCTGTTTATATTACACTGGGCCCTGTCTCTGTTTATATTGCAGTAGGCCCTGTCGCTATTTATATTACACTAAACACTATTTCTGTTTATATTGCACTAGCACCTGTTTCTCTTTATATTACACTAGAAACTGTCTCTGTTTAAATTACACTGGACCCTGTCTCTGTTAATATTACACTAGGCCCTGTCTCTCTTTATATTACACTGGACCCTGTCTCTCTTTAAATTACACTAGGCCCTGTCTCTGTTTATATTACACCCGACCCTGTCTCTGTTTATATTTCACTAGGCCCTGTCTCGGTTTATATTACGCTAGACCCTCACTCAGTTATTACTGCACCAGTCCATGTCGTTGTTTATACTACACAAGGTTACAGTAGCATGTTGGATATGTTACTGGGCTTCTAATCCAGAGGCTTGTACTAATAATCCGGTGACGTGATTTCATATCCCAAAACGGCTGTTTGCGAATTTTTTATCCTGAAAATTAATATTGAATATTTGGTTGGGAATCTCTTTCTGAAGTTCAGCAACTTTTCGTGTTGCAGACATATAACATTGTTATGCCTTTACTGAGTATCAAAACAGGTCGTTGTATAGATAGGGACTAACAACTTGTGAGTTTGGAGGTAAAAACAAATGCTGATATATGAAATAAGCCCAAGTACCAGTTCAATTAAATTTTTTTAGAAGTTTTAAAATATAATTTAATTTCAATGGAAGACACTGAGAGAAGTTTCTGTGGGAGTGGCTTAGATTTTACAGCTTTTGTGGGCATGTCCTACCACATGTCGAGCCGGTACGCTGCACTCCTGGCCTTCGTCATGTCATAGGCTGTGCAGAACTCTGCAGCGCAGAGGACCAAGTCTCCATTCTGGGCCGCGCACAGGATAAGTTCGTATTCTTTTTGTAGGTCGGCGGCGTACTACTTAGCTACGCTGCCCGACCGCAATTTCTGGGACATTGTCCACGGTCACCGCCACAAACTCCGTTCCCTATCTTCCAACGGCAACCCTCTCCCTGGCTTATGTCTGAAGCTGAAACTAGGCTGTTCAAAATCATTTGGCATCACATTTGACCCGGAGTTGCGTTCCCAACCACATATCCGCTCCATCACCAAGACCGCCAATTTCCACCTCCATAACATCACCCCTCTCCGCCACTGCCTCAGCTCATCTGCTGCTGATACATTCATACTTGCCTTTGTTACCTCAAGAATCGACTATCCAATGATCTCCTCGCCGGCCTCACAACTTGTATCTTCTGTGAGCTTAAGCTCATCCAACTCGCTATTGTACACATCCTAACTCTCTCAAAGACCCGTTCACCCATCATCCTAACTCACAGCAAGATCATTCACCAATCATCCTAACTCACATCAAGACCCATTCAGCCATCATCGTAACTCACACCAAGACCGATTCAGCCATCATCGTAACTCACACCAAGACCCATTCACCCATCATCCTAACTCACACCAAGACCCATTCACCCATCATCGTAACTCACACCAAGACCCATTCAGCCATCATCGTAACTCACACCAAGACCCATCCACACATCATCCTAACTCACACCAATACACATTCACCCATCATCGTAACTCACACCAAGACCCATTCACCCATCATCCTAACTCACACCAAGACAATTCACCATCATCCCAACTCACTTCAAGACCCATTCATCCATCATCCTAACCTACACCAACACCCATTCACCCAAAGTCCGAACTCACACAAAGACCATTCACCCTTCATCCTAACTCACACAAAGAACCATTCACCCATCATCAGAACTCACACCAAGCCCGTATACTCATCATTCTAACTCACTCAAGACCCATTCACACATCATCCTAAATCACAACAAGATCCAATCACCCATCATCCTAAATCACACGAAGATCCAATCACCATTCATCCCAACTGTCACCAAGCCCCATTCACTCATCATTCCAACTCACACCAAGCCCCGTACACCCATCATCCTAACTCACACCAAGCCCCATTCACCCATCATCCTAACTCACACCAATCCCATTCACCCAACATCCTAACTCACACCAAGACCCATTCACCCACCATCCTAACACACAGCGGGCCCCATTCACCCACCATCCTAACTCACTCCAAGACCCATTCACCCATCATACTAACTCACACCAAGAACCATTCTGCCTTCATCCTAACACCCACCAAGACCCATTCACACATCATCCTAACTTAAAACCAAGAACAATTCACCCTCCATCCTATCTCACACGAAGACCCATTCACACACCATCCTATCTCACACCAAGACCCATTCACCCACCATCCTGTCTCACACCAAGACGCATTCACCCAAAATCCTATCTCACACCCAGACCCATTCACCAATCTCCTAACTCACAACAAGTCCCATTCACCCATCATCCTAACTCACAACGAGCCCCATTAATCCATCATCCTAACTGACACCAAGACCCATTCACCCATCATCCTAACTCACACCAAGACCCATTCACTCATCATCCTGTGCTCGCTGATCTATATTGGCTCCCAGTTCGGCAAGGCCTTGATTTTAAAATTCTCACCCTTGATTTCAAGTCCCCCAACGGCTTCGCCTGAGGAAGGATGTTCTTGCCATGGAAGTAGTTCAGCGAAGATTCACAAGGCTGATACCTGGGATGGCAGGAATGACAAATGAGCAGAGATTGGGTCGACTGGGCTTATACTCGCTGAAGTATAGAAGAATGAGAGGGGATCTCATCGAAACATATAAAATTCTGACAGGTCTGGACAAACTAGATGCAGGAAAAATGTTCCCGATGGTCGGAGAGTCCAGCACCAGGGGTCATAATCTGACGATAACCGGTAAGCCATTTAGGACAGAAATGAGGAAGAATTTCTTCACCCAGAGAGTGGTGAACCTGTGGAATTCTCTACCACAGAAGGTAGTTTAGGCCAAGTCATTAAATATATTCAAGAATGAGTTAGATATATTTTTTAAAGCTAAAGGTATCAAGGGATATGGGGAGAAGGCAGGTATAGGGTACTGAGTTTGGATCATCAGCCATGATCTCGTCGAATGGCGGAGCAGGCTCGAGGGGCCGAATGGCCTACTCCTGCTCCTATCTTCTATGTTTCTATGTTTCTATCCTTCCTCAGATAAGGCGACCAAATCTGCACACCATACTCAAGGTGTGGTATCACCAAGGCCCTGTACAGCTGCAGCTAGACATCCCTGTTCCTATACTCAAACCCTTTCGCTACGAAGGCCAAGATACCATTTGCCTTCTTCACCGCCTGCTGTAACTGCATGCTGACCTTCAGCGACTGGTGCACAAGGACTCCCAGGTCTCGTTGCTCTTCCCCTTCTCCCAATCTATTGCCGTTCAGATAATAATCTGCCTTTCTGTTTTTGCCACCAATGTGGATAACCTCGCATTTATCCACATTATATTGCATCTGCCATGCTTCTGCCGAAACACCCAACCTATCCAAATGATACTGGAGTTTCTCGGCATCCTCCTCGCAGCACACACGCCCACCCAGCATTGTGTCATCTGCAAATTTGGAGATATTACATCTAGTTCCCCCGTCTAGGTCGTTAATACATATTGTGAACAGCAGGGTTCCTAGGACCGATCCCTGCGGAACACCACTAGTAACTGCCTGCCACTCGGAAAAAGAACCGTTTATTCCAACTCTTTGCTTCCTGTCTGCCAACCAGTTCTCTATCCAAGTCAGTACCTTGCCCCCAATCACATGTGCCTTAACTTTACATGCTAATCTCTTTTGCGGGACCTTGTCGAAAGCCTTCTGAAAGTCCAAATCCACCAAATCCACTGGATCTCCCTTTTATAATGGACTCTAGCACTTTCCCCACAAACGATGTCAGCTTACCGGTCTATAATTCCCCGTTTTTTCTTTACCACCATTTTTAAATAGTGGGGTAACATTAGCTACCCTCCAATCCAATGGGACTGTTCCAGAGTCTATAGAATTTTGGAAGATGACCAGCAATGCGTCTAATATTTCTAGGGCCACTTCCTTAAGTACCGTAGGATGTAGATTATCAGGCCCTGGGGATATTTCGGCCTAAAATTCCGTCAATTGCCCGAACACCATTTCCCTACAAATACTGATTTCATTCAGCACCTCCCTCTCATTAGACCCTATGTTCCCCGACATATCTGGGAGGTTATTTGTGTTCTGCTTTGTGAAGACAGAGCCAAAGTATGTATTTAATTGGTTTTAACATTTCTTTGTTCCCCATTATAAATTCCCCTGATTCTGACTGCAAGGGACCTACGCCTGACTTCACCAATCTTTTTCTCTAACATTTTTATAAAAGCTTTTACAGTCAGTTTTTACGTGTAAATGAACAACTAACTGTAACTTTATTCCGCGGTGTAGAGGATACCATTTGTAAAATTACAATTATCTGTAACTTTATTCCCTGGTGTAGAGGATGCCATTTGTTAATTAACATTTAACTGTAACTTTATTCCCCGGTGTAGAGGGTAACATGTGTAAATTAACAATTAACTGCAACTTTACTCCCTTGCGTAGCGAATACCATGTGTAATTTAACAATTAACTGTAACTTTATTCCCCGGTGTAGAGGGTACATAGAAATATAGAAACATAGAAGATAGGAGCAGTAGTAGGTCATTCGGCCCCTCGAGCCTGCTCCGCCATTAAATGAGATCATGGCTGATCAACCAAATTCAGTACACAGTCCCTGCTTTCTTCCCATATGCCTTGATCCCTTTAGCATTAAGAAATCTATCTATCTCCTTCTTGAATATATTTAATGCGTTGGCCTCAACTGCCTTCTGTGGTAGAGAATTCCACAGGTTCACCACTCTCTGGGTGAAGAACTTATTCCTCATCTCAGTCTCAAATGGCTTACCCCTTATCCTGAGACTGTGAACGCTGGTTCTGGACTCCCCCGCCATCGGGAACATCCTTCCTGCATCTCGTCTGTCTCGTCCTGTTAGAATGTTATTAATTTCAATGAGATCCTCTCTCATTCTTCTAAAGTCTAGCGAATACAAGCCCAATCGTCCCAATCTCTATTCATACGTCATTCCTGCCATCCCAGGTATTAGTCTGGTGAATCTTCGCTGCATTCCCTCCATGGCAAGAACATCCTTCCTCAGATAAAGCGAACAAAACCACACACAATACTTAAGGTATGGTCTCACCAAGGCCCTGTACAACTGCAGCAAGACATCATTGCTCCTGTACTCGAATCCTCTCGCTATGAAGGCCAACATACCATTTACCTTCTTAAACGCCTGCTGCACCTGCATGCTTTCCTTCAAAAACTGGTGCACAAGGACTCCCAGGTCTCGTTGCACTTCCCCTTTTCCCAATCTATTGCCGTTCAGATAATAATCTGCCTTTCTGTTTTTGCCAGCAAAGTGGATAACCTCGCATTTATCCACATTATACTGCATCTGCCATGCATCTGCCCAATCACCCAACGTGCCGAAATCATACTGGAGTTCATCTGCATCCTCTTCATAACACACACGCACACCCACCTTTGTGTCGTCTGCAAACTTGCAGATATTACATCCAGTTCCCTCGTCAAGATCATTAATATATATTATGAATAACTGGTGTCCTAGCACCGATCCCTGCGGTACCCCACTAGTCACTGCTTGCCACTCGGAAAAAAACGATTTATTCCTACTCTCTGCTTCCTGTCTGCCAAACAGTTCTCTGTCCAAGTCAGTACCTTACCCCCAATCCCGTGTGCTTTAACTTTGCACGCCAATCTCTTATGCGGGACCTTATCGAAAGCCTTCTGAAAGTCCAAATACACCACATCCACTGGATCTCCCTTATCTATTCTATCAGTTACATCCTCAAAAAATTCCAGTAGATTAGTCAAGCACGATTTACATTTTGAAAATCCATGTTGATTTTGTCCAATCCTGTCACGGTTTTCCAAGTGCTCTGCTATTACATCTTTTATAATGGTCTCGAGCATTTTCCCCACAACCGATGTCAGGCTTACCGGTATATAATTCCCCGTTTTCTCTCTCCCACCTTTTTTGAGCAGTGGGGTAACATTAATTACTCTCCAATCCATGGGAACTGTTCCAGAGTCTTTAGAATTTTGGAAGATGTCCAGCAATGCATCTACTATTTCTAGGGCCACTTCCTTAAATACCCTAGGATGTAGATTCTCAGGCCCTGGGCATTTATCGGCCTAAAATTCCGTCAATTTCCCTAACACCATTTCCCTACAAATACTGATTTCATTCAGTTCCACCCTCTCATGAGACCCTATGTTCCCCGACATCTCCGGGAGGTTATTTGTGTTCTGGTTTGCGAAGACAAAGTCAAAGTATGCATTTAATTGGACTGCCATTTCTTTGTTAAACTTAATAAATTCCCCAGATTCTGACAGCAATGGACCTACGCATGACTTCACCAAAATTTTTCTCTTCACATATTTATAAAAGCTTGTACAGTCAGTTTTTATGTGTAAATGAACAAGTAACTGTAACTTTATTCCACGGTGTAGAGGATGACATCTGTAAATTAAACATTAACTGTTCCTTTTTTCCACCGTGTGGAGGATACCAATTGTAAAATAACAATTATCTGTAACTTTATTCCCTGATGCAGAGGATACCATGTTTAATTTACAATTAAATGTAACTTTATTCCCTGGTGTGGAGTATACAATCTGTAAATTAACATTTAACTGTAACTTTATTCCTCGGTGTAGAGGATACCATATGTAAATTAACAATTATCTTTAAATGTATTGCCTGGTGCAGAGGGCACCATGTGTAAATTAACAATTAACTGTTATTTTATTCCCCGTTGTAGAGGATACCATGTGTAAGTAAACAATTATCTGTTACTTTATTCACTGCTGTAGAGGATACCATGTGTAAATTAACAATTAACTGTAACTTTATTCCCCGGTGTAGAGGCAACAATATGTAAATGAACAATTAAATGTAACTTTATTCCCCGGTGTAGAGGATACCATATGTAAATTAACAATTAACTGTAATTTATCCCCAGTGTAGAGGATACCATATGTAAATTAACAATTAACTGTAATTTATTCCCCAGTGTAGAGGATACCATGTGTAAATTAACAATTTCAGTTACTTTATTCACTGCTGTACTGGATACCATATGTAAATTAGCATTTAACTGTATCTTTATTAACTGGTGTGGAGGATACCATGGGTAAATTAACAATTAATTGTAACTTTATTCACTGCTGTAAAGTTTATCTTGTGTAAATTAACAATTAACTGTAACTATATTCGCCGGTGTAGAGGATACCATGTGTTAATTAAAAGTTAACTGCAACTTTATTCCCCAGTGTAGAGGATACCATGTGTAAATTAACATTTAACTGTAACTGTATTCCCCGGTAGAGAAGAATACCATGTGTAAATTAACAATTAACTGTTTCTTTATTCCCCGGTATAGAGAATACCATGTGTAATTGAAAAATTATCTGTAAATTTATTACCTGGTGCAGAGGATAGCATGTGTAAATTAACAATTAACTGTCACTTTATTCAATGTTGCAGAGGATACCATGTGTAAATTGACAATTAAATGTAACTTTCATCTCTGGAGTAGAGGAAACCAGGTGTAAATTAACAATCAACTGTAACTTTATTCCTCGGTGTAGAGGATACAATGTGTAAAATAACAATTATCTTTAAATTCAGTTCCTGATGCAGAGGATACCATGTGTAAATTAACAATTATCTGTTTCTTTATTCCCCGGTGTAGAGGATACCATGTATATATTAATAATTATCCGTAAATTTTTTCCCCGGTGTAGAGAATACCATGCGTAAATTAACAATTAACTGTAACTTTATTCCCTGGTGTAGAGGATACCATGTGTTAATTAACAGTTAACTGAAACTTTATTCCCCGGTGTAGAGTATACAATGTGTAACTTAACAATTAACTGTAACTTTATTCCCCGGTGTAAAGGATATCATTTGTAAATTAACAATTAACTGTAACTTTAATCCCCGGTGCAAAGGATACCATGTGTAGATTAACAATTAACTGTAACCTTATTACCCGGTGTAGAGGATACCATGTGTAAATGAACACTTAAATGTAACTTTATTCAATGCTGCAGAGGATACCATGTGTGAATTAACAATTAACTGTAACTTTATTCCCTGGAGTAGAGGATACCATGTGTAAATTCGCAATTAACTGTAACTTTATTCAACGGTGCAGAGGATACAATACGTATATTAACATTTAACTTTAAATTTATTCCCCGGTGTAGAGGATACCATGTGTAAATTAGCAATTAACTGTAACATTATTCACAAGTGTAGAGGAAACAATGTGTAAATTAAGAATTAACTGTAACTTTATTCCACACTGTAGAGGATACCACGTGTAAATTAACATTTATCTGTTACTTTATTCCCCAGTGCAGAGGAAACCATGTGTAAATTAACATTAAACTGTAAGTTTATTCCCCGCTGTAGAGGATACCATGTGTAAATTAACATTGACCTGTAACTTTACTCCCCTGTGTAGAGGATACCATGTGTAAATTAACATTTAACTGTAACTTTACTCCCTGGTGTGGAGGATACCATGTGTTAACTAACAGTTAACTGCAACTTTATTCCCCGGTGTAGAGGATACTATGTGTAAATTAACAATTAACTGTCACTTTATTCCCTGGTGCAGAGGATACCATGTGTAAATTAACAATTAAATGTAACTTTGTTCCCCGGTGTTGGGGATACCATGTGTAAATACCAATTAACTGTACCTTTATTCCCCGGTGTACAGGATACCATGTGTAAATTAACAATTAACTGTAACTTTAATCCCTGGTGTAGTGGATACCATGTTTAAATTAACAATTACCTGTACATTTATTCCCCTGTGTAGAGATACCATGTGTAAATTAACAATTAACCGTAACTTTATTCGCTGCTGTAGAGGATACGATGTGTTAATTAACAGATAACGGTAAATGTATTTCCTGGTGTGCAGGATCCCATGTGTAAATTAACACTTAACTGTAACTTTATTCCTCGGTGTAGAGTATACAAAACGAAAATAAACATTTAACTGTAACTTTATACCCCAGTTTATAGGATACCATGTCTAAATTAACAATTATCTGTTACTTTATTCCCGGTGAATAGTATACCATGCGTAAACTAATAATTAACCTTCAATTAATTTCCAGTGTAGAGGATACCATGTGTAAATTAACAATTAACTGTAACTTTAAACACTGCTGCAGAGGATACCATATGTAAATTAACAATTCACTGTAACTTTATTCAATGGTTTAGAGGATAGCATGAGTAAATTAACAATTAACTGTAACTTTATGCACTGCTGTAGAGTGTAGCATGTGTAAATTAACAATTAACTGCAACGTTCTTTCCTAGTGTGGAGAATACCATGTGTAATTTAACAATTACCTGTAACTTTATTCGTCGGTGAAGAGGATACCATGTGTTAATTAACAGATAATTGCAACTTTATTCCCTGGTGTAGAGGATACCATGTGTCAATTAAGAATTATCTGTAACTTTATTCCCTGGTGTACAGGATACCATTTGTAAATTTACAGTTAACTGCAGCTTTATTCCTCGGTGTAGAGGATACCATGTGTTAATTAACAGTTAACTGTAACTTTATTCCGCGGTGCAGAGGGTACCATGTCTAAATTAACAATTACCTGTAACTTTATTCCTCGGTGTTGAGGATACCTTGTGTTAATTAACAGTTAACTGCAAATTTATTCCCCGTTGTACAGCATACCATGAGTAAATTAACAATTAACTGTAACTTTAATCCCTGGTGGAGAGGTAACCAGGTGTAAATTAACAATTAACTGTAACTCTAATCCCTGGTGTAGAGGAAACCAGGTGTAAATTAACAATTATTTGTAAATTTATTTCCTGCTGCAGAGGACACCAAGTGTAGATTAAGAATTAACTGTAACTTTCTTCCCGGTGTGGTGGATACCATTTGTAGATTAACAATTAAGTTTAACTTTATTCCCGGGTGTGGAGGATACCATGTGTAAATTAACAATTAACTGTGACAATTTTCCTCGATGTAGAGGATACCATGTGTAAATTAACAATTAAATTTAACATTATTCACTGCTATAGAGGATACCATGTGTAAATTACCAATTAACTGTAACTTTATTCACAGCTATAGAGGATACCATTTGTTAATTAACAATTATCTGTTAATTTATTCCCCGGTGTAGAGGATACCATGCGTAAATTAACAATTAACCTTCCATTTATTCCCTGGTGCAGAGGATACCATGTGTAAATTAACAATTAACTGTAACTTTATTCACCAGTGTAGAGAATACCATGTGTAAATTAACAATTAACTGTAATTTTATTCCCCGGTGTCGAGGATACAATATCTCCATTAACAATTAACTGTAACTTTATTCCCCGGTGTACAGGATACAATATATTAATTAAAAATTAACTGTAACTTTCTTCCCCAGTGTAGTGTATACCATGTGTAAATAAAGAATTAGCTGGTGTATAGGCTCCCATGCGTAAATTAACAATTAACCTTCAATTCATTCCCTTGTGCAGAGGATACCATGTATAAATTAGCATTTAACAGCAACTTTATTCCCTGCTGTAGAGTATACCATTTTTAAATTAACATGTAACTGTAACTTTATTACCTTGTGTAGAGGATACCATGTGTTAATTAACTGTTAACTGCAACTTTATTCCCCGGTGCTGAGGATACCATGTGTAAATTAACAATTAACTGTAACATTATTCGCTGGTACAGAGGATACCGTATGTAAATTAACTATTAACTGTAACTTTATTCCCCTGTGTAGAGGATACCATGTGTAAATGAACAATTAAGTGTAACTTTATTCACTAGTGTAGAGGATACCATGTGTAAATTAACAATTAACTAATACTTTATTCCCTGGTGCAGAGGAGATCATGTGTAAATTAACAATTAACTGTAACTTTATCCCCGGTGCAGAGGATACCATGTGTAAATTAACAATTAACTGTAACATTATTCATTGCTGTAGAGGAAACCATGTGTAAATTAACAATTATCCGTAAATGTATTTCCTGATGTAGAGGAAACCATGTGTACATTAACAAGTAACTGTTTCTTTATTCACTGCTGTCGACGATACCATGTGTAAATTAAAAAGTAACATTCAATTTATTCCCTGGTGTACCGGATACCATGTGTAAATTAACAATTAACTGTAACTTTATTCCCCGTTGTAGAGGATACCATTTGTAAAATAACATTTATCTGTAATTTTATTTCTGGTGCAGAGGATACCATGTGTAAATTAACAATTATCTGTACATTTATTCCCTGATGCAGAAGAAACCAAGTGTAGATTAACAATTAACTGTAACTTTATTCACCGGTGTAGAGGTTACCATGTATGAATTAACGATTATCTGTAACTTAATTCCCCGGTGTAGAGCATACCATGTGTAAATTAACAAATAACTGTAACTTTGTTCGCCGGTGTAGAGGAAACCATGTGTAAATTAATATTTAACTGTAACTTTAATCCACGGTGCAGAGGGTACCATGTGTAAATTAACAATTAACGGTAACTTTATTCATTGCTGTAGAGGATACCATCTGTAAATTAACAATTATCTGTAAATGTATTTCCTGATGTAGAGAAAACCATGTGTACATTAACAAGTAACTGTTTCTTTATTCACTGCTGTCGACGATACCATGTGTAAATTAACAAGTAACATTCAATTTATTCCCTGGTGTACAGGATATCATGTGTAAATTAACAATTAACTCTAACTTTATTCCCCGTTGTAGAGGATACCATTTGTAAAATAACTTTTATCTGTAATTTTATTTACTGGTGCAGAGGATACCATGTGTAAATTAACAATTATCTGTACATTTATTTCCTGATGCAGAAGAAACCAAGTGTAGATTAACAATTAACTGTAACTTTATTCACCGTTGCAGAGATTACCAAGTGTAAATTAACGATCATCTGTAACTTTATTCCCCGGTGTAGAGCATACCATGTGTAAATTAACAAATAACTGTAACTTTATTCCCCGGTGTAGAGGATATCATGTGAAAATTAACAATTAACTGTAACTTTATTCCCCGGTGTAGAGGATACCATGCGTAAATTAACAATTAACTGTAACTTTATTCCCTGGTGCACAGGATACCATGTGTAAATTAACATTTAACAGCAACTTTATTCCCTGGTGCAGAGGATACCATGTTTAAATTAACAATTAACTGTAACTTTATTCCCCGGTGCAGACGATACCATGTGTAAATTAACAATTAACTGTACCTTTATTCCCCGGTGTAGAGGATACCATGTGTATATTAACAATTAACTGTAACTTTATTCCCCGGTGTACAGGATACCATGTGTAAATTAACTATTAACTGTAACTTTACTCCCTGGTGTAGAGGATACCATGTGTAAATTAACAATTATCTGTAACCTTATTCCCCGGTGTAGGGTATACCATGTGTAAATTAACAATTAACTGTAACTTTATTCCCCGGTTTAGAGGATACCATGTGTAAATTAACAATGAACTGTGACGTTATTCCCCGGAGTAGAGTATACAAAATGTATATTAACATGTAACTGTTACTTTATTCCCCGGTGTAGAAGATACCATGTGTGAATTAACAATTAACTGTAACTTTATTCCCCGTTGTGCAGGATAGCATATGTAAATTATCAATTAACTGTAACATTATTCCCCAGTGCAGAGGAAACCATGTGTAAATTAACAATTATCTGTAAATGTATTTCCTGATGTAGAGGAAACCATGTGTACATTAACAAGTAACTGTTTCTTTATTCACTGCTGTCGATGATACCATGTGTAAATTAAAAAGTAACATTCAATTTATTCCCTGGTGTACCGGATACCATGTGTAAATTAACAATTAACTGTAACTTTATTCCCCGTTGTGGAGGATACCATTTGTAAAATAACATTTATCTGTAATTTTATTTCTGGTGCAGAGGATACCATGTGTAAATTAACAATTATCTGTACATTTATTCCCTGATGCAGAAGAAACCAAGTGTAGATTAACAATTAACTGTAACTTTATTCACCGGTGTAGAGGTTACCATGTATGAATTAACGATTATCTGTAACTTAATTCCCCGGTGTAGAGCATACCATGTGTAAATTAACAAATAACTGTAACTTTGTTCGCCGGTGTAGAGGAAACCATGTGTAAATTAACATTTAACTGTAACTTTAATCCACGGTGCAGAGGGTACCATGTGTAAATTAACAATTAACGGTAACTTTATTCATTGCTGTAGAGGATACCATCTGTAAATTAACAATTATCTGTAAATGTATTTCCTGATGTAGAGAAAACCATGTGTACATTAACAAGTAACTGTTTCTTTATTCACTGCTGTCGACGATACCATGTGTAAATTAACAAGTAACATTCAATTTATTCCCTGGTGTACAGGATATCATGTGTAAATTAACAATTAACTCTAACTTTATTCCCCGTTGTAGAGGATACCATTTGTAAAATAACTTTTATCTGTAATTTTATTTACTGGTGCAGAGGATACCATGTGTAAATTAACAATTATCTGTACATTTATTTCCTGATGCAGAAGAAACCAAGTGTAGATTAACAATTAACTGTAACTTTATTCACCGTTGTAGAGATTACCAAGTGTAAATTAACGATCATCTGTAACTTTATTCCCCGGTGTAGAGCATACCATGTGTAAATTAACAAATAACTGTAACTTTGTTCGCCGGTGTAAAGGATGACATGTGTAAATATACAATTAACTGTAACTTTATTCCCCGGTGTAGAGGATATCATGTGAAAATTAACAATTAACTGTAACTTTATTCACTGCTGTAGAGGATACCATGCGTAAATTAACAATTAACTGTAACTTTATTCCCTGGTGCACAGGATACCATGTGTAAATTAACATTTAACAGCAACTTTATTCCCTGGTGCAGAGGATACCATGTTTAAATTAACAATTAACTGTAACTTTATTCCCCGGTGCAGACGATACCATGTGTAAATTAACAATTAACTGTACCTTTATTCCCCGGTGTAGAGGATTCCACGTGTATATTAACAATTAACTGTAACTTTATTCCCCGGTGTACAGGATACCATGTGTAAATTAACTATTAACTGTAACTTTACTCCCTGGTGTAGAGGATACCATGTGTAAATTAACAATTATCTGTAACCTTATTCCCCGGTGTAGGGTATACCATGTGTAAATTAACAATTAACTGTAACTTTATTCCCCGGTTTAGAGGATACCATGTGTAAATTAACAATGAACTGTGACGTTATTCCCCGGAGTAGAGTATACAAAATGTATATTAACATGTAACTGTTACTTTATTCCCCGGTGTAGAAGATACCATGTGTGAATTAACAATTAACTGTAACTTTATTCCCCGTTGTGCAGGATAGCATATGTAAATTATCAATTAACTGTAACATTATTCCCCAGTGCAGAGGAAACCATGTGTAAATTAACAATTATCTGTAAATGTATTTCCTGATGTAGAGGAAACCATGTGTACATTAACAAGTAACTGTTTCTTTATTCACTGCTGTCGACGACACCATGTGTAAATTAAAAAGTAACATTCAATTTATTCCCTGGTGTACCGGATACCATGTGTAAATTAACAATTAACTGTAACTTTATTCCCCGTTGTAGAGGATACCATTTGTAAAATAACATTTATCTGTAATTTTATTTCTGGTGCAGAGGATACCATGTGTAAATTAACAATTATCTGTACAATTATTCCCTGATGCAGAAGAAACCAAGTGTAGATTAACAATTAACTGTAACTTTATTCACCGGTGTAGAGGTTACCATGTATGAATTAACGATTATCTGTAACTTAATTCCCCGGTGTAGAGCATACCATGTGTAAATTAACAAATAACTGTAACTTTGTTCGCCGGTGTAGAGGAAACCATGTGTAAATTAACATTTAACTGTAACTTTAATCCACGGTGCAGAGGGTACCATGTGTAAATTAACAATTAACTGTAACTTTATTCCCCTGTGTAGAGGATACCATGTGTAAATGAACAATTAAGTGTAACTTTATTCACTAGTGTAGAGGATACCATGTGTAAATTAACAATTAACTAATACTTTATTCCCTGGTGCAGAGGAGATCATGTGTAAATTAACAATTAACTGCAACTTTATCCCCGGTGCAGAGGATACCATGTGTAAATTAACAATTAACTGTAACTTTATTCATTGCTGTAGAGGAAACCATGTGTAAATTAACAATTATCTGTAAATGTATTTCCTGATGTAGAGGAAACCATGTGTACATTAACAAGTAACTGTTTCTTTATTCACTGCTGTCGACGATACCATGTGTAAATTAAAAAGTAACATTCAATTTATTCCCTGGTGTACCGGATACCATGTGTAAATTAACAATTAACTGTAACTTTATTCCCCGTTGTAGAGGATACCATTTGTAAAATAACATATATCTGTAATTTTATTTCTGGTGCAGAGGATACCATGTGTAAATTAACAATTATCTGTACATTTATTCCCTGATGCAGAAGAAACCAAGTGTAGATTAACAATTAACTGTAACTTTATTCACCGGTGTAGAGGTTACCATTTATGAATTAACGATTATCTGTAACTTAATTCCCCGGTGTAGAGCATACCATGTGTAAATTAACAAATAACTGTAACTTTGTTCGCCGGTGTAGAGGAAACCATTTGTAAATTAACATTTAACTGTAACTTTAATCCACGGTGCAGAGGATACCATGTGTAAATTAACAATTAACGGTAACTTTATTCATTGCTGTAGAGGATACCATCTGTACATTAACAATTATCTGTAAATGTATTTCCTGATGTAGAGAAAACCATGTGTACATTAACAAGTAACTGTTTCTTTATTCACTGCTGTCGACGATACCATGTGTAAATTAACAAGTAACATTCAATTTATTCCCTGGTGTACAGGATATCATGTGTAAATTAACAATTAACTCTAACTTTATTCCCCGTTGTAGAGGATACCATTTGTAAAATAACTTTTATCTGTAATTTTATTTACTGGTGCAGAGGATACCATGTGTAAATTAACAATTATCTGTACATTTATTTCCTGATGCAGAAGAAACCAAGTGTAGATTAACAATTAACTGTAACTTTATTCACCGTTGTAGAGATTACCAAGTGTAAATTAACGATCATCTGTAACTTTATTCCCCGGTGTAGAGCATACCATGTGTAAATTAACAAATAACTGTAACTTTGTTCGCCGGTGTAAAGGATGACATGTGTAAATATACAATTAACTGTAACTTTATTCCCCGGTGTAGAGGATATCATGTGAAAATTAACAATTAACTGTAACTTTATTCACTGCTGTAGAGGATACCATGCGTAAATTAACAATTAACTGTAACTTTATTCCCTGGTGCACAGGATACCATGTGTAAATTAACATTTAACAGCAACTTTATTCCCTGGTGCAGAGGATACCATGTTTAAATTAACAATTAACTGTAACTTTATTCCCCGGTGCAGACGATACCATGTGTAAATTAACAATTAACTGTACCTTTATTCCCCGGTGTAGAGGATACCATGTGTATATTAACAATTAACTGTAACTTTATTCCCCGGTGTACAGGATACCATGTGTAAATTAACTATTAACTGTAACTTTACTCCCTGGTGTAGAGGATACCATGTGTAAATTAACAATTATCTGTAACCTTATTCCCCGGTGTAGAGTATACCATGTGTAAATTAACAATTAACTGTAACTTTATTCCCCGGTTTAGAGGATACCATGTGTAAATTTACAATGAACTGTGACGTTATTCCCCGGAGTAGAGTATACAAAATGTATATTAACATGTAACTGTTACTTTATTCCCCGGTGTAGAAGATACCATGTGTGAATTAACAATTAACTGTAACTTTATTCCCCGTTGTGCAGGATAGCATATGTAAATTATCAATTAACTGTAACATTATTCCCCAGTGCAGAGGATACCATGTGTTTATTAACATTTAATTGTAACTTTACTACCCGGTGTAGAGGATACCATGTGTAAATTAACATTTAACTGTAACTTTATTCCCCGGTGCAGAGGATACCATGTGTAAATTAACATATACATGTAACTTTGTTCTCCGCTGTGGAGGATACCATGTGTAAATTAACCATTAACTGTACATTTATTCCCCGGTGCAGAGGATACCATGTGTAAATTAACAATTAACTGTAACTTTATTCCCCAGTGCAGAGTACACCATGTGTAAATTAACATTAAACTGTGTTTCAGGAGGTAGTCACACCAATTAGAGTAACTAATTCAGAAGTAGCCCGTGGTCAGGGACAGGAAGGTGTGACTATGAGTGAGGCAGGTACAGGATCCAGGAGGTAGTGTTGGAGGAGACGCAGCCCTTGCTCTTGTCCAACAGGTTCGAGGCTCTTACTCCCTGTGTGGATAGGAGTGTGGACTGCAGGGAGGATGAGCAACCTGGCCACAGCACCGTGGTAAGGGGGGCCATTCAAGTGGGGGAGTAAAAAGAAATGTTGTAGTGGTAGGGGATAGTATCATTAGGGGGATAGATAGGGTTCTTTGCAGCCAAGAGCGAGAGTCCCGAAGGCTGTGTTGCCTGCCCGATGCCAGGGTTAAGGACATCTCCTCTGGGCTGGAGAGAAACTTGGAGTGGGAGGGGGAGGATCCAGTGGTCGTGGTCCATGTTGATACCAATGACATAGATAGGACAAGGAAAGAGGTTCTGCTGAGGGAGTTTGAGCAGCTAGGGGCCAAATTAAAAAGCAGAACCTCGAGGGTAATAATCTTTGGATTACTACCGGAGCCACGAGCAAATTTGGCTAGGGTAAATAAAATCAGGGAGTTGAATGCGTGGCTCAAAGACTGGTGTGGGAAAAATGGGTTTTTCTTCTTGGGACACTGGCATCAGAACTGGGGCAGGAGAGAGCTGTTCCGTTGGGACGGACTTCACTTGGCCAGTGCTGGGACTAGTGTCCTGGCGAATCGAATACATAGATACATAGATACATAGAAGATAGGAGCAGGAGTAGGCCATCCGGCCCTTCGAGCCTGCTCCGCCATTTAATGAGATCATGGCTGATCCTCCAATTCAGTATCCCGTCCCCGCCTTCTCTCCGTAACCCTTAACCCCTTTTGCCTGTAGAAATATATCTAATTCCCTCTTAAATATATTTAATGAGCTGGCCTACACTGCCCTCTGTGGCAATGAGTTCCACAGGTTCACCACCCTCTGAGTGAAGAAATTCCCCCTCATTTCTGTCCTAAATGGTTTAGCCCTTATCCTTAAATTATGTCCTCTAGTACTGTTCTCACCCGCCAAGGGAAACATTCCTTCTGCATCTAGTCTGTCTAGACCTGTCAGAATTTTATACACTTCTATGAGGTCCCCTCTCAATCTTCTAAACTCCAGTGTGTACATCCCTAAACTACATAATCTCTCCTCATAGGTCAATCCCGCCATTCCTGGTATCAGCCTGGTGAATCGCCGCTGCACCCCCTCCATGGCAAGAACATCTTTCCTCAGATGAGGCGACTAAAACTGTACACAGTACTCGAGGTGTGGTCTCACCAGTGCCCTGTACAGCTGCAGCAAGGTATCCCTGTTCCTGTATTCCAACCCTTTTGCTATGAAGGCCAGCATACCGTTTGCCTTCTTGACCGCCTGTTGCACCTGCATGCTCGCCTTCAGTGACTGGTGTACAAGAACATCCAGGTCTCTCTGTACTTCCCCCTCTCCCAATTTATTGCCATTTAAATAATAATTTGCCCTCCCGTTCCTGCACCCAAGGTGGATAACTTCGCACTTGTCCACATTATGGTGCATCTGCCATTTATCCGCCCAATCACCCAGTCTGTCCAAATCGCTCTGGAGCTTCCTGGTCTCCTCCTCTGAGCCCACCCCCCCCTCATAGTTTAGTGTCGTCTGCAAATTTGGAAATGCTGCATCCGACTCCCTGATCCAGGTCATTAATGTAAATTGTGAACAGCTGGGGACCCAGGACAGATCCCTGCGGTACCCCACTTGTTACTGCCTGCCATTCAGAAAATGAGCCGTTTATTCCAACTCTCTGTTTTCTATCTGACAGCCAGTTCTCTATCCACGTCAATACTTTCCCCTTTATCCCATGAACTTCAATTTTCCATGCTAATCTTTTATGTGGGACCTTATCGAAGGCCTTTTGGAAGTCCAGGTACACCACATCTACTGGCTCTCCCCCATCTATTTTACCAGTTACTCCCTCAAAAAATTCCAATAGATTAGTCAAGCACGATTTACCCTTTGTAAATCCATGTTGACTCTGTCCTATCCTGTCCCCATTTGCTAAGTGCTCCGCTATTTCATCTTTAATGATGGACTCCAGCATTTTGCCCACAACTGATGTAAGGCTTACAGGTCTGTAATTAACTGCTTTTTCCCTACCCCCCTTTTTGAATAGTGGGGTAACGTTAGCTACCCTCCAATCCATGGGCACTGTTCCCGAGTCTAATGAATTCTGAAAAATCATACTTAGTGCATCCGCTATCTCTAGGGCCACCTCCTTCAGTACCCTAGGATGCATGTTATCAGGCCCTGGGGATTTGTCCGCCTTCAATCCCTTTAGCTTCCTTAACACCATATCCTTAGAGATATTGATTTGCGTCAGTTCCTCCTTTGCCAATGTCCCTATTTTTCCCGATATCCCAGGGAGGTTTTTTGTGTCTTCCTTCGTAAAGACAGACCCAAAGTATGCATTTAGTTGGTCTGCCATTTCCTTATTTCCCGTTATATATTCCCCCGTATCTGACTGCAATGGACCAACTTTGGTTTTCACCAGTCTTTTCCTCTTGATATACTTATAAAAGCTTTTGGAGTTAGTTTTTATATTTTCCGCCAGCTTGCTTTCGTAAGCTATTTTGCCCCTCTTGATTAAGCCCTTTGTCCTCCTTTGCTCTATCTTAAACTGTTCCCAATCTTCCGCTCTGGCGCTTTTTTGGGCTATTTTATACGCCCTATCTTTGGATTTTATGCTGTCTCTAATTGCCCCTGTTATCCACGGTTGAGTCACCTTTTTAGATTTCCTTTTATGCCAGATTGGTATGAACAATTTTTGCAATTTTGTCATTCTATCTTTAAATGCTTGCCATTGTTTATCTACCTCCAGTCCTCCCAGGAACGTTGTCCAATCAGACCTACTCAGTTCCCGTCTAATGGCATCATAATTCCCCTTGTTTAAATTCAGGACCTTCGTCTCTGAGTCAATTTCTTCGCTCTCCATTTCGAGTGAAAAATCGATCATGTTATGATCGCTCTGACCCAAGGGTCCCCGTACAACAAGATTACTAATTAGTCCCTTCTCATTGCACAGTACCCAGTCCAATATAGCCTGTTCCCGAGTTGGTTCCTCGACATATTGATCCAGATAACCATCCCTTAAACACTCAAGGAATTCCTCCTCCACATTATTTTTACTGATTAGGCTATTCCAATCTATATGTCAGTTAAAGTCACCTATGATGACAGCTGTGCTCTTATTGCACGCTTCTCTAATTTCCCTCGTGATGCCCTCCACAACCTCTATTTTACTATTTGGAGGCCTATATACCACTCCTATTAATGTTTTTCGCCCCTCGCTATTTCTTAGCTCCACCCATATAGATTCTGTATTAACTGAGTTAATATCCTTCCTTTCAATTGCATTTATCCCCTCTCTTACCAGCAATGCTACCCCTCCTCCCTTTCTTTTTTGTCGATCCTTCCTAAATACTGAATACCCCTGTATGTTAAGCTCCCAGCCCTGCTCACCCTGCAACCATGTTTCCTTAATCCCAATTAGATCATAATTATTAACCTCTATTTCCACAGCTAATTCATCTACCTTGTTTCTGATGCTTCTCGCATTAAGGTATAAAACCCTCAGGCTTTTTTTATGCTCACGTTTTTTTATGAATTAGTTTGGCCCTTTGTTTTTTGTTCCTCACCCTTTTACCATTTATTTCTGTCTGCCTTTCACTTTCCTCTATTTCACTACAAAGGTTTCTAGCCCCCTGCCATACTAGTTTAAATGCTCCCGAACTGCTTTATCAAAAATTACCCCGAGAATAACTAGGGCTGTGGAGAGGGCTTTAAACTAATTAGTGGGGGGGAGGTTTCAAGAGAGCAAAAAATAAAAATGACAACAGAGAGGCTCATAGACATAGGTAGCAGTAGGGGAATCACAAATCAGAGCGTGGCAGGAAGGGACAGAGTGTGTGGAGTAAAAGGTAAAGTGGTAAAAAGTGAAAAAGCAGGAACTAAGTGCCACAAAGCATATTTGAGAGTTCTCTATCTGAATGCACGTAGCATTCGTGACAAAATAGACGAGTTAATGGCACAAATAACTACATATGGTTATGATATTGTGGCCATTACAGAAACATGGCTGCAGGGTGACAATGCCTGGGAATTAAACATACCAGGTTACTTAACGATCAGGAAGGACAGGCAGGAAGGAAGGGGAGGTGGGGTGGCTATGTTAATAAAGGAAGGAATCACTGTAATACAGAGTAATGATATTGGGTCAAAAAATCATGATAATGAAACAGATTGGGTGGAGATAAGGAATAATAAGTGGAAAATACCACTAGTGGGCGTAGTCTATAGGCCTCCGAACAGTTGCAACTCTGTTGGACGGAGTATCAATCAGGAAATAGTTGAGGCATGTAATAAGGGAACAACTATAATTATGGGGGATTTTAACTATCATATTAATTGGACAAATCAAATGGGGCAGGGCTGCCTTGAGGATGAGTTCATTGAGTGTATTAGGGATGGGTTTCTTGAGCAGTATGTAACTGAACCGACCAGGGGGCAAGCAACCTTAGATCTGGTCCTGTGTAACGAGACAGGATTAATTAAAAATGTCCTAGTAAAGGATCCCCTTGGAATGAGTGACCATAACATGGTTGAATTCCATATTCAATTAGAGGGTGAGAAGGTTGGATATCAAACAAGCGTGCTAAGCTTGAATAAAGGAGACTATGAAGGTATGCGACCGGAATTGAGCAGAGTGGATTGGGAAAATAGATTAAAGGGTAAGACGACACATGATCAGTGGTGTACATTCAAGGAGTTATGTTACAACTTCCAGAAAAAATATATTCCACTGAAAAGAAAAGGGTGTAAAAGAAAGGACAGTCATCCGTGGCGAAGTAAAGAAATTAAGGATAGTATTCGACTAAAAGCAAGGGCATATAAGGTAACGAAATCTAGTGGGAGGACAGAGGATTGCGAAAACTTTAAAAGGCAGCAAAAAATAACAAAAAGATTGATTAAGAAAGGGAAGATAGATTATGAAAGTAAATTAGCAAAAAATATAAAAACAGATAGTAAGAGTTTTTATAGTTATATAAAAAGAAAAAGGGTGGCTAAAGTAAATGTTGGTCCCTTAGAGGATGAGACCGGGAAATTAATGGTGGGAAATATGGAGATGGCAAAAACACTGAATGAATATTTTGTATCAGTCTTTACAGTAGAGGACACTAAGAATATCCCAACACTGGACAAACAGGGGGCTATAGGAGGAGAGGAGCTAAACACAATCAAAATCACTAAGGAAGTGGTACTCGGTAAAATAATGGGACTCAAGGCGGATAAATCACCTGGACCTGATGGCTTACATCCTAGAGTCTTGAAGGAAGTGGCGGTAGGGATTGTAGATGCATTGGTAATAATTTTTCAAAACACCCTGGATTCCGCTAAGGTCCCGGCAGACTGGAAAACTGCTAATGTAACACCCTTATTTAAAAAGGGCAGTAGACAGAAGGCTGGTAACTATAGACCGGTTAGCCTAACATCTGTGGTCGGTTACATTTTGGAGTCCATTATTAAGGAAACAGTAACAGGACATTTGGATAATCATAATTTAATAGGACAAAGTCAGCATGGTTTTACGAAGGGGAAGTCATGTTTGACAAATTTGCTGGAGTTCTTTGAGGAAGTAACATATAGAGTGGATAAAGGGGAACCAGTGGACGTAGTGTATTTAGACTTCCAAAAGGCATTTGACAAGGTGCTACACAAAAGATTATTGCTTAAGGTAAAAAATCACGGGATTGGGGGTAATATTCTGGCATGGATAGAGGATTGGCTATCTAACAGAAAGCAAAGAGTTGGGATAAATGTTTCATTCTCAGACTGGCAATCAGTAACTAGTGGTGTTCCACAGGGGTAAGTGCTGGGTCCCCAACTCTTTACAATCTATATTAACGATTTGGAGGAAGGGACCAAGTGTAACATATCAAAATTTGCAGATGATACTAAGATGGGAGGGAAAGTAGTGAGTGAGGAGGACATAAAAAACCTGCAAGGGGACATAGACAGGCTAAGTAAGTGGGCAGAGATTTGGCAGATGGAATACAACACTGGAAAGTGTGAGGTGATGCACTTTGGCAGGAAAAATCCTAGAGCAATTTATTATCTTAATGGCAAGAAACTAGAGAGTACTGAAGTGCAAAGGGATCTGGGGGTCCTGGTGCACGAAACTCAAAAGGTTAGTATGCAGGTGCAGCAAGTGATTAAGAAGGCAAATGGAATGTTGGCTTTCATTGCTAGGGGGATAGAATATAAAAATAGGGAGGTATTGCTTCAGTTGTACAAGGTATTGGTGAGACCGCACCTGGAATACTGCATACAGTTTTGGTGTCCTTACTTAAGGAAAGACATCCTTGCTCTCGAGGCAGTGCAAAAAAGGTTCACTCGGTTAATCCCGGGGATGAGGGGGTGGTCATATGAGGAGAGGTTGTGTAGATTGGGACTCTACTCATTGGAGTTCAGAAGAATGAGAGGCGATCTTATTGAAACATATAAGATTGTGAAGGGGTTGGATCGGGTGGATGCGGGGTGGATGTTCCCGATGACGGGTGAGACTAGAACTCGGGGACATAGTCTTAGAATAAGGGGCTGCTCTTTCAAAACTGTGATGAGGAGGAACTACTTCACTCAGAGGGTGGTAGGTCAATGGAATATGCTGCCACAAAAAGCTGTAGAAGCTACATCATTAAATAAATTTAAAACAGAAATAGACAGTTTCCGAGAAGCAAAGGGCATTAAGGGTTACGGGGAGCGGGCAGGAATTTGGACATGAGTCTAGGTGCGGATCGGTCATGGCCCTGTGGGTAGTGGAGCGGGCCCAGGGACCGTGTAGCCTGATTCTGCTCCTATTTCGTGTGTGCAATTCTGTTAGATGCAGGAGATGGTTCTGTGATAGTAGATAGTAGATTGGCGGTTAGGATCAGATCAGCCATGATCTTATTGAATGGCGGAGCAGGCTCGAGGGGCCGATTGGCCTACTCCTGCTCCTATTTCTTATGTTCTTATGTTCTTCTTATTCCCCGGTGCAGAGGATACCATGTGTAAATTAACATTTAACTGTAACTTTATTCCCCGGTATAGAGGATACCATGTGTAATGTAACAATTAACTGTAACATTATTCGCTGGTGCAGAGGATACCATGTGTAAATTTACAATTAACTGCAACTTTATTCCCTGGTGCAGAGGATACCATGTTTAAATTAACAATTAACTGTGACTTTATTCCCCGGTGCAGAGGATACCATGTGTAAATTAACAATTAACTGTACCTTTATTCCCCGGTGTAGAGGATACCATGTGTATATTAACAATTAACTGTAACTTTATTTTTCGGTGTACAGGATACCATGTGTAAATTAACTATTAACTGTAACTTTACTCCCTGGTGTAGAGGATACCATGTGTAAATTAACAATTAACTGTAACCTTATTCCCCGGTGTAGAGTGTACCATGTGTAAATTAACAATTACCTGTAACTTTATTCACCGGTTTAGAGGATACCATGTGTAAATTAACAATTAACTGTGACTTTATTCCTCGGAGTAGAGTATACAAAATGTATATTAACATGTAACTGTAACTTTATTCCCCGGTGTAGAAGATACCATGTGTGAATTAACAATTAACTGTAACTTTATTCCCCGTTCTGCAGGATAGCATATGTAAATTAACAATTAACTGTAACTTTATTCCACAGTGCAGCGGATACCATGTGTTTATTAACATTTAACTGAAACTTTACTACCCGGTGTAGAGGATATCATGTGTAAATTAACATTTAACTGTAACTTTATTCCCCGGTGCAGAGGATACCATGTGTAAATTAACATACACATGTAACTTTGTTCCCCGCTGTGGAGGATACCATTTATAAATTAACCATTAACTGTACCTTAATTCCCCAGTGTACAGGATACCATTTGTAAATTATCAATTAACTGTAACTCTAATCTTTGGTGTGGAGGAAACAATGTGTAAATTAACAATTAACTGTAACTTTATTCCCGGGTGTGGATGTTACCATGTGTAAATTAAAAATTAACTGTAACTTTACTCCCGGGTGTGGAGGATACCATTTGTAAATTAACAATTAACTGTAACTTTATTCCCCGGTGCAGAGGATACCATGTGTAAATGAATATTAAACTGTAAGTTTTTTTCCCCGGTTCAGAGGATACCATGTCTAAAATAACAATTAAATGTAACATTATTTCCCGTTGTGCAGGGTACCATATGTAAATTAACAATTAACTGTAAGTTTATTCCCCAGTGCAGAGGACACCATGTGTAAATTAACATTAAACAGTAAGTTTATTCCCCGGTGCAGAGGATACCATGTGTAAATTAACATTTAACTGTAACTTTACTCCCCGGTGTCGAGGATACCATGTGTAAATTAACAATTAACTGTAACTTTATTCCCCGGAGTCGAGGATACCATTTGTAAATTAACAATTAACTGTAACTTTATTCGCTGCCGGAGAGGATCCAATGGGCAACACGGTGGCATAGTGGTTAGCCAGAGTTGACTCACTAGCGCCAGGCACTCGGGTTCGAACCCGGGTTTCGAACCCGGCTTCGGGTGACTGTATGTGTGGAGTATGCATATTCTCCCCGTGTCTGCGTGGGTTTCCTCCGGGTGCTCCGGTTTCCTCCCATAGTCCAAAGATGTGCGGGTTAGGTTGATTTGGCTATGATAAATTGACCCTTAGTGTTCGGGGGATTAAATACGTGGGGTTACGAGATAAGGGCGGGATATGTGTCGGTGCAGGCTCGATGGGCCGAAATGGCCTCTATCTGCACTGTAGAGATTCTGTGATCAGATGTGATAATTAACAGATAACTGTAACTTTATTTCCTGTTGTGGAGGACACAATGTGTATATTAACAATTAACTGTAAATTTATTCCCCGTTGTATAGTATACAACATATATATTAACATTTAACTGTAACGCTATCCCCGGTGTGGAGGATACCATGCGTAAATTAACAATTAACTGTAACTTTATTCCCCGGTGTAGAGGATACAATATGTAAATCAAAAATTAACTGTAACGTTCTTACCCGGTGTACAGGATACCATATGTAAATTAACAATTAACTGTAACTTTACTCCCGAGTGTAGAGGAAACCATGTGTAAATTAACAATTATCTGTAACTTTATTCCTGGTGTATAGGATACCATGCGTAAATTAATAACTGACATTCAATTTATTTCCTGTTGTAGAGGATACCATGGTTAAATTAACAATTAACTGTAACTTTATTCACTGCTATAGAGGATACCATGTGTAAATTGGCAATTAACTGTAACTTTATTCACTTGTGCAGAGGACACCATATGTAAATGAACAATTAACTGTAACTTTATTCCCCGGTGTAGAGGATACAATATGTAAATTAACAATTAACTGTACCTTTATTACCCGGTGTACAGGATACCATGTGTAAATTAACAATTAACTGTAACTTTACTCCCTGGTGTAGAGGATACCATGTGTAAATTAACAATTAACTGTAAGTTTATTACGCAGTTTAGAGGATACCATGTGTAAATTAACGTTTAACTGTAACTTTATTCCCCGGTGCAGAGGATACCATGTGTAAATTAACATTAAACTGTAAGTTTTTTCCCCGGTGCAGAGGATACCATGTGTAAATTAACAATTAAAAGTAACTTTATTCCCCGCTGTGGAGGATACCATGTGTAAAATCACAATTAACTGCACCTTTATTCCCCGGTGTACAGGATACCATGTATAAATTAACAATTAACTGCAGCTTTATTCCCCGGTGTCGCGGATACCATGCGTAAATTAACAATTAAATGTAACTTTATTTCCCGTTGTGCAGGATACCATATGTAAATTAACAATTAACTGTAACTTTATTCCCCAGTGCAGAGGAAACCATGTGTAAATTAAATATTAACTGTCACTTTATTTCCTGGTGTGGAGGATACCAGGTGTAAATTAACAATTACCTGTAACTTTATTTCCTGGTGGGGAGGATACCATGTGTAAATTAACAATTAACTGTAACTTTATTTCCTGGAGTGGAGGATACCATGTTTTAATTAACAATTAACTGCAACATTTTTCCCCGGTGTAGAGGACACAATGTGTAAATTAACATTTAACTGTAATTTTACTCCCCGTTGTAGAGGATACCATGTGTACATTAACAATTTACTGTAACTTTATTCCCCGGAGTCGAGGATACCATTTGTAAATTAACAATTAACTGTAACTTTATTCGCTGCTGCAGAGGATGCAATCGGAAACACGGTGGCATCGTGGTTAGCCAGAGCTGCCTCACAGCGCCAGGCACCCGGGTTCGAACCCGGCTTCGGGTGACCGTGTCTGCGTGGGTGTGCTCCGGTTTCCTCCCATAGTCCAAAGATGTGCGGGTTAGGTTGATTTGGCTATGAAAAATTGACCCTTAGTGTTCGGGGAATTAAACACGTGGGGCTACGGGGATAGAGTGGGATATGTGTCGGTGCAGGCTCGATGGGCCGAAATGGCCTCTATCTGCACTGTAGGAATTCTGTGATCAGATGTGTTAATTAAAAGATAGCTGTAACTTTATTTCCTGGTGTGGAGAACACAATTTAACAATTAACTGTAAATTTATTCCCCGTTGTATAGTATACAACATGTATATTAACATTTAACTGTAACTCAATTATCCGGTGTAGAGGATACCATGCGTAAATTAACAATTAACTGTAACTTTATTCCCCGGTGTAGAGGATACAATATGTAAATCAAAAATTAACTGTAACTTTCTTACCCGGTGTACAGGATACCATATGTAAATTAACAATTAACTGTAACTTTACTCAACAGTGAAGAGGATACCATGTGTAAATTAACAATTATCTGTTACTTTATTCCCGGTGTATAGGATACCATGCGTAAACTAATAATTGACCTACACTTTATTCACTGGTACAGAGGATACCACGTATAAATTAACAATTAAGTGAAACTTTATTCATTGGTGCAGAGGATATCATGTGAAAATTAACATTTAACTGTAACTTTATTCCACGGTGCAGAGGATACCATGTGTAAATTAAGAAATAACTGTACCTTTATTCCCCGGTGTAGAGGATACCATGTGTAAATTAACAATTAACTGTAACTTTACTCCCTGGTGTAGAGGATACCATATGTAAATTAACAATTAACTGTAACCTTATTCCCCGGTGTAGAGGATACCATGTGTAAATTAACAATTATCTGTGACTTTACTCCCTGGTGCAGAGGATAACATGTGTAAATTAACAATTAACTGTAACATTTTTCCCCGGTGTAGAGGATACCATGCGTAAATTAACATTTAACTGTAACTCTATTCCCCGGTGTAGAGGATACCATGCGTAAATTAACAATTAACTGTAACTTTATTCCCCGGTGTAGAGGATACAATATGTAAATCAAAAATTAACTGTAACTTTATTACCCGGTGTAAAGGATACCATATGTAAATTAACAATTAACTGTAACTTTACTCCCGAGCGCAGAGAATACCATGGGTAAATTAACAATTATCTTTGTTCCTGGTGTATAGGATACCATGCGTAAATTAATAATTAACATTCAATTTATTTCCTGTTGTAGAGGATACCATGGTTAAATTAACAATTAACTGTAACTTTATTCACTACTGTAGAGGATACCATGTTTAAATTAGCAATTAACTGTAACTTTATTCACTTGTGCAGAGGATACAAGATGTAAACTAACATTTAACTGTTACTTTATTCCCCGGTGTACAGGATACAATATATGAATTAACAATTAACAGTAACTTTATTCCCCAGTGAAGAGGATACCATGTGTAAATTAATAATTATCTGTTACTTTATTCCCGGTGTATAGGATACCATGCGTAAACTAATAATTGACCTACACTTTATTCACTGGTACAGAGGATACCACGTATAAATTAACAATTAAGTGAAACTTTATTCATTGGTGCAGAGGATATCATGTGTAAATTAACAATTAACTGTAACTTTATTCCACGGTGCAGAGGATACCATGTGTAAATTAAGAAATAACTGTAACTTTACTCCCGAGTGTAGAGGATACCATGTGTCAATTAACAATTATGTGTTACTTTATTCCCGGTGTATAGGGTACCATGCGTAAATTAATAATTAACCTTCAATTTATTTCCTGGTGTAGAGGATACCATGTGTAATTTATCAATTAACTGTAACTTTATTCACTGCTGTAGAGGATTGCATGTGTAAATTATCAATTAACTGTAACGTACTTTCCTGCTGTGGATGATACCATGTGTAATTTAACAATTAACTGTAACTTTATTCCTCTCTGTAGAGGATACCATGTGTAAATTAACAATTAAATGTAACTCTAATCCCTGGTGTAGAGGAAACAATGTGTAAATTAACAATTAACTGTAACTTTATTCCCGGGTGCGGAGGATACAATGTGTAAATTAAAAATTAACTGTAACTTTATTCCCGGTGTATAGGATAACATGCGTAAATTAATAATGAACCTTCAATTTATTCCCTGGTGCAGAGGATGCCACGTGTAAATTAACAATTAACTGTAACTTCATTCACTGCTGTAATGGATACCATATGTAAATTAACATTTAACTGTAACTTTATTCACTGGTGCAGAGGATATCATGTGTAATTTAACTTTTAACTATAACTTTATTCCTCGGTGCAGAGGATATCATGTGAAAATTAACATTTAACTGTATCTTTATTCACTGGTGTAGAGGATATCATGTGTAAATTAACATTTATCTGTAACTTTACTCCCTGGTGTTGAGGATACCATGTGCAAATTAACATTTAACTGTAACTTTACTCCCCGGTGCAGAGGATACCATGTGTAAATTAACATTTAACTGTAACATTTTTCCCCGGTGTAGAGGATACCATGCATAAATTAACATTTAACTGTAACTCTATTCCCCGGTGTAGAGGATACCATGCGTAAATTAACAATTAACTGTAACTTTATTCCCCGGTGTAGAGGATACAATATGTAAATCAACAATTAACTGTAACTTTATTACCCGTTGTACAGGATACCATATGTAAATTAACAATTAACAGTAACTTTATTCCCGAGTGTAGAGAATACCATGGGTAAATTAACAATTATCTGTAACTTTATTCCTGGTGTATAGGATACCATGCTTAAATTAATAATTAAACTTCAATTTATTTCCTGGTGTAGAGGATACCATGGTTAAATTAACAATTAACTGTAACTTTATTCAGTGCTGCAGAGGATACCATGTGTAAATTAGCAATGAACTGTAACTTTATTCACTTGTGCAGAGGACACCATGTGTAAATTAACAATTAACTGTAACTTTATTACCCGGTGTATAGGATACCATATGTAAATTAACAATTAACTGTAACTTTACTCCCGAGTGTAGAGGATACCATGTTTCAATTAACAATTATGTGTTACTTTATTCCCGGTGTATAGGATACCATGCGTAAATTATTAATTAACCTTCAATTTATTTCCCGGTGTAGAGGATACCATGGTTAAATTAACAATTAAGTGCAACTTTATTCACTGCTGTAGAGGATACCAATTGGAAATTAACATTTAACTGGAACTTTATTTCCTTGTGTAGAGGATACCACGTGTAATTTAACAATTAACTGTAACTTTATTCACTGCTGTAGAGGATTGCATGTGTAAATTATCAATTAACTGTAACGTACTTTCCTGCTGTGGATGATACCATGTGTAATTTAACAATTAACTGTAACTTTATTCCTCTCTGTAGAGGATACCATGTGTAAATTAACAATTAAATGTAACTCTAATCACTGGTGTAGAGGAAACAATGTGTAAATTAACAATTAACTGTAACTTTATTCCCGGGTGCGGAGGATACAATGTGTAAATTAAAAATTCACTGTAACTTTATTCCCGGTGTATAGGAGAACATGCCTAAATTAATAATGAACCTTCAATTTATTCCCTGGTGCAGAGGATACCACGTGTAAATTAACAATCAACTGTAACTTCATTCACTGCTGTAATGGATACCATATGTAAATTAACATTTAACTGTAACTTTATTCACTGGTGCAGAGGATATCATGTGTAATTTAACAATTAACTATAACTTTATTCTTCGGTGCAAGGATATCATGTGAAAATTAACATTTAACTGTATCTTTATTCACTGGTGTAGAGGATATCATGTGTAAATTAACATTTATCTGTAACTTTACTCCCTGGTGTTGAGGATACCATGTGCAAATTAACATTTAACTGTAACTTTACTCCCCGGTGCAGAGGATACCATGTGTAAATTAACATTTAACTGTAACTTTATTCCCCGGTGCAGAGGATACCATGTCTAAATTAACATTAAACTGTAAGTTTTTCCCCGTTGCAGAGGATACCATGTGTAAATTAACAATTAAATGTAACTTTGTTGCCCGCTGTGGAGGGTACCATGTGTAAAATAACAATTAACTGCAGCTTTATTCCCGGTGTAGCGGATACCATGCGTAAATTAAAAATTAAATGTAACTTTATTGCCCGTTTGCAGGATACCATATGTAAATTAACAATTAACTGTAACTTTATTCCCCAGTGCAGAGGACACCATGTGTAAATTAACATTAAACAGCAAGTTTATTACCCGGTGCAGAGGATACCATGTGTAAATTAAAAATTAATTTTAACTTTATTTCCTGGTGTGGAGGATACCAGGTGTAAATTAACAATTACCTGTAACTTTATTTCCTGGTGTGGAGGATACCATGTGTTAATTAACAGTTAACTGCAACATTTTTCCCCGGTGTAGAGGATACCATGTGTAAATTAACATTTAACTGTAACTTTACTCCCCGGTGTAGAGGATACCATGTGTAAATTAACAATTAACTGTAAATTTATTCCCCGGAGTCGAGTATACCATTTGTAAATTAACAATTAACTATAACTTTATTCGCTGCTGTAGAGGATACAATGGGCAACACGTTAGCCAGTGTTGCCTAACAGCGCCAGGCAACCGGGTTCGAACCCTGCTTCGGTGACTGTGTGTGTGGAGTTTGCATATTCACCCCGTGTCTGCGTGGGATTCCTCCGGGTGCTCCGGTTTCCTCCAATAGTCCAAAGAAGTGTGGGTTAGGTTGATTTGGCTATGATAAATTGACCCTTAGTGTTAGGGGGATTAAATACTTGGGGTTACGGGGATAGGGTGGGATATGTGTCGGTGCAGGCTCGATGGGCCGAAATGGCCTCTATCTGCATTGTAGGGATACTGTGATCAGATGTGTTAATTAACAGATGACTGTAAATTTATTTCCTGGTGTGGAGGACACAATGTGTAAATTAACAATTAACTGTAAATTTATTCCCCGGTGTATAGTATACAACATATATATTAACATTTAACTGTAACTTTATTCCCCGGTGTAGAGGATACAACATGTAACTCAACAATTAACTGTAACTTTAGTACCCGGTGTACAGGATACCATATGTAAATTAAAAATGTACTGTAACTTTACTCCCGAGTGCAGAGGATACCATGTGTAAATTAACAATTATGTGTAACTTTATTCCCGGTGTATAGGATACCATGCGTAAATTAAGAATTAACCACCAATTTATTTCCTGGTGTAGAGGATACCATGGTTAAATTAACAATTAACTGCAACTTTATTCACTGCTGTAGAGGATACCATGTGTAAATGAGCAAGTAACTGTAACTTTATTGACTTGTGCAGAGGACACCATGTGTAAATTAACAATGAACTGTAAATTTATTCCCGGGTGTGGAGGATACGATGTGTAAATTAACATTTAACTTTAACTTTATTGACTTGTGCAGAGGATATCATGTGTAAATTAGCAATTAACTATAACTTTATTCCTCGGTGTAGAGGATATCATGTGTAAATTAACATTTAACTGTAACTTTATTCACTGCTGTAGAGGATAGCATGTGTAAATTAACAATTAACTGTAAGTTTACTCGTCGGTGCAGAGGATACCATGTGTAAATTAACAATAAACTGTAACTTTATTCCCCGGTGTAGAGGTTACCAAGTGTAAATTAAAAATTAACTGTAACTTTATTCCTGCTGTAGAGGATACCATGTGTAAATTAACAATTATCTGCAACTTTAGTCCCCGGTGTACAGGATACCAAGTGTAAATTAAAAATTAACGGTAACTTTATTCCTGGTGTAGAGGATACCATGTGTAAATTAACAATTAACTGTAACTTTATTCACCAGCGTAGAGGATACCATGTGTAAATTAACAATTAACTGTAACTTTATTCCCCGATGTACAGGATACCATGTGTAAATTAAAAATTAACGGTAACTTTATTCCTGGTGTAGAGGATACGATGTGTTAATTAACAGATAACTGTAACTTTATTTGCTGGTGTGGAGGATACCATGTGTAAATTAACAATTCACTGTAACTTTATTCACAGCTGCAGAGGATACCATGTGTAAATTAACAATTAACTGTAACTTTATTCCCCGTTGTACAGGATACCATGTGTAAATTAAAAAATAACGGTAACTTTATTCCTGGTGTAGAGGATACCATGTGTAAATTAACAATTAACTGTAACTTTATTCGCTGGTGTAGAGGATACGATGTGTTAATTAACATATAACTGTAACTTAAGTTCCTGGTGTGGAGGATACCATGTGTAAATTAACAATTAACGGTGACTTTATTCCCCGGAGTAGAGTATACAAAATGTAAATTAACAATTAACTGTAACTTTATTCCCCAGTACAGAGGATACCATGTGTAAATTAACATAAGACTGTAAGTTTATTCCCCGGTGCAGAGGATACCATGTGTAAATTAACAATTAACTGTAACTTTACTCCCTGGTGTAGAGGATAAAATGTGTAAATGAACAATTAACTGTAACTTTATTCACTGCTGTAGAGGATAGCATGTGTCTGCGTGGGTTACCTCCGAGTGCTCTGGTTTCCTCCCACAGTCCAAATACGTGCGGGTTAGGTTGATTTGGCTATGATAAATTGACCCTTAGTGTTAAGGGGGATTAAATACGTGGGGTTCCGGGGGTAGGGTGGGATATGTGTCGGGACAGGCTCGATTGGCCGAAATGACCTCTATCTGCACTGTAGGGATTCTGTGATAAGATGTGTTAATTAACAGATAACTGTAACTTTATTTCCTGGTATGGAGTATACAATATGTATATTAACATTTAACTGTAACTTTATTCCCCGGTGTAGAGGATACCATGTGTATATTTACAATTAACTGTAACTTTATTCCCCGGTGTCGAGGATACCATGTGTAAATTAACAATTAACTGTAACTTTATTCGCTGCTCTGGAGGATACGATGTGTTAATTAACAGATAAATGTAACTTTATTTCCTGGTGTGGAGGATACTACGTGTAAATTAATAATTAACTGTGAGTTTATTCCCCGGTGTAGAGTATACAAAGTGTATATTAACATGTAACTGTAACATTATTTCCCGATGTAGAGGATGCCATGTGTAAATTAAGAATTAACTGTAACTTTATTCACGAGTGTAGAGGGTACCATTTGTAAATTAACAATTAACTGTAACTTTACTCCCTGGTGTAGAGGATAGCATGTGTAAATTAACAATTAACTGTAACTTTATTCACCAGTGTAGAGGATGCCATGTGTAAATTAACAATTAACTGTAGCTTTATTCCCCGGTGTAGAGGATAACATGCGTAAATTAACAATTAACTGTAAGTTTATTCGTCGGTGCAGAGGATACCATGCGTAAATTAACAATTAACTGTAACTTTATTCCCCGTTGTAGAGGATACAATATGTAAATTATCATTTAACTGTTACTTTATTCCCCGGTGTATAGGATACCATGTGTAAATTAAAAATTAACTGTAACTTTATTCCACGGTGCAGAGGATACCATGTGTAAATTAAAAATTAACTGCCACTTTATTACCCAGTGTACAGGATACCATGTGTAAATTAACAATTAACTGTAACTTTATTCCACGGTGTAGAGGATACCATGTGTAAATTAACAATTAACTGTAACTTTATTCCCCGTTGAGCAGGATACCATATGCAAATTAACAATTAACTGTAACTTTATTCCCCAGTGCAGAGGAAACCATGTGTAAATTAACATTAAACTGTAAGTTTATTCCCCGGTGTAGAGGATAACATGTGTAAATTGACATTCAACTGTAACATTATTCCCCGGTGCAGAGGATACCATGTGTAAATTAACAATTAAATGTAACTTTGTTCCCCGCTGTGGAGGATACCATGTGTAAAATAACAATTAACTGTACCTTTATTCCCCGGTGTACAGGATACCATGCGTAAATTAACAATTAAATGTAACTTTATTGCCCGCTGTGCAGGATACCATATGTAAATTAACAATTAACTGTAGCTTTATTCCCCAGTGCAGAGGACACCATGTGTAAATTAACATTAAACAGTAAGTTTATTCCCCGGTGCAGAGAATATCATGTGTAAATTAAAAATTAACTGTAACTTTATTTCCTGGTGTGGAGGATACCAGGTGTAAATTAACAATTAACTGTAACTTTATTTCCTGGTGTGGAGGATACCATGTGTTAATTAACAGTTCACAATTATCTGTAACTTTATTTCCTGGTGTGGAGGATACCATGTGTTAATTAACAGTTAACTGCAACAATTTTCCCCGGTGTAGAGGATACCATGTGTAAATTAACAATTATCTGTAACTTTATTCCTGGTGTATAGGATACCATGCGTAAATTAATAATTAACAGTCAATTTATTTCCTGGTGCAGAGGATGCCATGGTTAAATTAACAATTAACTGCAACTTTTTTCACTGCTGTAGAGAATACCATGTGTAAATGAGCAATTAACTGTAACTTTATTCACTTGTGCAGTAGACACCATGTGTAAATTAACAATTAACTGTAACTTTATTCACTGCTGTAGAGGATACCAATTGGAAATTAACATTTAAATGGAACTTTATTTCCTTGTGTAGAGGATACCATTTGTAATTTAACAATTAACTGCAACTTTATTCACTGCTGTCGAGGATTGTATGTCTAAATTATCAATTAACTGTAACGTAATTTCCTGGTGTGGAGGGTACCATGTGTAATTTAACAATTAACTGTAAATTTATTCCTCTCTGTAGAGGATACCATGTGTAAATTAACAATTAACTGTTACTTTATTACCCGGTGTACAGGATACCATATGTAAATTAACAATTAACTGTAACTTTACTCCCGAGTGTAAAGGATACCATGTGTAAATTAACAATTATGTGTTACTTTATTCGCAGAGTATAGGATACCATGTGTAAATTAACAATTAACCTTCAATGTATTTCCTGGTGCAGAGGATGCCATGTTTAAATTAACAATTAACTGCAACTTTATTCACTGCTGTAGAGAATACCATGTGTAAATGAGCAATTAACTGTAACTTTATTCACTTGTGCAGTAGACACCATGTGTAAATTAACAATTAACTGTAACTTTATTCACTGCTCTGGAGGATACCAATTGGAAATTAACATTTAACTGGAACTTTATTTCCTTGTGTAGAGGATACCATGTGTAATTTAACAATTAACTGTAACTTTATTCACTGCTGTAGAGGATTGCATGTGTAAATTATCAATTAACTGTAACATAATTTCCTGGTGTGGAGGGTACCAGATGTAATTTAACAATTAACTGTAAATTTATTCCTCTCTGCAGAGGATACCATGTGTAAATTAACAATTAACTGTAACTCTAATCCCTGGTGTAGAGGAAACAATGTGTACATTAACAATTAACTGTAACTTTATTCCCGGGTGTGGAGGTTACCATGTGTAAATTAAAAATGTACTGTAACTTTACTCCCGGGTGTGGAGGATACCATTTGTAAATTAACAATTGACTGTAACTTTATTCCCCGGTGCAGAGGATACCATGTGTAAATGAACATTAAACTGTAAGTTTTTTCCCCGGTGCAGAGGATACCATGTGTAAATTAACAATTAACTGCAGCTTTATTCCCCGGTGTAGCGGATACCATACGTAAATTAACAATTAAATGTAACTTTATTTCCCGTTGTGCAGGGTATCATATGTCAATTAACAATTAACTGTAACTGTATTCGCTGCTGTAGAGGATACAATCGGAAACACGGTGGCATAGTGGTTAGCCAGAGCTGACTCACAGCGCCAGGCACCCGGGTTCGAACCCGGCTTCGGGTGACTGTGTGTGTGGAGTTTGCATATTCTCCCCGTGTCTGCGTGGGTTTTTACCGGGTGCTCCGGTTTTCTCCCATAGTGCAAAGATGTGCGGGTTAGGTTGATTTGGCAATGATAAATTGACCCTTAGTGTTTGGGGAATTAAATACGTGGGGCTACGGGAATAGGGTGGGATATGTGTCGGTGCAGGCTCGATGGGCCGAAATGGCCTCTATCTGCACTGTTGGGATTCTGTGATTAGATGTGTTAATTAAAAGATAACTGTAACTTTATTTCCTGGTGTGGAGAACACAATGTGTAAATTATCAATTAACTGTAAATTTATTCCCCGTTGTATAGTATACAACATGTATATTAACATTTAACTGTAACTCAATTACCCGGTGTAGAGGATACCATGCGTAAATTAACATTGACCTGTAACTTTACTCCCCGGTGTAGAGGATACCATGTGTAAATTAACATTTAACTGTAACTTTACTCCCCGGTGTAGAGGATACCATGTGTAAATTAACATTTAACTGTAACTTTATTCCCCAGTGCAGAGGACACCATGTGTAAATTAACATTAAACAGTAAGTTTATTCACCGGTGCAGAGGATATCATGTGTAAATTAAAAAATAAATGTAACTTTATTTCCTGGTGTGGAGGATACCAGGTGTAAATTAACAATTAACTGTAACTTTATTTCCTGGTTTGGAGGATACCATGTGTTAATTAACAGTTAACAATTATCTGTAACATTATTTCCTGGTGTGGAGGATACCATGTGTTAATTAACAGTTAACTGCAACATTTTTCCCCGGTGTAGAGGATACCATGTGTAAATTAACATTTAACTGTAACTTTACTCCCCGGTGTAGAGTATACCATGTATAAATTAACAATTAACTTTAACTTTATTCCCCGGAGTCGAGGATACCAATTGTAAATTAACAATTAACTGTAACTTTATTCCCCGGAGTCGAGGATACCATTCGAAAATTAACAATTAACTGTAACTTTATTCGCTGCTGTAGAGGATACAATGGGCAACACGGTGTCAAAGTGGTTAGCCAGTGTTGCCTCACAGCGCCAGTCATCCGGGTTCGAACCCGGCTTCGGGTGACTGTGTGTGTGTGTGGAGTTTGCATATTCTCCCCGTGTCTGCGTGTCCTCCCATAGTATAAAGAGAGACCTGGGTGTTCTTGTACACCAGTCACTGAAGGCAAGCATGCAGGTGCAACAGGCGGTCAAGAAGGCAAACGGTATGCTGGCCTTCTTAGCAAAAGGGTTGGAATACAGGAACAGGGATACCTTGCTGCAGCTGTACGCACTGGTGAGACCACACCTCGAGAACTGTTTACCGTTTTGGTCGCCTCATCTGAGGAAAGATGTTCTTGCCATGGAGGGGGTGCAGCGGCGATTCACCAGGCTGATACCAGGAACGGCGGGATTGACCTGTGAGGAGAGACTATGTAGTTTAGGGATGTACACACTGGAGTTTAGAAGATTGAGAGGGGACCTCATAGAAGTGTATAAAATTCTGACAGGTCTAGACAGACTAGATGCAGAAGGAATGTTTCCCTTGGCGGGTGAGAACAGAACTAGAGGACATAATTTAAGGATAAGGGCTAAACCATTTAGGACAGAAATGAGGGGGAATTTCTTCACTCAGAGGGTGGTGAACCTGTGGAACTCATTGCCACAGAGGGCAGTGTACGCCAGTTCATTAAATATATTTAAGCGGGAATTAGATATATTTCTACAGGCAAAAGGGGTTAAGGGTTACGGAGAGAAGGCGGGGACGGGATACTGAATTGGAGGATCAGCCACGATCTCATTAAATGGCGGAGCAGGCTCGAAGGGCCGGATGGCCTACTCCTGCTCCTATCTTCTATGTATCTATGTATGTGCGGGTTAGGTTGATTTGGCTATGATAAATTTACCTTAGTGTTAGGGGGATTAAATACGTGGGGTTACGGCGATAGGGTGGGATATGTGTCGCTGGCGGCTCGATGGGCCGAAATGGCCTCTATCTGCACTGCAGGGATTCTGTGATCAGATGTGTTAATTAACAGATAACTGTAACTTTATTTCCTGGTGTGGAGGACACAATGTGTAAATTAACAATTAACTGTAAATTTATTCCCCGGTGTATAGTATACAAGATGTATATTAACATTTAACTGTAACTCTATTCCCCGGTGCAGAGGATACCATGCGTAAATTAACAATTAACTGTAACTTTACTCCCGAGTGTAGAGGATACCATGTGCAAATTAACAATTATCTGTTACTTTATTCCTGGTGTATAGGATACCATGCGTAAACTAATAATTAAACTTCAATGTATTTCCTGTTGTAGAGGATACCATGGTTAAAATAACAATTAACTGTAACTTTATTCACTGCTGTAGAGGATACCATGTGTAAATTAGCAATTAACTGTAACTTTATTCACTTGTGCAGAGGACACCATGTGTAAATTAACAAAAAACTGTAACTTTTTTACCCGGTGTACAGGATACCATATGTAAATTAACAATGTAACTTTACTCCCGAGTGTAGAGGATACCATGTGTAAATTAACAATTATGTGTTACTTTATTCCCGGCGTATAGGATACCATGCGTAAATGAATAATTAACATTCAATTTATTTCCTGGTGTAGAGGATACCATGGTTAAATTAACGATTAACTGCAACTTTATTCAGTGCTGTAGAGGATACCATGTGTAAATGAGCAATTAACTGTAACTTTATTCACTTGTGCAGAGGAAACCTTGTGTAAATTAACAATTAACTGTAACTTTATTCACTGCTGCAGAGGATACCAAGTGGAAAGTAACATTTAACTGGAACTTTATTTCCTTGTGTAGAGGATACCATGTGTAATTTAACAATTAACTGTAACTTTATTCACTGCTGTAGAGGATTGCATGTGTAAATTATCAATTAACTGTAGCTTTATTCCCCGGTGTAGAGGATACCATGCGTAAATTAACAATTAAATGTAAGTTTTTTCGGCGGTGCAGAGTATACCATGAGTAAATTAACAATTAACTGTAACTTTATTCACCAGTGTAGAGGATGCCATGTGTAAATTAACAATTAACTGTAGCTTTATTCCCCGGTGTAGAGGATACCATGCGTAAATTAACAATTAAATGTAAGTTTTTCGGCGGTGCAGAGTATACCATGTGTAAATTAACAATTAACTGTAACTTTATTCACCAGTGTAGAGGATACCATGCGTAAATTAACAATTAACTGTAACTTTACTCCCCGGTGTAGAGGATACAATATGTAAATTAACATTTAACTGTTACTTTATTCCCCGGTGTACAGGATACAATATATGAATTAACAATTAACTGTAACTTTATTCCCCAGTGAAGAGGATACCATGTGTAAATTAACAGTTATCTGTTACTTTATTCCCGGTGTATAGGATACCATGCGTAAACTAATAATTAACCTTCAATTTATTCCCTGGTGCAGAGGATACCACGTGTAAATTAACAATTAACTGTAACTTCATTCACTGCTGTAGAGGATACCATATGTAAATTAACAGTTAACTGTAACTTTATTCCCCAGTGTAGAGGATACCATGTGTAAATTAACAATTAACTCTAACTTTATTCCCCGTTTAGCAGGATACCATATGTAAATTAACAATTAACTGTAACTTTATTCCCCGTTTAGCAGGATACCATATGTAAATTAACAATTAACTGTAACTTTATTCCCCAGTGTAGAGGATACCATGTGTAAATTAACAATTAACTGCCACTTTACTCTCCGGTGTAGAGGATACCATATGTAAATTAACAATTAACTGTAACTTTATTCCCCAGTGTAGAGGATACCATGTGTAAATTAACAATTAACTGTACCTTTATGCCCCGGTGTAGGATACCATGTGTAAATTAACATTTAACTGTTACTTTATTCCCCGGTGCAGAGGATACCATGTGTAAATTAACATTTAACTGTAACTTTACTCCCCGGTGTAGAGGATACCATGTATAAATTAACAATTAACTGTAACTTTATTAACCGGAGTCGAGGATACCATTTGTAAATTAACAATTTACTGTAACTTTATTCGCTGCTGTAGAGGATACAATGGGCAACACGGTGACATAGTGGTTAGCCAGTGTTGCCTCACAGCGCCAGTTATTCGGGTTCGAACCCGGCTTCGGGTGACTGTGTGTTTGGAGTTTGCATATTCTCCCGGTGTCTGCGTGGGTTTCCTCCGGGTGCTCCGGTTTCTTCCGATAGTGTAAAGATGTGCGGGTTAGGTTGATTTGGCTATGATAAATTGACCCTTAGTTTTAGGGGGATTAAATACGTGGGGTTACGGGGATAGGGAGGGATATGTGTCGGTGCAGGCTCGATGGGCCGAAATGGCCTCTATCTGCACTGTAGGGATTCTGTGATCAGATGTGTTAATTAACAGATAACTGTAACTTTATTTCCTGGTGTGGCGGACACAATGTGTAAATTAACAATTAACTGTAAATTTATTCCCCGGTGCATAGTATACAATATGTATATTAACATTTAATTGTAACTCTATTCCCCGGTGTAGAGGATACCATGCGTAAATTAACAATTAACTGTAACTTTATTCCCCGGTGTAGAGGATACAATATGTAATTGAACAATTAACGGTAACTTTATTACCCGGTGTACAGGATACCATATGTAAATTAACAATTTACTGTAACTTTACTCCCGAGTGTAGAGGATACCATGTGTAAATTAACAATTATCTGTAACTTTATTCCTGCTGTATAGGATACCATGCGTAAATTAATAATTACACTTCAATTTATTTCCTGTTGTAGAGGATACCATGGTTAAATTAACAATTAACTGTAACTTTATTCACTTGTGCAGAGGAAACCATGTGTAAATTAACAATTAACTGTAACTTTATTCACTGCTGTAGAGGATACCTATTGGAAATTAACATTTAACTGGAACTTTAATTCCTTGTGTAGAGGATACCATGTGTAATTTAACAATTAACTGTAACTTGATTCACTGCTGTAGGGGATTGCATGTGTAAATTATCAATTAACTGTAACGTAATTTCCTGGTGTGAAGGATACCATGTGTAATTTAACAATTAACTGTAACTTTATTCTTCTCTGTAGAGGATACCTGTGTAAATTAACAATTAACTGTAACTCTAATCCCTTGTGTAGAGGAAACAACGTGTAAATTAACAATTTACTGTAACTTTATTCCCGGGTGTGGAGGTTACCATGTGTAAATTAACAATTAACTGTAACTTTACTCCCGGGTGTGGAGAATACCATGTGTAAATTAACAATTAACTGTAACTTTACTCCCGAGTGTAGAGGAAACAACGTGTAAATTAACAATTAACTGTAACTTTACTCCCGAGTGTAGAGGAAACAAAGTGTAAATTAACAATTAACTGTAACTTTATTCCCGGCGTATAGGATACCATGCATCAATTAATAATTAACCTTCAATTTATTCCCTGGTGCAGAGAATACCATGGTTAAATTAACAATTAACTGTAACTTCATTCACTGCTGTAGAGGATACCATATGTAAATTAACATTTAACTGTAACTTTATTCACTTGTGCAGAGGATATCATGTGTAAATTAAAAATTAACTATAACTTTATTCCTCGGTGTAGAGGATATCATGTGTAAATTAACATTTAACTGTAACTTTATTCAATGGTATAGAGGATATCATGCGTAAATTAACAATTAACTGTAAGTTTATTCACTGCTGTAGAGGATAGCATGTGTAAATTAACAATTAACTGTAAGTTTATTCGTCGGTGCAGAGGATACCATGTGTAGATTAACAATTAACTGTAAAATTATTCACTGCTGTAGAGGATTCCATGTGTAAATTAACAATTAACTGCAACTTTATTCCCCGGTGTACAGGATACCAAGTGCAAATTAAAAATTAACTGTAACTTTATTCCTGGTGCAGAGGATACCATGTGTAAATTAACAATTAACTCTAACTTTATTCACCAGTTTAGAGGATACCAAGTGTAAGTTAACAATTAACTGTAACTTTATTCCCCGGTGTACAGGATACCATGTGTAAATTAACAATTAACGGTAACTTTATTCCTGGTGTAGAGGATACCATGTGTAAATTAACAATTAACTGTAACTTTATTCCTGGTGTAGAGGATACCATGTGTAAATTAACAATTAACTGTAACTTTATTCGCTGGTGTAGAGGATACGATGTGTTAATTAACATATAACTGTAACTTTATTTCCTGGTGTGGAGGATACCATGTATAAATTTACAATTAACTGTGACATTATTCCCCGGAGTAGAGTAGACAAAATGCAAATTAACAATTAACTGTAACTTTATTCCCCAGTGCAGAGGACACCATGTGTAAGTTAACATAAAACTGTAAGTTTATTCCCCGGTGTAGAGGATACCATGTGTAACTTAAAAAATATCTGTAACATTATTTCATGGCGTGGAGGATACGATGTGTTAATTAACAGTTAACTGCAACTTTATTCCCCGTTGCAGAGGATACCATGTGTGAATTAACATTTAACTGTAACTTTACTCCACGGTGTAGAGGATACAATGTGTAAATTAACATTTAACTGTAACTTTATTCACCGGTGCAGAGGATACCATGTGTAAATTAACCTAAAACTGTAAGTTTATTCCCCGGTGTAGAGGATACCATGTGTAAATTAAAAAATATCTGTAACATTATTTCATGGCGTGGAGGATACGATGTGTTAATTAACAGTTAACTGCAACTTTATTCCCCGTTGCAGAGGATACCATGTGTGAATTAACATTTAACTGTAACTTTACTCCCCGGTGTAGAGGATACAATGTGTAAATTAACAATTAACTGTGACTTTATTACCCGGAGTAGAGTATATAAAATGTAAATTAACAATTAACTGTAACTTTATTCCCCAGTGCAGAGGATACCATGTGTAAATTAACATTAAACTGGTAGATTATTCCCCGGTGCAGAGGATACCATGTGTAAATTAACAATTAAATGTAACTTTGTTCCCCGCTGTGGATGATACCATGAGTAAATTAACAATTAACTGTACCTTTATTCCCCGATGTGCAGGATACCACGTGTAAATTAACAATTAACTGTAACTTTATTTCTTGGTGTTGAGGATACCATGTGTTAATTAACAGTTAACCGCAACTTTATTCCCCAGTGTAGAGGATACTAAGTGTAAATTAACATTTAACTGTATCTTTATTCCCCGGTGTAGAGGATTACCATGTGTAAATTAACAATTAACTGTAACTTTATTCGCTGCTGTTGAGGATACAATGGGCAACACGGCTGCATAGTGGTTAGCACTGTTGCCTCACAGCGCCAGGGACACGGTGTTCGAATCCGGCGTCGGGTGACTGTCTGTGTGGAGGTTGCCCACACAGCCCGTGTCTGCGTGGGTTACCTCCGAGTGCTCCGGTTTCCTCCCACAGTCCAAAGACGTGCGGGTAAGGTTGATTTGGCTATGATAAATTGGCCCTTAGTGTTAAGGGGGATTAAATATGTGTGATTCCGGGGGTAGGGTGGGATATGTGTCGGGACAAGCTCGATTGGACGAAATGGCCTCTATCTGCACTGTAGGGATTCTGTGATAAGATGTGTTAATTAACAGATAACTGTAACTTTATTTCCTGGTGTGGAGTATACAATATGTATATTAACATTTAACTGTAACTTTATTCCCCCTGTGCAGAGGTTACCAGGTGTAAATGAACAAATAACTGTAACTTTATTCCCTGGTGTAGAGGATACAGCGTGTAAATTAACAATTAACTGTAACTTTATTCCCCGGTGTAGAGGATACCATGTGTAAATTAACAATTAACTGTGACTTTATTCCCCGGTGTAGAGTATACAAAGTGTATATTAACATTTAACTGTAACATTATTCCCCGGTGTAGAGGATGCCATGTGTAAATTAACAATTAACTGTAACTATATTCACCAGTGTAGAGGGTACCATGTGTAAATTAACAATTAACTGTCACTTTATTCCCTGGTGTAGAGGATTCAATGTGTAAATTAGCAATTAACTATAACTTTATTTACTGCTGTAGAGGATAGCATGTGTAAATTAACAATTAACTGTAAGTTTATTCGTCGGTGCAGAGTATACCATGTGTAAATTAACAATTAACTGTAACTTTATTCCTTGGTGCAGAGGATACCATGTGTAAATTAACAATTATCTGTAAATTTATTTACTGATGCAGAGGATACCATGTGTAGTTAAACAATTAACTGTAAAATTATCGACCAGTGTAGAGGATACCATGTGTAAATTAACAATTAACTGTAACTTTATTCCCCGGTGTACCGGATACCATGTGTAAATTAACAATTAACTATTACTTTATTCAAAAGTGTAGAGGATACCATGTGTAAATTAACAATTAACTGTGACTTTATTCACCGCAGTAGTGTATACAAAATGTAATTTAACAATTAACTGTAACTTTATTCCCCAGTGCAGAGGATACCATTTGTAAATTAACATTAAACTGTAAGTTTATTCCCCGGTGTAGAGGAAACCATGTGTAAATTAACAAAATAACTGTAACTTTATTTCCTGGTGTAGAGAATTGCCATGTGTAAATTAACAATTAACTGTAACTTTATTCGCTGCTGTAGCGGATTCAGTGGGCGACACGGTGGCATAGTGATTAGCACTGTTGCCTCACAGCGCCAGGGGCACGGGTTCAAATCCGGCGTCGTTTGACGGTCTGTGTGAAATTTGCCCATCTTCTCCGTGTCTGCGTGCGTTTCCTCCGGGTGCTCCGGTTCCCTCCCACAGTCCAAAGATGTGCGGGTTATGTTGATTTGGCTATAATAAATTGACCCTTAGTGTTAGGGGAATTAAGATTGCTGGGGTTGCGGGATATGTGTCGGTGCAGGCTCGATTGGCCGAAATGTCCTCTATCTGACTGTAGGGATTCTGTGATACGATGTGTTAATTAACAGATAACTGTAACTTTATTTCCTGGTGTGGAGTAAACAAGATGTATATTAACATTTAACTGTAACTTTATTCCCCGGTGCAAAGGATACCATGTGTAAATGAACAAATAACTGTAACTTTATTCCCTGGTGTAGAGGATACAACGTGTAAATTAACAATTAACTGTAACTTTATTCCCCGGTGTAGAGTAACCATGTGTAAATTAAAAATTAACTGTAACTTTAATCCCCGGTGTAGAGGATACCATGTGTAAATTAACAATGAACTGCAACTTTATTCGCTGCTCTAGAGGATACGATGTGTTAATTAACAGATAACTGTAACTTTATTTCCTTTTGTGGAGGATACCAAGTGTAACTTAACAATCAACTGTGACTTTATTCCCCGGTGTAGAGTATACAAAGTTTATATTAACATTTAACTGTAACTTTATTCCCCGGTGTAGAGGATGCCATGTGTAAATAAACAATTAACTGTAACATTATTCACCAGTGTAAAGGGTACCATGTGTAAATTAACAATTAACTGTAACTTTACTCCCTGGTGTAGAGGATACAATGTGTAAATTAACAATTAACTGTTAGTTTATTCGTCGGTGCAGAGGATACCATGTGTAAATTAACAATTAACTGTAACTTTATTCACTGCTGTGGAGGATAGCATGTGTAAATGAACAATTAACTGTAAGTTTATTCGTCGGTGCAGAGGATACCATGTGTAGATTAACAATTAACTGTAACATTTATTCACCAGCGTAGAGGTTACCATATGTCAATTAACTGTAACTGTACTCCCTAGTGCAGAGGATACCATGTGTAAATTAACAATAAACTGTAACTTTATTCGCTACTCTAGAGGATACGATGTGTTAATTAACGGATAACTGTAACTTTATTTCCTGGTGAGGAGGATACCATGTGTAAATTAACAATTAACTGTGACTTTATTCCCCGGTGTAGTGTATACAAAATGTATTTTAACATTTAACTGTAACTTTATTTCCTGGTGTAGAGGATACCATGTGTAAATTAACAAGTAACTGTAACTTTATTCCACGGTGTAGAGGATACCATGTGTAAATTAACAATTAACTGTAACTGTATTCACCAGTGTAGAGGGTACCATGTGTAAATTAACAATTAACAGTAACTTTACTCCCTGTTGTAGAGGATACCATGTGTAAATTAACAATTAACTGTAAGTTTATTCCCCGGTGTAGAGGAAACCATGTGTAAATTAACAATTAACTATAACTTTTATCGCTGCTGTAGAGGATACGATGTGCTAATTAACAGATAACTGTAACTTTACTCCCTGTTGTAGAGGATACCATGTGTAAATTAAAAATTAACTGTAAGTTTATTCCCCGGTGCAGAGGATACCATGTGTAAATTAACATTTAACTGTAACTTTACATCCCGGTGGAGAGGATACCATGTGTAAATTAACATTTAACTGTAACTTTATTCCTCGGTGCAGAGGATACCATGTGTTAATTAACAGTTAACTGCAACTTTATTCCCCGTTGTAGAGGATGCCATACTTAAATTAACAACTAACTGTAAATTTACTCCCTGGTGGAGAGGATACCATGTGTAAATTAACAATTAACTGTAACTCTAATCCCTGGTGTAGAGGAAACCAGGTGTAAATTCACAATTAACCGTAATTATATTCCCGGGTGATGGAGGAAACCATCTGTAAATTAACAATTAACTGTAACTTTATTCCCGGGTGTGGAGGATACAATGTGTAAATTAAAAATTAACTGTAACTTTATACCTCGGTGTAAAGGATACCATGTGTAAATTAACAATTAACTGTCACTTTATTCACAGCTGTAGAGGATACCATGTTTAAATTTACTATTAAATGTAACTTTATTCCCCGGTGTAGAGGATGCCATGCGTAAATTAACAAATGATTGTTACTTTATTCCCCGGTGTACAGGATACAATATATGAATTAACAATTAACTGTAACTTTAGTCCCAAGTGTAGAGGATGCCATGTGTAAATAAATAATTAACCTTCAATTTAATCCCTGGAGCATAGGATACCACGTGTAAATTAACAATTAACTGTAACTTTACTCACTGCTGCAGAGGATCCCATGTGTAAATTATCAATTTACCGTAACTTTATTCGACGGCGCAGAGGATACCATGTGTAAATTAACAATTATCTGTAAATTTATTTCCTGGTGCAGAGGATGCCATGTGTAGATTAACAATTAATTGTAACTTTATTCACTGCTGTAGAGGATTCCATGTGTAAATTAACAATTAACTGTAACTTTATTCACTGGTGTGGAGGATACCAAGTGTAAGTTAACAATTAACTGTAACTTTATTCACTGCTGTCGAGGATAGCATGTGTAATTTAACAATTAACTGTAACTTTATTCCTGGTGTAGAGAATACCATGTGTAAATTAACAATTATCTGTCACTTTATTCCCCGGTGTAGAGGATACCATGCGTAAATTAACAATTAACCTTCAATTTATTCCCTGGTGTAGAGGATTTCGTGTGTAAATTAACAATTATCTGTAAATTGTTTCACTGCTGTAGAGGATACCATGTATAAATTAACAATTAAATGTAGCATTATTCCCCGGTGTATAGGATAGCATGCGCAAATTAATAATTAACTGTAACTTTATTCCCCTAATAGAGGATACAATATGTAAAGTAACAATTAACTGTAACTTTATTCCCCGGTGTACAGGATACAATATATGAATTAACAATTAACTGTAACTTCATTCACCAGTGTAGAGGAGACCATGTGTAAATTAACAATTATCTGTTACTTTATTCCCGGTGTATAGGATACCATGCGTAAATTAATATATAACCTTCAATTTATTCCCTGGTGTAGAGGATACAATGTGTAAATTATCAATTATCTGTAACTTTATTCACTGCTGTGGAGGATACCATGTGTAAATTAACAATTATCAGTAACTGTATTTCCTGGTGTGGAGGATACCATGTTTTAACTAACAGTTAACGGCAACTTTCTTCCCCGGTGCAGAGGATACCATATGCAAATTAACGATTATCTGTAACTTTATTTCGTGTTGTAGAGGATACCATTTTTTAATTAACAGTTAACTGCAACTTTATTCCCTGGTGCAGAGGATACCATATGTAAATTCACAATTATCTGTAACTTTATTTCCTGGTGTGGAGGATGCCATGTGTAATTAAACAATTAACTGTAACATTATTCCCTGGTGCAGAGGATAACAAGTGTTAATTAACTTTTAAACGTAACTTTATTCCCCGGTGCAGAGGATACCATGTGTAAATTAACAATTATCAGTAACTGTATTTCCTGGTGTGGAGGATACCATTTTTTAATTAACAGTTAACTGCAACTTTATTCCCTGGTGCAGAGGATACCATATGTAAATTAACAATTATCTGTAACTTTATTTCCTGGTGTGGAGGATGACATGTGTAATTAAACAATTAACTGTAACATTATTCCCTGGTGCAGAGGATAACAAGTGTTAATTAACTTTTAAACGTAACTTTATTCCCCGGTGCAGAGGATACCATATGTAAATTAACAATTATCTGTAAATTTTTTCCCTGGTGTAGAGTATACAATGTGTTAATTAACAGTTAAAGGCAACTTTATTCCCTGGTTCAGAGGATAACATGTGTAACATAACATTTATCTGTAACTTTATTCACTGGTGTTGAGGATACCATGTGTAAATTGACAATTAATTGTAACTTTATTCCTCGGTGTAGAGGATACCAGTTGTAAATTATCAATTAACTGTTACATTATTCATTGCTGTGGCAGATACCAAGTGCTAATTAACATTTACCTAAACCCTTATTTCCTGTTGTGGTGATTACCATGTATAAATTAACAATTAACTGCAATTTTTTCCCCGGTGCAGAGAATACCACGTGTAAATTAACAATTGTCTGTAACTTTATTCACTACTGTAGAGAATAGCATGTGTAAATTAACAATTAACTTTAGCTTTATTCCCTGGTGTAGAGGATACCATGTGTGAATTAACAATTAACTGTGAGTTTATTCCCTGGTGCAAAGGATACCATGTGTAAATTAACAATTAACTGTAACTTTATTCAATGGTGCAGAGGATAACATGTGTAAATTAAAAATTTACTGTAACTTTATTCCCCTGTGTAGAGGATACCAGGTGTAAATTATCAATTAACTGTTACTTTATTCACTGCTGTGGAATATACCATGTGTAAATTAACATTTACCTGTAACTTTATATCCTATTGTGAAGGTTACCATGTGTAAATTAACAAATAACTGTAACTTTATTCACTGCTGCAGAGAATAGCATGTGTAAATTAACAATTAACTGTACCTTTATTCCCCGGTGTACAGGGTACCATGTGTAAATTAACAATAAGGTGAAAATTTAATCCCTGGTGTAGAGGATACCAGGTATAAATTATCAACTAACTGTTACTTTATTCACTGCTGTGGAAAATACCATGTGTAAATTAACATTTAGCTGTAACTTTATTTCCTATTGTGCAGGTTACCATGTGTAAATTAACTATTAACTGTAACTTTATTCACTGGTGTGAAGGATACCATGGTAAATTAGCAATTAACTGTATCTTTTTTCACTGGCGTGGAGGATACAATGAGTAAATTAACATTTACCTAAAACTTTATTTCCTATTGTGGTGATTACCACGTATACATTAACAATTAACTGGAATGTTTTCCCCGGTGCAGAGAATACCATGAGTAAATTAACAATTATCTGTAACTTTATTCACTACTGCAGAGAATAGCATGAGTGAATTAACAATTAACTTTAGCTTTATTTCCTGGTGCAGAGGATACCATGTTTAAATTAACAATTAACTGTCACTTTATTCAATGGTGCAGAGGATAACATGTGTAAATTAACAATTAACTGTAACTTTATTCCCCTGTGTAGAGGATACCATGTGTAAATTAACAATTAACGTTAACTTGATTCCCTGGTGCTGCGGATACCATGTGTACATTAACAATTAAGTGTAACTTTATTCCCCTGGTGTAGAAAATACCATGTGTAAATTAACAATTAACTCTAACCTTATTCCCTGGTGTGGAGGATACCATGTGCAAATTAACAATTATCTGCAACTTTATTCCCCGGTGTAGAGGATGCCATGTGTAATTTAACAATTAACTGTAACTTTATTCCCTGGTGCAGAGGATACCATGTGTAAATTAACAATTAACTGTCACTTTATTCACTGGTGCAGAGGATAACAGGTGTAAATTAACAATTAACTGTATCTTTACTCCCCTGTGAAGAGGATACCGTGTGTAAGTTAACAATTAACTGTGACTTTATTCCCCGGTGTGGATGATACCTTGTGTAAATTAACAATTAAATGTTGCTTTATTCACTGCTGTACAGGATACCATGTGCAAGTAACAATTAACTGTAACTGTATTCACTGCTGTAGAGGACACTATGTGTAAATTAACAATTAACAGTAACTTTATTCACCACTGTAGAGGATACCATGTGTAAATTAACAATTAACTGTAACTTTATTCCTCGGTGCAGAGGATACCATGCGTAAATTATCAATTAACTGTAACTTTATGCCCTGGTGTAGAGGATACCATGTGTAAATTACAATTAACAGTAAATTATTCCTCGGTGTAGAGGACACTATGTGTAAGTTAACAATTAACTGTATCTTTATTCCCCGGTGTGGATGATACCAAGTGTAAATTAACAATTAAATGTTGCTTTATTCACTGCTGTATATTATACCATGTGCAAAGTAACAATTAACTGTAACTTTATTCACTGCTGTAGAGGACACCATTTGTAAATTAACAATTAACTGTAACTTTATTCACTGCTTGAGAGGATACCATGTGTAAATTAACAATTAACAGTAACTTTATTCTATGCTGTAGAGGATACCATGTGTAAATTAACAATTAACTGTAACTTTATTCACCACTGTAGAGGATACCATGTGTAAATTATCAATTAACTGTAACTTTATGCCCTGGTGCAGAGGATACCATGTGTAAATTACAATTAGCAGTAAATTATTCCACGGTGTAGCGGAAACCATGTGTAAATTAACTATTAACTTTAACTTTATTCACTGTTGCAGAGAATGCCATCAGTAAATAATCAATTTGCTCTAAATTTTTTCCCTGGTGTTGAGGATACCGTGTGTAAATTAACAATTAACAGTAACTTTATTTCCTGGGTGCAGAGGATAACATGTGTGAATTAACAGTTAACTGCAACTTTATTCCCTGGTGTAGAGGATACCATGGGTAAATTAAAAATTAAAATTCAATTTATTCCCTAGTGTAGAGGATACCATATGTAAATTAACAATTAACTGTAACTTTATTTCCTGGGTGTAGAGGATACCATGTGTAAATTAACAATTAACTGTTACTTTATTCCACTTGTAGAGGATACCATGGCCCTAAAATTAGACCTAATACGCGATAGTACGCACTGTGTACTATTAAGAAAGCAGGCGTAGGACCCCCTTTTAACAAGGTAAGTAGTTAAATAAGTGTTATTTTAATTTTTTTTCAAAAGGTTTATCTTTTTTAGAGACTTTAAAGAAAGGTAAGTTTATTTTTATAACTTTTAAAAAGATTTAAAATGATTTCAAAAATTAAATTTTTTGTATTAGGTGCCGAATTGCTGTTTTCCTGCATGCACTGCGCATGCGCGGGAAACCGGCACTTCGTGTATTGCAAAGGGGGCGGTTCCTAAGTGAACCGCGTGCGCGCTACAGGCTGTGCGCACGCAGTGCACTTAGTTTTTTATTCAGGTTTGAACGCGCAGGTAAGTGGTGAAGATTTTACACATAAAGAAAGCAGGCGTAGGACCCCCTTTTAACAAGGTGAGTAGTTAATTAAGTGTTATTTTAAATTTGTTTCAACAGCTTTATTTTTTTAGAGACTTTAAAGAAAGGTAAGTTTATTTTTATAAATTTTAAAAAGATTTAAAATTTTTTCAAAAATTTAATTTTTTGTTTAAAGTGATTAATTTATTTAACTATACTTATTTTATTAATGTAATGGCTTTTTTTTTATTTAATTGAGGTTTAGCTGTTCTTTTGGGGGCTTGTACTATTCATAGCTTTGACAGCCCTTGCTGTCAAAACTATGAATGAAAGATGGTGAGCTGCCATTTGGCCCTAACTGAATCATGTGATCCCAGAGCTCGCACAAACTAATTGCGCCTCTGGGAGACTAATGCACTGCACGGTTGCAACTGGGAGAGGCGATGAAACTAAAGTTCGTGTGGACCCCAAACAAAAAGGTAGGCGCGGATTGCTATTTATCGCAGGGAATCCTTACCCCCGCGGGAACCATCGATGTTTAATTTCTGGGCCATTAAGAAAGCAGGCGTAGGACCCCCTTTTAACAAGGTAAGTAGTTAAATAAGTGTTATTTTAATTTTTTTTCAAAAGGTTTATCTTTTTTAGAGACTTTAAAGAAAGGTAAGTTTATTTTTATAACTTTTAAAAAGATTTAAAATGATTTCAAAAATTAAATTTTTTGTTTAAAGTGGTTAATTTATTTAACTATCGTTATTTTATTAATGTGATGGCTTTTTTTTAATTTAAATGAGGTTTAGCTGTTCTTTTGTGGGCTTGTAGTATTCATCGCTTTGACAGCCATTGCTGTCAAAACTATGAATGAAAGATGGCGTGCTGCCAATGGCTCTAACTGAATCACGTGATCCCAGAGCTCGCATTAACTAATTGCGCCTCTGGGACACGCAAGCACTGCACGGTTGCAACAGGGAGAGGCCCTGAAACTGAATTTCGTGTGGGCTCGGAGCAAAAAGGTAGGCGCGAAGTGCGATATCGCGGGGAATCCTTAGCCACGCGGGAACCATTGAAGTTTAATTTCTGGGCCATTGAACTCTAACTTTATTCAGTGCTGTAGAGGATACCATATGTAAATTAACATTTAACTGTAACTTTATTTCCTCGTGTGGAGGATACCATGTGTAAATTAAGAATTAACTGTAAATTACTCCCAGGTGTCGAGGATACCATGTTTAAATTAACAAATAACTGTAACTTTATTTCCTGGGTGTAGAGGATAACATGTGTAAATTAATAATTAACTGTAACTTTATTCCTCTTGTAGAGGATACCATGCGTAAATTAACAATTAATCTACAATTTATTCCCCGATGTACAGGAAACCATGTGTAAATTAACAATTAACTGTAAGTTTATTCCCCGATGTAGAGGATACCAAGTGCAAATTAACAATTTCCTGTAACTTTATACCCCGGTGTAGACGATTCCATGTATTAATTAACAGTTAACTGCAACTTTATTGACTGGTATGGAGGATACCCGGAATGGACGATACCATGTGTAAATTAACAATTAACTGCAACTCTATTCCCCGGTGCAGAGGATAGCATGTTTAAATTAACAATTATCTGTAACTTTATTCCGCGGTGTAGAGGATACCATGTGTAAATTAACAATTAACTGTAACTTGCTAAACCGGTGTAGAGGATACCATGTGTAAATTAACAATTATGTGTACATTTATTAACTGCTGTAGGGGATACCGTGTGTAAATTAACAATTAACTGTAACTTTATTAACTGCTGTAGGGGATACCATGTTTAAATTAACATTTAACTGTAACTTTATTCCCCTGTGTCGAGGATACCATGTGTAAATTAACAATTAACTGTAACTTTACTCCCCGGTGTAGAAGATACCATACGTAAATGAACAATTAACTGTAACTTTATTCGGCAGTGTAGAGGATGCAATATTTAAATTAAGAATTAACTGTAACTTTATTCCACAGTGTAGAGGATACGTAGTTTAAATTAACAATTAACTGTAACTTTTTTCTCTGCTGCAGAGGATACAATGTTTAAATTTACAATTAACTGTAAATTTATTTACCGGTGTGGAGAATACCATGTGTAAATTTAAATTTAACTGGAACATTTGTTCCTTGTGTGGAGGATACCATGTGTAAATTAACAATTAACTGTAACTTTTTCCCCGTTGTAGAGGATAACATGTGTAAATTAACAATAAAATGTAACTTTATTCCCCGGTGCAGAGGTTAAAATGTTTAAATTAACAATTCCCCTGTGTAGAGGATACAATGTGTAAATTAACAGTTAACTGTTACTTTTTTCACTGGTGCAGAGGATACCATTTGTAAATTAACCATTAAGTGTAACTTTATTTCCCGGTGTAGAGGATACCATGTGTAAATCATCAATTAAGAGTAACTTTATTTCCCGGTGTAGAGTACAACATATGTAAATTAACAAAAAACTGTAACTTTATTTCCCGGTGTAGATTATAGCATATGTAAATTAACAATTAACTGTAACTTTATTTCCCGGTTTAGAGTATACCATATGTAAATTAACAATTAACTGAAACATTATTTCCCGGTGTACAGTATACCATATGTAAATTAACAATTAACTGTAACTTTATTCCCCGGTGTGGAGGATACCATGTGTAAAATTACAATTAACTGTAACTTTATTCCCTGGTGTAGAGGACATCATGTGTAAATTAACAATAACTGCAACTTTAATCCCCTATGTAGAGGATACAATGATTAAATTAACAGTTTCCTGTAAATTTATTTGCTAGTGTAGAGGATTCCATGTGTAAATTAACAATTAACTGCAACTTTCTTCCCCTATGTAGTGGATACAAAGTTTAAATTAACAATTTCCTGTAACTTTATTCCGTGGTGCAGAGGCTACCATGTGTAAATTAACAATTAACTGTAACTTTATTTCCCGGTGTAGAGGTTAAAATCTTTAAATTAACAATTAACTGTAACGTTATTCCCGGTGCAGAGGATACCATATGTAAATTAACATTTAACTGTAACTTTATTCCCCGGTGTTTATGATACCATGTGTAAATTAACAATTAAGTTTAACGTTATTCCCCGGTATAGAGGATAACATGTTTAAATTAACAATTAACTGTAACTTTATTCCACGCTGTAGAGGATACAATTTTTAAATTAACAAAAACTGTAACTTTATTCCCCGGTGTGGAGGATAACATGTGTAAAATTTCAATCAACTGTAACTTTATTCCCTGGTGCAGAGGATACAATGTTTAAATTAACAATCAACTGCAACTGTATTCCCCGTTGTAATTGGCACGATGTTTAAATTAACAATTTCCTTTAACTTTATTCAATGGTGCAGAGGATATCATGTGTAAATTAACAATTAACTCTAACCTTATTCCCTGGTGTGGAGGATACCATGTGTAATTTAACAATTAACTGTAACTTTATTCCCTGTTGCAGAGGTTACCATGTGTAAATTAACAATTAACTGTCACTTTATTCACTGTTGCAGAGGATAACAGGTGTAAATTAACAATTAACTGTATCTTTATTCCCCTGTGTAGAGTATACCGTGTGTAAGTTAACAATTAACTGTATCTTTATTCCCCGGTGTGGATGATACCAAGTGTAAATTAACAATTAAATGTTGCTTTATTCACTGCTGTATATTATACCATGTGCAAAGTAACAATTAACTGTAACTTTATTCACTGCTGTAGAGGACACCATTTGTAAATTAACAATTAACTGTAACTTTATTCACTGCTTGAGAGGATACCATGTGTAAATTAACAATTAACAGTAACTTTATTCTATGCTGTAGAGGATACCATGTGTAAATTAACAATTAACTGTAACTTTATTCCTCGGTGCAGAGGATACCATGCGTAAATTAACAATTAACTGTAACTTTATGCCCTGGTGTATAGGATACCAGGTGTAAATTTACAAATATCTGTAACTTTATTCCACGGTGTATAGCATACCATGTGTAAATTAACAATTAACTGTAACTCTATTCCCTGGTGTGGAGGATACAAAGTGTAAATTAACAATTAACTGTAACTTTATTCCCTGGTGTAGAGGATATCATGTGTAAATTTAAATTTAACTGGAACATTTGTTCCTTGTGTGGAGGATACCATGTGTAAATTAACAATTAACTGTAACTTTTTCCCCGTTGTAGAGGATAACATGTGTAAATTAACAATTAAATGTAACTTTATTCCCCGGTGCAGAGGTTAAAATGTTTAAATTAACAATTCCCCTGTGTAGAGGATACATTGTGTAAATTAACAGTTAACTGTTACTTTATTCACTGGTGCAGAGGATACCATTTGTAAATTAACCATTAAGTGTAACTTTATTTCCCGGTGTAGAGGATACCATGTGTAAATAATCAATTAAGAATAACTTTATTTCCCGGTGTAGAGTACAACATATGTAAATTAACAAAAAACTGTAACTTTATTTCCCGGTGTAGATTATAGCATATGTAAATTAACAATTAACTGTAACTTTATTTCCCGGTGTAGAGTATACCATATGTAAATTAACAATTAACTGAAACATTATTTCCCGGTGTACAGTATACCATATGTAAATTAACAATTAACTGTAACTTTATTCCCCGGTGTGGAGGATACCATGTGTAAAATTACAATTAACTGTAACTTTATTCCCTGGTGTAGAGGACATCATGTGTAAATTAACAATTAACTGCAACTTTAATCCCCTATGTAGAGGATACAATGATTAAATTAACAGTTTCCTGTAAATTTATTTGCTAGTGTAGAGGATTCCATGTGTAAATTAACAATTAACTCCAATTTCTTCCCCTATGTAGTGGATACAAAGTTTAAATTAACAATTTCCTGTAACTTTATTCCGTGGTGCAGAGGCTACCATGTGTAAATTAACAATTAACTGTAACTTTATTTCCCGGTGTAGAGGTTAAAATCTTTAAATTAACAATTAACTGTAACGTTATTCCCGGTGCAGAGGATACCATATGTAAATTAACATTTAACTGTAACTCTATTCCCCGGTGTTTATGATACCATGTGTAAATTAACAATTAAGTTTAACGTTATTCCCCGGTATAGAGGATAAAATGTTTAAATTAACAATTAACTGTAACTTTATTCCACGCTGTAGAGGATACAATTTTTAAATTAACAAAAACTGTAACTTTATTCCCCGGTGTGGAGGATAACATGTGTAAAATTTCAATTAACTGTAACTTTATTCCCTGGTGCAGAGGATACAATGTTTAAATTAACAATCAACTGCAACTGTATTCCCCGTTGTAAATGACACGATGTTTAAATTAACAATTTCCTTTAACTTTATTCAATGGTGCAGAGGATATCATGTGTAAATTAACAATTAACTCTAACCTTATTCCCTGGTGTGGAGGATACCATGTGTAATTTAACAATTAACTGTAACTTTATTCCCTGTTGCAGAGGTTACCATGTGTAAATTAACAATTAACTGTCACTTTATTCACTGTTGCAGAGGATAACAGGTGTAAATTAACAATTAACTGTATCTTTATTCCCCTGTGTAGAGTATACCGTGTGTAAGTTAACAATTAACTGTGACTTTATTCCCCGGTGTGGATGATACCAAGTGTAAATTAACAATTAAATGTTGCTTTATTCACTGCTGTATATTATACCATGTGCAAAGTAACAATTAACTGTAACTTTATTCACTGCTGTAGAGGACACCATTTGTAAATTAACAATTAACTGTAACTTTACTCACTGCTTGAAAGGATAACATGTGTAAATTAACAATTAACAGTAACTTTATTCTATGCTGTAGAGGATACCATGTGTAAATTAACAATTAACTGTAACTTTATTCCTCGGTGCAGAGGATACCATGCGTAAATTAACAATTAACTGTAACTTTATGCCCTGGTGTAGAGGATACCATGTATAAATTTAAAAATATCTGTAATTTTATTCCCCGGTGTAGAGGATACCGTGTGTAAATGAATAATTAATTGTAACATTATTCCCTAGTGTGGAGGATACCATGTGTAAATTAACAATTAACTGTAACTTTATTCCCTGCGGTGGAGGATACCATGTGTAAATTTACAATATACTGTAACTTTATTCCCTGGTGTGGAGGATACCATATGTAAATTAACAATTAACTGTAACGTTATTCCCCGGTGTAGAGGATACTATGTATAAATTAACAATTAAATGTAAATTTATGCGCTGGTGTGGAGGATCCCATTTGTAAATTAACAATTAACTGTAACTTTATTCCCTGAGCTCTAGGATACCATGTGTAAATTAACAATTAACTGTAACTTTAGTCCGGGGTGTGGAGGATGACATGTGTAAATTAACAATTAACTGTAAATTTATGCACCGGTGTAGAGTATACCATGTGTAAATTAACAATTAACTGTAACGTTATTCCCTGGTGTAGAGGATACTATGTGTAAATTTACAAATATCTGTAACTTTATACCCCGGTGTATAGGATACCAGGTGTAAATTTACAAATATCTGTAACTTTATACCACGGTGTATAGCATACCATGTGTAAATTAACAATTAACTGTAACTCTATTCCCTGGTGTGGAGGATACAAAGTGTAAATTAACAATTAACTGTAACTTTATTCCCTGGTGTAGAGGATATCATGTGTAAATTATCAATTAACTGTAACTTTATTCCCTGGTGTAGAGGATACAATGTGTAACTTAACAATTAACTGTAACTTTATTCCCTGGTGTAGAGGATACCATTTGTAACTTAACAATTAACTGTACATTTATTACCTGGGGTAGAGGATACCATGTGTAAATTAGCAATTAACTGCAACTTTATTCACTGGTGTTTCGGATACCATGTGTAAATTAACAATTAATTGTAACTATATTCCCCGGTGTAGAGGATACAATATGTAAATTTACAATTATCTGTATAATTATTCCCCGGTGTAGAGGATACCATGTGAAAAATAAACGATTAACTGTAACATTATTCCCTGGTGTGGTGGTTACCATGTGTAAATTAACAATTAAATGTAACTTTATTCCCCGGTGTAGAGGATAAAATGTGTAAATTTACAAATATCTGTAACGTTATTCCCCGGTGTAGAGGATACCAGGTGTAAATTATCAATTAACTGTCACTTTATTCTCTGGTGTGGAGGATATTATGTGTAAATTTTCAATTAACTGTAACTTTATTCCCTGGTGTAGAAGATACCATGTCTAAATCAACAATTAACTGTAACTTTATTCCACGGTGTTTCGGATACCATGTGTAAATTAACAATTACCTGTAACTTTATTAGCGATGTAGAGGATACCATGTGTAAATCAACAATTAACTGTAACATTATGCCCTGTTGTAGAGGATATCATGTGAAAATTAACAATTGCCAGTAACTTTATTCCCTGGTGTAGAGGATACCAGGTGAAAATTCCCAATTAACTGTAACTTTACGCCCCATTGTACAGGATACCATGTGTAAATGAACAATTAACTGTAACTTTAATCCCCTGCGTATCGGATACCATGAGTAAATTAACAATTAACTGTAACTTTATTCGCTGGTGTAGATGATACCATGTTTAAATTAACAATGAACTGTTAATTTATTCCCCGGTGTAGAGGACACCTTCTGGAAATTATCAATTTAATGTGACATTAATTCCTGTTTAGAGGATACCATGTATATATTAACAATTAACTGTAACTTTATTCCCCGGTGTGGAGGATACCATGTGTAAAGTAAAAAATAACTGTAGCGTTATTACCAGGTGTAGAGGATACCATGTGTAAATTAACAATTAACTGTAACTTTATTCCCTGGTGTGGAGGATACCATGTGTAAATTAGCAATTAACTGTAACTTTATTCCCTGGTGTTGAAGATACCGTTTGTACATTTTTAATTAACTGTAATTTATTCACTGCTGTGGAGGATACCATGTGTAAATTAACAGTTAACTGTAACTTTATTCACCGGTGTGGAGGATAACAGGTTTAAATTAACAATTAACTGTAAGTTTATTCCGTGGTGTGGAGAATACCGTGTGTAAATTAACAATTAACTGTAACATTATTCCCTGGTGTGGAGCTTAGCAGGTGTAAATTAACAATTAACTGTAACTTTATTCCGTTGTGTGGAGAATACCGTGTGTAAATTAACAATTAACTGTAACATCACTCCCTGGTGTGAAGGATTTCATGTGTAAATTATCAATTAACTGTAACGTTATTCCCCGGTGTAGAGGTTACCATGTGTAACTTGACAATTAACTGTACCTTTATTACCTGGTGTAGAGGATACCATGTGTAAATTAACAATTAACTGTAACATTATTCCGTGGTGTGGAGATTACCATGTGTTAATTAACAATTAACTGTAACATTATTCCCTGGTGTGGATGCTACCATGTGTAAATTAACAATTAACTGTAACTTTATTCCCCGGTGTAGAGAATAACATGTGTAAATTTACAAATATCTGTAACGTTATTCCCCGGTGTAGTGGATACCATGTGTAAATTAACAATTAATTGTAACTTTATTCCCTGGTGTGGTTGATACTAGGTGTAAATTAACAATTAACTGTAACTTTATTCCCTGTTGCTCAGGATACCAGGTGTAAATTAACAATTATCTGCAACTTTATTCCAAAGTGTGGACGATATAATGTGTAAATTAACAAATATCTGTAACTTTATTCGCTGGTGTAGAGGATACCAGTTGTAAATTAACAATTAACTGTAAATTTATTCCCTAGTGTGTAGGATTTCATGTGTAAATTAACAATTAACTGTAACTTTATTCCCTCGTGTGGAGGATACCATGTGTAAAGTAACAATTAACTGTAACTTTATTCCCAGGTGTAGAGGATACCAGGTGTAAATTAACAATTAACTGTAACTTTATTCCGTGGTGTGAAGGATAACATCTGTAAATTTACAAATATCTCTACCATTATTCCCCGGTGTAGAGGATAACATGTGTAAATTAACAATTAAATGTAACTTTAATCCCCGGTGTAGAGGATACCATGTGTAAATTAACAATTAACTGTAACTTTATTCGCTGGTGTGGAGGATACAATGTGTAAATTAACAATTAACTGTAACTTTAATCCCTGGTCAATGGATACCATGTGTAAATTAACAATGATCTGTAACATTATACCCCGGTGTTGAGGGAACCATGTGTAAAGTAACAATTAGCTGTAACTTTATACCCTGGTCTAGAGGAAACCATATGTAAATTAACAATGATCTGTAACTTTATACCCCGGTGTAGAGGGTCCCATTTGTAAATTATCAAATAACTGTAACTTTATTCCCCGGTGTAGAGGATACTATGTGTAACTTAACAATTAACTGTACCTTTATTCCCCGGTGTAGAGGATGCCATGTGTAAATTAACAATTAACTGTAACTTTATTCCCCGGTGTGCTGGATACCATGTGTAATTTAACAATTAACTGTTACTTTATTCCCTGGTGCAGGGGATACCAGGTGTACATTAACAATTAACTGTAACTTTATTAGCGATGTAGAGGATACCATCTGTAAGTCAACAATTAACTGACACTTTATGCCCTGTTGTAGAGGATATCATGTGAAAATTTACAATTAACTGTTATTTATTCCCTGATGTAGAGGATACCAGATGAAAATTAACAATTACCAGTAACTTTATTCCCTGGTGTAGAGGTGACCATGTGTAAATTCCCAATTAACTGTAACTTTATTCCCTGGTGTGGAGGATACCATGTGTAAATTAGCAATTAACTGTAACTTTATTCCCTGGTGTTGAAGATACCGTTTGTACATTTTTAATTAACTGTAATTTATTCACTGCTGTGGAGGATACCATGTGTAAATTAACAGTTAACTGTAACTTTATTCACCGGTGTAGAGGATACCAGGTTTAAATTAACAATTAACTGTAAGTTTATTCCGTGGTGTGGAGAATACCGTGTGTAAATTAACAATTAACTGTAACATTATTCCCTTGTGTGGAGGTTAGCAGGTGTAAATTAACAATTAACTGTAACTTTATTCCGTTGTGTGGAGAATACCGTGTGTAAATTAACAATTAACTGTAACATTACTACCTGGTGTGGAGGATTTCATGTGGAAATTAACAATTAACTGTTACTTTATTCCCTGATGTAGAGGATACCATATGAAAATTAACAATTACCAGTAACTTTATTCCCTGGTGTAGAGGATACCATGTGTAAATTCCCAATTAACTTTAACTTTACGCACCTTTGTAAAGGATACCAGGTGTAAATTAACAATTAAGTGTAACTTTATTCCCCGGTGTAGAGGATACCATGTGTAAATTAACAATTAATTGTAACTTTATTCCCCACTGCAGAGGAAACCATGTGTAAATTAACATTAAACTGTAACTTTATTCGCTGGTGTAGAAGATACCATGTTTAAATTAACAATTAACTGTAACTTTATACACTGGTGTAGAGGACACCATGTGTAAATGAACAATTAACTGTAACTTTATTCACTGCTGTGGAGGATACCATGTGTAAAGTAACAATTAACTGTAAATTTATTCACTGGTGTAGAGGATACCATGTGTAAATTAACATTTAACGGTAAAGTTATTCCCCCGGTGTAGAGGATACTCAGTTTAAATTAACAATTACCTGTAACATTAATACCTGGTGTCGAGGATACCATATGTAAATTAACAATTAACTGTAACTTTACAACCTGATGTAGAGGATACCAGGTGCAAATTAACAGTTAACTGTAACGTTATTCAACGTTGTAGAGGATATCCAGTGTAAATTAAAAATTAACTGTAGATTTATTCCCTGGTTTAGAGGGTTCCATGTGTAAATTAGCAATTAACTGTAACTTTATTCCGCGGTGTGGAGGATACCATGTGTAAATTAACGATCAACTGTAACTTTATTCCCTGCTGAAGAGTATACCATGTGTAAATCAGTAATTAACAGTAACATTATTCCCTGGGATAGAGGATACCATGTGTAAATTAACAATTAACTGTAAGTTTATTCGCGGTGTAGAGGATACAATGTGTAAATTAACAATTAACTGTAACTTTATTCCCCGGTGTGGAGGTTACCATGTGTAAGTTAACAATTAACTGTAACTTTTTTTCCCGGTATGGAGGATACAATCTGCAAATTAACAATTAACTGTAACTTTATTCCCTTGTGTAGAGGATAGCATATGTAAATGAACAATTAACTGCAACTTTATACCCCGGTGTAGAGGGTACCATGTGTAAATTAACAATTAACAGTAACGTTATACCCTGTTGTAGAGGATACCATGAGTAAGTTAACAATGCTGTAATTTTATTCCCTGGTGCAAAGTATACCATATGCAAATTAACAATTAACTGTAACTTTATTCCCTGGTGTAGAGGATACAATGTGTAAATTAACAATTAAGTGTAATTTTATTCCCAAGTGTGGAGGATACCATGTGTAAATTAACAAATAACTGTAACTTTATTCCCCGGTGTAGAGGATACCAGGTGTAAATTAACAATTAACTGTAACTTTATTCCCCGGTGTAGGGGTTACCATATGTAAGTTTACAATTATCTGTATCATCATTCCCCGGTGTAGAGGATACCATGTGTAAATTAACAATTAACTGTAACTTTATTCCCCGCTGTAGAGGATGCAAGGTGTATATTGACAATTAACGGTAACTTTATTCCCTGATGTGGAGGATACCATGTGTAAAATAACAATTAACTGTAACTTTATTAACTGCTGTGGAGGATATCATGTTTAAATTAACAATTAACTGTAACTTTTTACCCCGGAGTAAGGGGTGCAATTTGTAAATTACCAATTAACTGTCACTTTATTCCCTGGTCTGGAGGATATCATGTGTAAATTATCAATTCACAGTAACTTTATTCCCCGGTGTTAATGATGCCATGTGTAACTTCACAATTAACTGTACATTTATTACCTGGTGTAGAGGATATCTTGTGTAAATTAACAAGTAACGGTACCTTTATTACGTGGTGTAGAGGATACCATGTGTAAATTAACAATTAACTGTAACATTATTCCCTGGTGTGTGAGATACCATGTGCAAATTAACATTGAACTGTAATTTTATTCCACGGTGTAGAGGATACCATGTGTAAATTAACAATTAACTGTGACATTATTCCCTGGTGTCCAGGATACCATGTGTACATTCACAATTATCTGTAACTTTGTACCCCGGTGTAAAGTATTCCATGTGTAAATTAACAATTATATCTAACTTCTTCCATGGTGTAGAGGATACAATGCGTAAATTAACATTTAACTGTAACATTATTCCCTGGTGTGTAAGATACCATGTGCAAATTAACATTGAACTGTAATTTTATTCCACGGTGTGGAGGATACCATGTGAACATTCACAATTAACTGTAACTTTACGCCCCGTTGTACAGGATACCATGTGTAAATTAACAATTAACTGTAACTTTATTCCCCTGCGTAGTGGAAACCATGTTTAAATTAACAATTAACTGTATTTCGATTCGCTGTTGTAGAAGATACCATGTTTAAATTAACAATTAACTGAAACTTTATTATCCAATGTAGAGGGTACCATGTGTAAATTGACAAATAACTGTAACTTTAGTCCCTGGTATAGAGGATAGCATGTGCAAATTAACAATTAAATGTAACTTTATTTCCCTGTATAGAGTATACCATGTGTAACTTAACAATTAACTGTAACTTTATTCCCCGGTGTAGAGGACACCTTCTGGAAATTCTCAATTTAATGTAACATTATTTCCTGTTGTAGAGGATACCATGTATATATTAACAATTAACTGTAACTTTATTCCCCGGTGTAGAGGATACCATTTGTGAATTAACAATGTACTGTAACTTTATTTCTTGGTGTAGAGAATAGCATGTGTAAATTAACAATTAACAGTAACTTTATTCCCCGCTGTAGACGATATCATGTGTACATTAGCAATTATCAAAAACTTTTTTCCATGGTGTTGAGGATACAATGTGCAAATTACCAATTAACTGTAACTTTATTGTCCAATGTAGAGGATACCATGTGTAAATTGACAAATAACTGTAACTTTATTCCCTAGAGTAGAGGATACCATGTGTAAATTAACAATTAACTGTAAATTTATTCTCCGGTGCAGAGGATACCATGTGTAAATTAACAATTAAATGTAACTTTATTCCCTGATGTGGAGAATACCATGTGTAAATTAACAATTAAATGTAACTTTATTTCTCTGTATTGAGTATACCATGTATAAATTAACAATTAACTGTAACTTTATTCCCCGGTGTCGAGGATACCATGTATAAATTAACAATAAACTGTAACGTTATTATCAGGTGTGGAGGATACCATGTGTATATTATCGATTAACTGTAACTTTATTCCCTGGTGTAGAGTACACTATGTTTAAATTAACAAATAACTTTAACTTTATTTCCTGTTGTAGAGTACAACATGTGCAAAGTACCAATTAACTGTAACTTTTTTCCGCGGTGTAGCGGATACCATGTGAAAGTTATCAATAAACTGTAACTTTATTCCCTGGTGTGGAGATTACCGTGTGTAAATTAACAATTAAATGTAACTTTATTCCCCGGTCTAGAGGATAACATGTGTAAATTAAAATTTAATTGTAACTTTATTCCCCGGTGTGGGGGATACCATGTGTAAATTAACAATTAACTGTAACTTCAATCCGATAGTTTAGCGGATATGATATGTAAATTAACAATTAACTATCGCTTTATTCCCCCGTGCAGAGGATACCATGTGTAAACTAACAATTAACTGTAACTTTATTCCCTGATGTACAGGATACAATGTATGCATTGCCCATTAACTGTAGCAGTATTCCCAGGTGTGGAGGATACCAGTGTAAATTCACAATTAATTGTAACTTTATTAACTAGTACAAAGGATACCATGTGTAAATTAACATTTAACTGTAACTTCTTCCATGGTCTGGCTAATTACATGTGCAATTAAAAACTAACTGTTAATTTATTCCCCGGTGCAGAGGATACCATGTGTAAATTGACAAATAACTGTAACTTTATTCCCTGGTGTAGAGTTAACCATGTGTTAATTAACAATTAACTGTAACTTCATTCCCCGGTATAGAGGATACCATGTGTAAATTAAGAATTAACTGGAGCTTTATTCCCCAGTGTACAGGATACAATGTGTAAATTAACAATTAAATGTAATTTATTCCCCGGTGTAGAGGATAACATGTGTAAATTCACGATTAATTGCAGCTTTATTCACTAGTGTAAAAGATACCACGTGTAAATTAACAATTAACTGTAACTTCTTCTATGTTGTAGCTGATTACATGTGCAATTAAAAATTAACTGTAAATTTATTCCCCGGTGCAGAGTATACCATTTGTAAATTATCAATTAACTGTAACTTTATTCCCTGGTGTAGAGTTTACTATGTGTAAATTAACAATTAACTTTAACTTTATTTCCTTTTGTAGAGTATACAATGTGTAAATTATCAGTGAACTGTAACTTATTTCCGCGGTGTAGCGGATACCATGTGTAAGTTATCAATAAACTGTAAATTTCTTCCCTGGTGTGGAGAACACTGTGTGTAAATTAACAATTGACTGTAAATTTATTCCCCTGTATAGAGGATACCATGTGTAAATTAACAATTAACTGTAGCTTTATTCCCCGGTATACAGGATACCATGTGTAAATTAACAATTAAATGAAATTTATTCCCCGGTGTAGAGGATAACATGTGTAAATTAAAAAATAACTGAAACTTTATTTTGGGTGTGGGGGATACCAGGTGTAATTTTACAGTTAACTGTAACTTTTTTCCCTAGTAACTTTATTCCGTAGTGTAGAGGATACCATGTGTAACTTAACAATTAACTGTAACTTTATTCCGTTGTGTAGAGGATACCATGTGTAAATTACCATTTACCTGTAACTTTATTTGCCGTTACAGAGGATGACATGTGTAAATTAACAATTAACTGTAACTTTATTCCCTCGTGTCGAGGATTACATGTGTAAATTAACAATTAACTGTAACTTTTTATACTGCTGTACAGGATACCAGGTGAAAATTCCCAATTAACTGTAACTTTACGCCCCATTGTACAGGATACCATGTGTAAATGAACAATTAACTGTAACTTTAATCCCCTGCGTATCGGATACCATGAGTAAATTAACAATTAACTGTAACTTTATTCACTGGTGTAGATGATACCATGTTTAAATTAACAATTAACTGTTAATTTATTCCCCGGTGTAGAGGACACCTTCTGGAAATTATCAATTTAATGTGACATTAATTCCTGTTTAGAGGATACCATGTATATATTAACAATTAACTGTAACTTTATTCCCCGGTGTGGAGGATACCATGTGTAAAGTAAAAAATAACTGTAGCGTTATTACCAGGTGTAAAGGATACCATGTGTAAATTAACAATTAACTGTAACTTTATTCCCTGGTGTGGAGGATACCATGTGTAAATTAGCAATTAACTGTAACTTTATTCCCTGGTGTTGAAGATACCGTTTGTACATTTTTAATTAACTGTAATTTATTCACTGCTGTGGAGGATACCATGTGTAAATTAACAGTTAACTGTAACTTTATTCACCGGTGTAGAGGATAACAGGTTTAAATTAACAATTAACTGTAAGTTTATTCCGTGGTGTGGAGAATACCGTATGTAAATTAACAATTAACTGTAACATTATTCCCTGGTGTGGAGCTTAGCAGGTGTAAATTAACAAATAACTGTAACTTTATTCCGTTGTGTGGAGAATACCGTGTGTAAATTAACAATTAACTGTAACATTAATCCCTGGTGTGGAGGATTTCATGTGTAAATTATCAATTAACTGTAACGTTATTCCCCGGTGTAGAGGTTACCATGTGTAACTTGACAATTAACTGTACCTTTATTACCTGGTGTAGAGGATACCATGTGTAAATTAACAATTAACTGTAACATTATTCCGTGGTGTGGAGATTACCATGTGTTAATTAACAATTAACTGTAACATTATTCCCTGGTGTGGATGCTACCATGTGTAAATTAACAATTAACTGTAACTTTATTCCCCGGTGTAGAGAATAACATGTGTAAATTTACAAATATCTGTAACGTTATTCCCCGGTGTAGTGGATACCATGTGTAAATTAACAATTAATTGTAACTTTATTCCCTGGTGTGGTTGATACTAGGTGTAAATTAACAATTAACTGTAACTTTATTCCCTGTTGCTCAGGATACCAGGTGTAAATTAACAATTATCTGCAACTTTATTCCAAAGTGTGGACGATATCATGTGTAAATTAACAAATATCTGTAACTTTATTCGCTGGTGTAGAGGATACCAGTTGTAAATTAACAATTAACTGTAAATTTATTCCCTGGTGTGTAGGATTTCATGTGTAAATTAACAATTAACTGTAACTTTATTCCCTCGTGTGGAGGATACCATGTGTAAAGTAACAATTAACTGTAACTTTATTCCCAGGTGTAGAGGAAACCAGGTGTAAATTAACAATTAACTGTAACTTTATTCCGTGGTGTGGAGAATACCGTGTGTAAATTAACAATTAACTGTAACATTATTCCCTGGAGTGAAGGATAACATCTGTAAATTTACAAATATCTCTAACATTATTCCCCGGTGTAGAGGATAACATGTGTAAATTAACAATTAAATGTAACTTTAATCCCCGGTGTAGAGGATACCATGTGTAAATTAACAATTAACTGTAACTTTATTCGCTGGTGTGGAGGATACAATGTGTAAATTAACAATTAACTGTAACTTTACTCCCTGGTCAATGGATACCATGTGTAAATTAACAATGATCTGTAACATTATACCCCGGTGTTGAGGGAACCATGTGTAAAGTAACAATTAGCTGTAAATTTATACCCTGGTCTAGAGGAAACCATATGTAAATTAACAATGATCTGTAACTTTATACCCCGGTGTAGAGGGTCCCATTTGTAAATTATCAAATAACTGTAACTTTATTCCCCGGTGTAGAGGATACTATGTGCAACTTAACAATTAACTGTACCTTTATTCCCCGGTGTAGAGGATGCCATGTGTAAATTAACAATTAACTGTAACTTTATTCCCCGGTGTGCTGGATACCATGTGTAATTTAACAATTAACTGTTACTTTATTCCGTGGTGCAGGGGATACCAGGTGTACATTAACAATTAACTGTAACTTTATTAGCGATGTAGAGGATACCATCTGTAAGTCAACAATTAACTGACACTTTATGCCCTGTTGTAGAGGATATCATGTGAAAATTTACAATTAACTGTTATTTATTCCCTGATGTAGAGGATACCAGATGAAAATTAACAATTACCAGTAACTTTATTCCCTGGTGTAGAGGTGACCATGTTTAAATTCCCAATTAACTGTAACTTTATTCCCTGGTGTGGAGGATACCATGTGTAAATTAGCAATTAACTGTAACTTTATTCCCTGGTGTTGAAGATACCGTTTGTACATTTTTAATTAACTGTAATTTATTCACTGCTGTGGAGAATACCATGTGTAAATTAACAGTTAACTGTAACTTTATTCCCCGGTGTAGAGGATACCAGGTTTAAATTAACAATTAACTGTAAGTTTATTCCGTGGTGTGGAGAATACCGTGTGTAAATTAACTGTAACATTATTCCCTGGTGTGGAGGTTAGCAGGTGTAAATTAACAATTAACTGTAACTTTATTCCGTTGTGTGGAGAATACCATGTGTAAATTAACAATTAACTGTAACATTACTCCCTGGTGTGGAGGATTTCATGTGGAAATTAACAATTAACTGTTACTTTATTCCCTGATGTAGAGGATACCATATGAAAATTAACAATTACCAGTAACTTTATTCCCTGGTGTAGAGGATACCGTGTGTAAATTCCCAATTAACTTTAACTTTACGCACCTTTGTAAAGGATACCAGGTGTAAATTAACAATTAAGTGTAACTTTATTCCCCGGTGTAGAGGATACCATGTGTAAATTAACAATTAACTGTAACTTTATTCCCCGTTGTGCAGGATACCATGTGTAAATTAACAATTAACTGTAACTTTATTCCCCACTGCAGAGGAAACCATGTGTAAATTAACATTAAACTGTAACTTTATTCGCTGGTGTAGAAGATACCATGTTTAAATTAACAATTAACTGTAACTTTATACACTGGTGTAGAGGACACCATGTGTAAATGAACAATTAACTGTAACTTTATTCACTGCTGTGGAGGATACCATGTGTAAAGTAACAATTAACTGTAAATTTATTCACTGGTGTAGAGGATACCATGTGTAAATTAACATTTAACGGTAAAGTTATTCCCCCGGTGTAGAGGATACTCAGTTTAAATTAACAATTACCTGTAACATTAATACCTGGTGTCGAGGATACCATATGTAAATTAACAATTAACTGTAACTTTAAAACCTGATGTAGAGGATACCAGGTGCAAATTAACAGTTAACTGTAACGTTATTCAACGTTGTAGAGGATATCCAGTGTAAATTAAAAATTAACTGTAGATTTATTCCCTGGTTTAGAGGGTTCCATGTGTAAATTAGCAATTAACTGTAACTTTATTCCGCGGTGTGGAGGATACCATGTGTAAATTAACGATTAACTGTAACTTTATTCCCTGCTGAAGAGTATACCATGTGTAAATCAGTAATTAACAGTAACATTATTCCCTGGGATAGAGGATACCATGTGTAAATTAACAATTAACTGTAAGTTTATTCGCGGTGTAGAGGATACAAAGTTTAAATTAACAATTTCCTGTAACTTTATTCCCCGGTGTAGAGGTTACCATGTGTAAATTAACAATGATCTGTAACATTATACCCCGGTATGGAGGATACAATCTGCAAATTAACAATTAACTGTAACTTTATTCCCTTGTGTAGAGGATAGCATATGTAAATGAACAATTAACTGTAACTTTATACCCCGGTGTAGAGGGTACCATGTGTAAATTAACAATTAACAGTAACGTTATACCCTGTTGTAGAGGATACCATGAGTAAGTTAACAATGCTGTAATTTTATTCCCTGGTGCAAAGTATACCATATGCAAATTAACAATTAACTGTAACTTTATTCCCTGGTGTAGAGGATACAATGTGTAAATTAACAATTAAGTGTAATTTTATTCCCAAGTGTGGAGGATACCATGTGTAAATTAACAATTAACTGTAACTTTATTCCCCGGTGTAGAGGATACCAGGTGTAAATTAACAATTAACTGTAACTTTATTCCCCGGTGTAGGGGTTACCATATGTAAGTTTACAATTATCTGTATCATCATTCCCCGGTGTAGAGGATACCATGTGTAAATTAACAATTAACTGTAACTTTATTCCCCGCTGTAGAGGATGCAAGGTGTATATTGACAATTAACGGTAACTTTATTCCCTGATGTGGAGGATACCATGTGTAAAATAACAATTAACTGTAACTTTATTCACTGCTGTGGAGGATATCATGTTTAAATTAACAATTAACTGTAACTTTTTACCCCGGTGTAAGGGGTGCAATTTGTAAATTACCAATTAACTGTCACTTTATTCCCTGGTCTTGAGGATATCATGTGTAAATTATCAATTCACTGTAACTTTATTCCCCGGTGTTAATGAAGCCATGTGTAACTTCACAATTAACTGTACCTTTATTACCTGGTGTAGAGGATATCTTGTGTAAATTAACAAGTAACGGTACCTTTATTACGTGGTGTAGAGGATGCCATGTGTAAATTAACAATTAACTGTAACATTATTCCCTGGTGTGTGAGATACCATGTGCAAATTAACATTGAACTGTAATTTTATTCCACGGTGTAGAGGATACCATGTGTAAATTAACAATTAACTGTGACATTATTCCCTGGTGTCCAGGATACCATGTGTACATTCACAATTATCTGTAACTTTGTACCCCGGTGTAAAGTATTCCATGTGTAAATTAACAATTATATCTAACTTCTTCCATGGTGTAGAGGATACAATGCGTAAATTAACATTTAACTGTAACATTATTCCCTGGTGTGTAAGATACCATTTGCAAATTAACATTGAACTGTAATTTTATTCCACGGTGTAGAGGATACCATGTGAAAATTCACAATTAACTGTAACTTTACGCCCCGTTGTACAGGATACCATGTGTAAATTAACAATTAACTGTAACTTTATTCCCCTGCGTAGTGGAAACCATGTTTAAATTAACAATTAACTGTATTTCGATTCGCTGTTGTAGAAGATACCATGTTTAAATTAACAATTAACTGAAACTTTATTATCCAATGTAGAGGGTACCATGTGTAAATTGACAAATAACTGTAACTTTAGTCCCTGGTATAGAGGATAGCATGTGCAAATTAACAATTAAATGTAACTTTATTTCCCTGTATAGAGTATACCATGTGTAACTTAACAATTAACTGTAACTTTATTCCCCGGTGTAGAGGACACCTTCTGGAAATTCTCAATTTAATGTAACATTATTTCCTGTTGTAGAGGATACCATGTATATATTAACAATTAACTGTAACTTTATTCCCCGGTGTAGAGGATACCATTTGTGAATTAACAATGTACTGTAACTTTATTTCTTGGTGTAGAGAATAGCATGTGTAAATTAACAAGTAACAGTAACTTTATTCCCCGCTGTAGACGATATCATGTGTACATTAACAATTATCAAAAACTTTTTTCCATGGTGTTGAGGATACAATGTGCAAATTACCAATTAACTGTAACTTTATTGTCCAATGTAGAGGATACCATGTGTAAATTGATAAATAACTGTAACATTATTCCCTAGAGTAGAGGATACCATGTGTAAATTAACAATTAAATGTAACTTTATTCCCTGATGTGGAGAATACCATGTGTAAATTAACAATTAAATGTAACTTTATTTCTCTGTATTGAGTATACCATGTATAAATTAACAATTAACTGTAACTTTATTCCCCAGTGTCGAGGATACCATGTATAAATTAACAATAAACTGTAACGTTATTGTCAGGTGTGGAGGATACCATGTGTATATTATCGATTAACTGTAACTTTATTCCCTGGTGTAGAGTACACTATGTTTAAATTAACAAATAACTTTAACTTTATTTCCTGTTGTAGAGTACAACATGTGCAAAGTACCAATTAACTGTAACTTTTTTCCGCGGTGTAGCGGATACCATGTGAAAGTTATCAATAAACTGTAACTTTATTCCCTGGTGTGGAGATTACCGTGTGTAAATTAACAATTAACTGTAACTTCATTCCCCGGTATAGAGGATACCATGTGTAAATTAAGAATTAACTTGAGCTTTATTCCCCAGTGTACAGGATACAATGTGTAAATTAACAATTAAATGTAATTTATTCCCCGGTGTAGAGGATAACATGTGTAAATTCACGATTAATTGCAGCTTTATTCACTAGTGTAAAAGATACCACGTGTAAATTAACAATTAACTGTAACTTCTTCTATGTTGTAGCTGATTACATGTGCAATTAAAAATGAACTGTAAATTTATTCCCTGGTGCAGAGTATACCATTTGTAAATTATCAATTAACTGTAACTTTATTCCCTGGTGTAGAGTTTACTATGTGTAAATTAACAATTAACTTTAACTTTATTTCCTTTTGTAGAGTATACAATGTGTAAATTATCAGTGAACTGTAACTTATTTCCGCGGTGTAGCAGATACCATGTGTAAGTTATCAATAAACTGTAAATTTCTTCCCTGGTGTGGAGAACACTGTGTGTAAATTAACAATTAACTGCAAATTTATTCCCCTGTATAGAGGATACCATGTGTAAATTAACAATTAACTGTAGCTTTATTCCCCGGTATACAGGATACCATGTTTAAATTAACAATTAAATGAAATTTATTCCCCGGTGTAGAGGATAACATGTGTAAATTAAAAAATAACTGTAACTTTATTTTGGGTGTGGGGGATACCAGGTGTAATTTTACAGTTAACTGTAACTTTTTTCCCTAGTATACCATGTGTAAATTAACAATTAACTGTAACTTTATTCCCCGGTGTCGAAGATACCATGTATAAATTAACAATAAACTGTAACGTTATTATCAGGTGTGGAGGATACCATGTGTAAATTATCGATTAACTGTAACTTTATTTCCTGTTGTAGAGTACAACATGTGCAAAGTACCAATTAACTGTAACTTTTTTCCGCGGTGTAGCGGATACCATGTGAAAGTTATCAATAAACTGTAACTTTATTCCCTGGTGTGGAGATTACCGTGTGTAAATTAACAATTAAATGTAACTTTATTCCCCGGTCTAGAGGATAACATGTGTAAATTAAAATTTAATTGTAACTTTATTCCCCGGTGTGGGGGATACCATGTGTAAATTAACAATTAACTGTAACTTCAATCCGATAGTTTAGCGGATATGATATGTAAATTAACAATTAACTATCACTTTATTCCCCCGTGCAGAGGATACCATGTGTAAATTAACAATTAACTGTAACTTTATTCCCTGATGTACAGGATACAATGTATGCATTGCCCATTAACTGTAACAGTATTCCCAGGTGTGGAGGATACCATGTGTAAATTCACAATTAATTGTAACTTTATTAACTAGTACAAAGGATACCATGTGTAAATTAACATTTAACTGTAACTTCTTCCATGGTCTGGCTAATTACATGTGCAATTAAAAACTAACTGTTAATTTATTCCCCGGTGCAGAGGATACCATGTGTAAATTGACAAATAACTGTAACTTTATTCCCTGGTGTAGAGTTAACCATTTGTTAATTAACAATTAACTGTAACTTCATTCCCCGGTATAGAGGATACCATGTGTAAATTAACAATTAACTGGAGCTTTATTCACCAGTGTACAGGATACAATGTGTAAATTAACAATTAAATGTAATTTATTCCCCGGTGTAGAGGATAACATGTGTAAATTCACGATTAATTGCAGCTTTATTCACTAGTGTAAAAGATACCACGTGTAAATTAACAATTAACTGTAACTTCTTCTATGTTGTAGCTGATTACATGTGCAATTAAAAATTAACTGTACATTTATTCCCCGGTGCAGAGTATACCATTTTTAAATTATCAATTAACTGTAACTTTATTCCCTGGTGTAGAGTTTACTATGTGTAACTTAACAAATAGCTTTAACTTTATTTCCTTTTGTAGAGTATACAATGTGTAAATTATCAGTGAACTGTAACTTATTTCCGCGGTGTAGCGGATACCATGTGTAAGTTATCAATAAACTGTAAATTTCTTCCCTGGTGTGGAGAACACTGTGTGTAAATTAACAATTAACTGTAAATTTATTCCCCTGTATAGAGGATACCATGTGTAAATTAACAATTAACTGTAGCTTTATTCCCCGGTATACAGGATACCATGTGTAAATTAACAATTAAATGAAATTTATTCCCCGGTGTAGAGGATAACATGTGTAAATTAAAAAATAACTGAAACTTTATTTTGGGTGTGGGGGATACCAGGTGTAATTTTACAGTTAACTGTAACTTTTTTCCCTAGTATACCATGTGTAAATTAACAATTAACTGTAACTTTATTCCCCGGTGTCGAGGATACCATGTATAAATTAACAATAAACTGTAACGTTATTATCAGGTGTGGAGGATACCATGTGTAAATTATCGATTAACTGTAACTTTATTCCCTGGTGTAGAGTACACTATGTTTAAATTAACAAATAACTTTAACTTTATTTCCTGTTGTAGAGTACAACATGTGCAAAGTACCAATTAACTGTAACTTTTTTCCGCGGTGTAGCGGATACCATGTGAAAGTTATCAATAAACTGTAACTTTATTCCCTGGTGTGGAGATTACCGTGTGTAAATTAACAATTAAATGTAACTTTATTCCCCGGTCTAGAGGATAACATGTGTAAATTAAAATTTAATTGTAACTTTATTCCCCGGTGTGGGGGATACCATGTGTAAATTAACAATTAACTGTAACTTCAATCCGATAGTTTAGCGGATATGATATGTAAATTAACAATTAACTATCACTTTATTCCCCCGTGCAGAGGATACCATGTGTAAATTAACAATTAACTGTAACTTTATTCCCTGATGTACAGGATACAATGTATGCATTGCCCATTAACTGTAACAGTATTCCCAGGTGTGGAGGATACCATGTGTAAATTCACAATTAATTGTAACTTTATTAACTAGTACAAAGGATACCATGTGTAAATTAACATTTAACTGCAACTTCTTCCATGGTCTGGCTAATTACATGTGCAATTAAAAACTAACTGTTAATTTATTCCCCGGTGCAGAGGATACCATGTGTAAATTGACAAATAACTGTAACTTTATTCCCTGGTGTAGAGTTAACCATGTGTTAATTAACAATTAACTGTAACTTCATTCCCCGGTATAGAGGATACCATGTGTAAATTAAGAATTAACGGGAGCTTTATTCCCCAGTGTACAGGATACAATGTGTAAATTAACAATTAAATGTAATTTATTACCCGGTGTAGAGGATAACATGTGTAAATTCACGATTAATTGCAGCTTTATTCACTAGTGTAAAAGATACCACGTGTAAATTAACAATTAACTGTAACTTCTTCTATGTTGTAGCTGATTACATGTGCAATTAAAAATTAACTGTAAATTTATTCCCCGGTGCAGAGTATACCATTTGTAAATTATCAATTAACTGTAACTTTATTCCCTGGTGTAGAGTTTACTATGTGTAAATTAACAAATAACTTTAACTTTATTTCCTTTTGTAGAGTATACAATGTGTAAATTATCAGTGAACTGTAACTTATTTCCGCGGTGTAGCGGATACCATGTGTAAGTTATCTATAAACTGTAAATTTCTTCCCTGGTGTGGAGAACACTGTGTGTAAATTAACAATTGACTGTAAATTTATTCCCCTGTATAGAGGATACCATGTGTAAATTAACAATTAACTGTAGCTTTATTCCCCGGTATACAGGATACCATGTGTAAATTAACAATTAAATGTAATTTATTCCCTGGTGTAGAGGATAACATGTGTAAATTAAAAAATAACTGTAACTTTATTTTGGGTGTGGGGGATACCAGGTGTAATTTTACAGTTAACTGTAACTTTATTCCCTGATGTACAGGATACAATGCATACATTGCCCATTAACTGTAACTTTATTCACTGGTGTAAAGGATACCATGTGTAAATTAACAATTATCTGTAACTTCTTCCATGTTGCAGGGGATAACATGTTCAATTAACAATTAACTGTACCTTTATTTCCCGGTGTTGAGATACCATGTGTAAATTTACAATTAACTGTAACTTTATTCCCCGCTGCAGAGGATACCATGTATAAATTAACAAACAACTGAACTTTATTCCCTGGTGTACATGATGCCATATGTAAATTAACAATTAAACGTACCTTTATTCCGCGGTGTAAAGGATACCTTGCATAAATGAACAGTTAACTGTAACTTTTTTCCTGGGTGTAGAGGATACCGTGTGCAAACTAACAATTAACTGTACCTTTTTTCCCTGGTGTGGAGGATACCATGTGTAAATTAACAATTAACAATAACTTTACTCCCCAGTGTAGTGGAAACCTTGTGTAAATTATCAATTAACTGTAACTTTATTTGCCGTTACAGAGGATGACATGTGTAAATTATCAATTAACTGTAACTTTATTCCCTCGTGTAGAGGATTACATGTGTAAATTAACAATTAACTGTAACTTTTTATACTGCTGTACAGGATACCAGGTGAAAATTCCCAATTAACTGTAACTTTACGCCCCATTGTACAGGATACCATGTGTAAATGAACAATTAACTGTAACTTTAATCCCCTGCGTATCGGATACCATGAGTAAATTAACAATTAACTGTAACTTTATTCGCTGGTGTAGATGATACCATGTTTAAATTAACAATTAACTGTTAATTTATTCCCCGGTGTAGAGGACACCTTCTGGAAATTATCAATTTAATGTGACATTAATTCCTGTTTAGAGGATACCATGTATATATTAACAATTAACTGTAACTTTATTCCCCGGTGTGGAGGATACCATGTGTAAAGTAAAAAATAACTGTAGCGTTATTACCAGGTGTAGAGGATACCATGTGTAAATTAACAATTAACTGTAACTTTATTCCCTGGTGTGGAGGATACCATGTGTAAATTAGCAATTAACTGTAACTTTATTCCCCGGTGTCGAGGATACCATGTATAAATTAACAATAAACTGTAACGTCATTATCAGGTGTGGAGGATACCATGTGTATATTATCGATTAACTGTAACTTTATTCCCTGGTGTAGAGTACACTATGTTTAAATTAACAAATAACTTTAACTTTATTTCCTGTTGTAGAGTACAACATGTGCAAAGTAACAATTAACTGTAACTTTTTTCCGCGATGTAGCAGATACCATGTGAAAGTTATCAATAAACTGTAACTTTATTCCCTGGTGTGGAGATTACCGTGTGTAAATTGACAATTAACTGTAACTTCATTCCCCGGTATAGAGGATACCATGTGTAAATTAAGAATTAACTTGAGCTTTATTCCCCAGTGTACAGGATACAATGTGTAAATTAACAATTAAATGTAATTTATTCCCCGGTGTAGAGGATAACATGTGTAAATTCACGATTAATTGCAGCTTTATTCACTAGTGTAAAAGATACCACGTGTAAATTAACAATTAACTGTAACTTCTTCTATGTTGTAGCTGATTACATGTGCAATTAAAAATTAACTGTAAATTTATTCCCCGGTGCAGAGTATACCATTTGTAAATTATCAATTAACTGTAACTTTATTCCCTGGTGTAGAGTTTACTATGTGTAAATTAACAAATAGCTTTAACTTTATTTCCTTTTGTAGAGTATACAATGTGTAAATTATCAGTGAACTGTAACTTATTTCCGCGGTGTAGCGGATACCATGTGTAAGTTATCAATAAACTGTAAATTTCTTCCCTGGTGTGGAGAACACTGTGTGTAAATTAACAATTAACTGTAAATTTATTCCCCTGTATAGAGGATACCATGTGTAAATTAACAATTAACTGTAGCTTTATTCCCCGGTATACAGGATACCATGTGTAAATTAACAATTAAATGAAATTTATTGCCCGGTGTAGAGGATAACATGTGTAAATTAAAAAATAACTGTAACTTTATTTTGGGTGTGGGGGATACCAGGTGTAATTTTACAGTTAACTGTAACTTTTTTCCCTAGTATACCATGTGTAAATTAACAATTAACTGTAACTTTATTCCCCGGTGTCGAGGATACCATGTATAAATTAACAATAAACTGTAACGTTATTATCAGGTGTGGAGGATACCATGTGTAAATTATCGATTAACTGTAACTTTATTCCCTGGTGTAGAGTACACTATGTTTAAATTAACAAATAACTTTAACTTTATTTCCTGTTGTAGAGTACAACATGTGCAAAGTACCAATTAACTGTAACTTTTTTCCGCGGTGTAGCGGATACCATGTGAAAGTTATCAATAAACTGTAACTTTATTCCCTGGTGTGGAGATTACCGTGTGTAAATTAACAATTAAATGTAACTTTATTCCCCGGTCTAGAGGATAACATGTGTAAATTAAAATTTAATTGTAACTTTATTCCCCGGTGTGGGGGATACCATGTGTAAATTAACAATTAACTGTAACTTCAATCCGATAGTTTAGCGGATATGATACGTAAATTAACAATTAACTATCACTTTATTCCCCCGTGCAGAGGATACCATGTGTAAATTAACAATTAACTGTAACTTTATTCCCTGATGTGCAGGATACAATGTATGCATTGCCCATTAACTGTAACAGTATTCCCAGGTGTGGAGGATACCATGTGTAAATTCACAATTAATTGTAACTTTATTAACTAGTACAAAGGATACCATATGTAAATTAACATTTAACTGCAACTTCTTCCATGGTCTGGCTAATTACATGTGCAATTAAAAACTAACTGTTAATTTATTCCCCGGTGCAGAGGATACCATGTGTAAATTGACAAATAACTGTAACTTTATTCCCTGGTGTAGAGTTAACCATGTGTTAATTAACAATTAACTGTAACTTCATTCCCCGGTATAGAGGATACCATGTGTAAATTAAGAATTAACTGGAGCTTTATTCCCCAGTGTACAGGATACAATGTGTAAATTAACAATTAAATGTAATTTATTCCCCGGTGTAGAGGATAACATGTGTAAATTCACGATTAATTGCAGCTTTATTCACTAGTGTAAAAGATACCACGTGTAAATTAACAATTAACTGTAACTTCTTCTATGTTGTAGCTGATTACATGTGCAATTAAAAATTAACTGTAAATTTATTCCCCGGTGCAGAGTATACCATTTGTAAATTATCAATTAACTGTAACTTTATTCCCTGGTGTAGAGTTTACTATGTGTAAATTAACAAATAACTTTAACTTTATTTCCTTTTGTAGAGTATACAATGTGTAAATTATCAGTGAACTGTAACTTATTTCCGCGGTGTAGCGGATACCATGTGTAAGTTATCTATAAACTGTAAATTTCTTCCCTGGTGTGGAGAACACTGTGTGTAAATTAACAATTAACTGTAAATTTATTCCCCTGTATAGAGGATACCATGTGTAAATTAACAATTAACTGTAGCTTTATTCCCCGGTATACAGGATACCATGTGTAAATTAACAATTAAATGTAATTTATTCCCCGGTGTAGAGGATAACATGTGTAAATTAAAAAATAACTGTAACTTTATTTTGGGTGTGGGGGATACCAGGTGTAATTTTACAGTTAACTGTAACTTTATTCCCTGATGTACAGGATACAATGCATACATTGCCCATTAACTGTAACTTTATTCACTGGTGTAAAGGATACCATGTGTAAATTAACAATTATCTGTAACTTCTTCCATGTTGCAGGGGATAACATGTTCAATTAACAATTAACTGTACCTTTATTTCCCGGTGTAGAGATACCATGTGTAAATTTACAATTAACTGTAATTTTATTCCCCGGTGCAGAGGATACCATGTATAAATTAAGAAACAACTGAACATTATTCCCTGGTGTACATGATGCCATATGTAAATTAACAATTAAACGTACCTTTATTCCGCGGTGTAAAGGATACCTTGCTAAATGAACAGTTAACTGTAACTTTTTTCCTGGGTGCAGAGGATACCGTGTGCAAACTAACAATTAACTGTACCTTTTTTCCCTGGTGTGGAGGATACCATGTGTAAATTAACAATTAACAATAACTTTACTCCCCAGTGTAGTGGAAACCTTGTGTAAATTATCAATTAACTGTAACTTTATTCCCTCGTGTAGAGGATTACATGTGTAAATTAACAATTAACTGTAACTTTTTATACAGCTGTACAGGATACCAGGTGAAAATTCCCAATTAACTGTAACTTTACGCCCCATTGTACAGGATACCATGTGTAAATGAACAATTAACTGTAACTTTAATCCCCTGCGTATCGGATACCATGAGTAAATTAACAATTAACTGTAACTTTATTCGCTGGTGTAGATGATACCATGTTTAAATTAACAATTAACTGTTAATTTATTCCCCGGTGTAGAGGACACCTTCTGGAAATTATCAATTTAATGTGACATTAATTCCTGTTTAGAGGATACATGTATATATTAACAATTAACTGTAACTTTATTCCCCGGTGTGGAGGATACCATGTGTAAAGTAAAAAATAACTGTAGCGTTATTACCAGGTGTAGAGGATACCATGTGTAAATTAACAATTAACTGTAACTTTATTCCCTGGTGTGGAGGATACCATGTGTAAATTAGCAATTAACTGTAACTTTATTCCCTGGTGTTGAAGATACCGTTTGTACATTTTTAATTAACTGTAATTTATTCACTGCTGTGGAGGATACCATGTGTAAATTAACAGTTAACTGTAACTTTATTCACCGGTGTAGAGGATACCAGGTTTAAATTAAAAATTAACTGTAAGTTTATTCCGTGGTGTGGAGAATACCGTGTGTAAATTAACAATTAACTGTAACATTATTCCCTGGTGTGGAGCTTAGCAGGTGTAAATTAACAATTAACTGTAACTTTATTCCGTTGTGTGGAGAATACCGTGTGTAAATTAACAATTAACTGTAACATTACTCCCTGGTGTGGAGGATTTCATGTGTAAATTATCAATTAACTGTAACGTTATTCCCCGGTGTAGAGGTTACCATGTGTAACTTGACAATTAACTGTACCTTTATTACCTGGTGTAGAGGATACCATGTGTAAATTAACAATTAACTGTAACATTATTCCGTGGTGTGGAGATTACCATGTGTTAATTAACAATTAACTGTAACATTATTCCCTGGTGTGGATGCTACCATATGTAAATTAACAATTAACTGTAACTTTATTCCCCGGTGTAGAGAATAACATGTGTAAATTTACAAATATCTGTAACGTTATTCCCCGGTGTAGTGGATACCATGTGTAAATTAACAATTAATTGTAACTTTATTCCCTGGTGTGGTTGATACTAGGTGTAAATTAACAATTAACTGTAACTTTATTCCCTGTTGCTTAGGATACCAGGTGTAAATTAACAATTATCTGCAACTTTATTACAAAGTGTGGACGATATCATGTGTAAATTAACAAATATCTGTAACTTTATTCGCTGGTGTAGAGGATACCAGTTGTAAATTAACAATTAACTGTAAATTTATTCCCTGGTGTGTAGGATTTCATGTGTAAATTAACAATTAACTGTAACTTTATTCCCTCGTGTGGAGGATACCATGTGTAAAGTAACAATTAACTGTAACTTTATTCCCAGGTGTAGAGGATACCAGGTGTAAATTAACAATTAACTGTAACTTTATTCCGTGGTGTGGAGAATACCGTGTGTAAATTAACAATTAACTGTAACATTATTCCGTGGTGTGAAGGATAACATCTGTAAATTTACAAATATCTCTAACATTATTCCCCGGTGTAGAGGATACCAGGTGTAAATTAACAATTAAATGTAACTTTAATCCCCGGTGTAGAGGATACCATGTGTAAATTAACAATTAACTGTAACTTTATTCGCTGGTGTGGAGGATACAATGTGTAAATTAACAATTAACTGTAACTTTACTCCCTGGTCAATGGATACCATGTGTAAATTAACAATGATCTGTAACATTATACCCCGGTGTTGAGGGAACCATGTGTAAAGTAACAATTAGCTGTAACTTTATACCCTGGTCTAGAGGAAACCATATGTAAATTAACAATGATCTGTAACTTTATACCCCGGTGTAGAGGGTCCCATTTGTAAATTACCAAATAACTGTAACTTTATTCCCCCGGTGTAGAGGATACTATGTGTAACTTAACAATTAACTGTACCTTTATTCCCCGGTGTAGAGGATGCCATGTGTAAATTAACAATTAACTGTAACTTTATTCCCCGGTGTGCTGGATACCATGTGTAATTTAACAATTAACTGATACTTTATTCCCTGGTGCAGGGGATACCAGGTGTACATTAACAATTAACTGTAACTTTATTAGCGATGTAGAGGATACCATCTGTAAGTCAACAATTAACTGACACTTTAAGCCCTGTTGTAGAGGATATCATGTGAAAATTTACAATTAACTGTTATTTATTCCCTGATGTAGAGGATACCAGATGAAAATTAACAATTACCAGTAACTTTATTCCCTGGTGTAGAGGTGACCATGTGTAAATTCCCAATTAACTGTAACTTTATTCCCTGGTGTGGAGGATACCATGTGTAAATTAGCAATTAACTGTAACTTTATTCCCTGGTGTTGAAGATACCGTTTCTACATTTTTAATTAACTGTAATTTATTCACTGCTGTGGAGGATACCATGTGTAAATTAAAAGTTAACTGTAACTTTATTCCCCGGTGTAGAGGATACCAGGTTTAAATTAACAATTAACTGTAAGTTTATTCCGTGGTGTGGAGAATACCGTGTGTAAATTAACAATTAACTGTAACATTATTCCCTGGTGTGGAGGTTAGCATGTGTAAATTAACAATTAACTGTAACTTTATTCCGTTGTGTGGAGAATACCGTGTGTAAATTAACAATTAACTGTAACATTACTCCCTGGTGTGGAGGATTTCATGTGGAAATTAACAATTAACTGTTACTTTATTCCCTGATGTAGAGGATACCATATGAAAATTAACAATTACCAGTAACTTTATTCCCTGGTGTAGAGGATACCATGTGTAAATTCCCAATTAGCTTTAACTTTACGCACCTTTGTAAAGGATACCAGGTGTAAATTAACAATTAAGTGTAACTTTATTCCCCGGTGTAGAGGATACCATGTGTAAATTAACAATTAACTGTAACTTTATTCCCCGTTGTGCAGGATACCATGTGTAAATTAACAATTAACTGTAACTTTATTCCCCACTGCAGAGGAAACCATGTGTAAATTAACATTAAACTGTAACTTTATTCGCTGGTGTAGAAGATACCATGTTTAAATTAACAATTAACTGTAACTTTATACACTGGTGTAGAGGACACCATGTGTAAATGAACAATTAACTGCAACTTTATTCACTGCTGTGGAGGATACCATGTGTAAAGTAACAATTAACTGTAAATTTATTCACTGGTGTAGAGGATACCATGTGTAAATTAACATTTAACGGTAAAGTTATTCCCCCGGTGTAGAGGATACTCAGTTTAAATTAACAATTACCTGTAACATTAATACCTGGTGTCGAGGATACCATATGTAAATTAACAATTAACTGTAACTTTAAAACCTGATGTAGAGGATACCAGGTGCAAATTAACAGTTAACTGTAACGTTATTCAACGTTGTAGAGGATATCCAGTGTAAATTAAAAATTAACTGTAGATTTATTCCCTGGTTTAGAGGGTCCCATGTGTAAATTAACGATTAACTGTAACTTTATTCCCTGCTGAAGAGTATACCATGTGTAAATCAGTAATTAACAGTAACATTATTCCCTGGGATAGAGGATACCATGTGTAAATTAACAATTAACTGTAAGTTTATTCGCGGTGTAGAGGATACAATGTGTAAATTAACAATTAACTGTAACTTTATTCCCCGGTGTAGAGGTTACCATGTGTAAGTTAACAATTAACTGTAACTTTTTTCCCCGGTATGGAGGATAAAATCTGCAAATTAACAATTAACTGTAACTTTATTCCCTTGTGTAGAAGATAGCATATGTAAATGAACAATTAACTGTAACTTTATACCCCGGTGTAGAGGGTACCATGTGTAAATTAACAATTAACAGTAACGTTATACCCTGTTGTAGAGGATACCATGAGTAAGTTAACAATGCTGTAATTTTATTCCCTGGTGCAAAGTATACCATATGCAAATTAACAATTAACTGTAACTTTATTCCCTGGTGTAGAGGATACAATGTGTAAATTAACAATTAAGTGTAATTTTATTCCCAAGTGTGGAGGATATCATGTGTAAATTAACAATTAACTGTAACTTTATTCCCCGGTGTAGAGGATACCAGGTGTAAATTAACAATTAACTGTAACTTTATTCCCCGGTGTAGGGGTTACCATATGTAAGTTTACAATTATCTGTATCATCATTCCCCGGTGTAGAGGATACCATGTGTAAATTAACAATTAACTGTAACTTTATTCCCCGCTGTAGAGGATGCAAGGTGTATATTGACAATTAACGGTAACTTTATTCCCTGATGTGGAGGATACCATGTGTAAAATAACAATTAACTGTAACTTTATTCACTGCTGTGGAGGATATCATGTTTAAATTAACAATTAACTGTAACTTTTTACCCCGGTGTAAGGGGTGCAATTTGTAAATTACCAATTAACTGTCACTTTATTCCCTGGTCTGGAGGATATCATGTGTAAATTATCAATTCACTGTAACTTTATTCCCCGGTGTTAATGATGCCATGTGTAACTTCACAATTAACTGTACCTTTATTACCTGGTGTAGAGGATATCTTGTGTAAATTAACAAGTAACGGTACCTTTATTACGTGGTGTAGAGGATACCATGTGTAAATTAACAATTAACTGTAACATTATTCCCTGGTGTGTGAGATACCATGTGCAAATTAACATTGAACTGTAATTTTATTCCACGGTGTAGAGGATACCATGTGTAAATTAACAATTAACTGTGACATTATTCCCTGGTGTCCAGGATACCATGTGTACATTCACAATTATCTGTAACTTTGTACCCCGGTGTAAAGTATTCCATGTGTAAATTAACAATTATATCTAACTTCTTCCATGGTGTAGAGGATACAATGCGTAAATTAACATTTAACTGTAACATTATTCCCTGGTGTGTAAGATACCATGTGCAAATTAACATTGAACTGTAATTTTATTCCACGGTGTAGAGGATACCATGTGAAAATTCACAATTAACTGTAACTTTACGCCCCGTTGTACAGGATACCATGTGTAAATTAACAATTAACTGTAACTTTATTCCCCTGCGTAGTGGAAACCATGTTTAAATTAACAATTAACTGTATTTCGATTCGCTGTTGTAGAAGATACCATGTTTAAATTAACAATTAACTGAAACTTTATTATCCAATGTAGAGGGTACCATGTGTAAATTGACAAATAACTGTAACTTTAGTCCCTGGTATAGAGGATAGCATGTGCAAATTAACAATTAAATGTAACTTTATTTCCCTGTATAGAGTATACCATGTGTAACTTAACAATTAACTGTAACTTTATTCCCCGGTGTAGAGGACACCTTCTGGAAATTCTCAATTTAATGTAACATTATTTCCTGTTGTAGAGGATACCATGTATATATTAACAATTAACTGTAACTTTATTCCCCGGTGTAGAGGATACCATTTGTGAATTAACAATGTACTGTAACTTTATTTCTTGGTGTAGAGAATAGCATGTGTAAATTAACAATTAACAGTAACTTTATTCCCCGCTGTAGACGATATCATGTGTACATTAACAATTATCAAAAACTTTTTTCCATGGTGTTGAGGATACAATGTGCAAATTACCAATTAACTGTAACTTTATTGTCCAATGTAGAGGATACCATGTGTAAATTGACAAATAACTGTAACTTTATTCCCTAGAGTAGAGGATACCATGTGTAAATTAACAATTAACTGTAAATTTATTCTCCGGTGCAGAGGATACCATGTGTAAATTAACAATTAAATGTAACTTTATTCCCTGATGTGGAGAATACCATGTGTAAATTAACAATTAAATGTAACTTTATTTCTCTGTATTGAGTATACCATGTATAAATTAACAATTAACTGTAACTTTATTCCCCGGTGTCGAGGATACCATGTATAAATTAACAATAAACTGTAACGTTATTATCAGGTGTGGAGGATACCATGTGTATATTATCGATTAACTGTAACTTTATTCCCTGGTGTAGAGTACACTATGTTTAAATTAACAAATAACTTTAACTTTATTTCCTGTTGTAGAGTACAACATGTGCAAAGTACCAATTAACTGTAACTTTTTTCCGCGGTGTAGCGGATACCATGTAAAAGTTATCAATAAACTGTAACTTTATTCCCTGTTGTGGAGATTACCGTGTGTAAATTAACAATTAAATGTAACTTTATTCCCCGGTCTAGAGGATAACATGTGTAAATTAAAATTTAATTGTAACTTTATTCCCCGGTGTGGGGGATACCATGTGTAAATTAACAATTAACTGTAACTTCAATCCGATAGTTTAGCGGATATGATATGTAAATTAACAATTAACTATCACTTTATTCCCCCGTGCAGAGGATACCATGTGTAAATTAACAATTAACTGTAACTTTATTCCCTGATGTGCAGGATACAATGTATGCATTGCCCATTAACTGTAACAGTATTCCCAGGTGTGGAGGATACCATGTGTAAATTCACAATTAATTGTAACTTTATTAACTAGTACAAAGGATACCATGTGTAAATTAACATTTAACTGTAACTTCTTCCATGGTCTGGCTAATTACATGTGCAATTAAAAACTAACTGTTAATTTATTCCCCGGTGCAGAGGATACCATGTGTAAATTGACAAATAACTGTAACTTTATTCCCTGGTGTAAAGTTAACCATGTGTTAATTAACAATTAACTGTAACTTCATTCCCCGGTATAGAGGATACCATGTGTAAATTAAGAATTAACTGGAGCTTTATTCCCCAGTGTACAGGATACAATGTGTAAATTAACAATTAAATGTAATTTATTCCCCGGTGTAGAGGATAACATGTGTAAATTCACGATTAATTGCAGCTTTATTCACTAGTGTAAAAGATACCACGTGTAAATTAACAATTAACTGTAACTTCTTCTATGTTGTAGCTGATTACATGTGCAATTAAAAATTAACTGTAAATTTATTCCCCGGTGCAGAGTATACCATTTGTAAATTATCAATTAACTGTAACTTTATTCCCTGGTGTAGAGTTTACTATGTGTAAATTAACAATTAACTTTAACTTTATTTCCTTTTGTAGAGTATACAATGTGTAAATTATCAGTGAACTGTAACTTATTTCCGCGGTGTAGCGGATACCATGTGTAAGTTATCAATAAACTGTAAATTTCTTCCCTGGTGTGGAGAACACTGTGTGTAAATTAACAATTAACTGTAAATTTATTCCCCTGTATAGAGGATACCATGTGTAAATTAACAATTAACTGTAGCTTTATTCCCCGGTATACAGGATACCATGTGTAAATTAACAATTAAATGAAATTTATTCCCCGGTGTAGAGGATAACATGTGTAAATTAAAAAATAACTGTAACTTTATTTTGGGTGTGGGGGATACCAGGTGTAATTTTACAGTTAACTGTAACTTTTTTCCCTAGTATACCATGTGTAAATTAACAATTAACTGTAACTTTATTCCCCGGTGTCGAGGATACCATGTATAAATTAACAATAAACTGTAACGTTATTATCAGGTGTGGAGGATACCATGTGTAAATTATCGATTAACTGTAACTTTATTCCCTGGTGTAGAGTACACTATGTCTAAATTAACAAATAACTTTAACTTTATTTCCTGTCGTAGAGTACAACATGTGCAAAGTACCAATTAACTGTAACTTTTTTCCGCGGTGTAGCGGATACCATGTGAAAGTTATCAATAAACTGTAACTTTATTCCCTGGTGTGGAGATTACCGTGTGTAAATTAACAATTAAATGTAACTTTATTCCCCGGTCTAGAGGATAACATGTGTAAATTAAAATTTAATTGTAACTTTATTCCCCGGTGTGGGGGATACCATGTGTAAATTAACAATTAACTGTAACTTCAATCCGATAGTTTAGCGGATATGATATGTAAATTAACAATTAACTATCACTTTATTCCCCCGTGCAGAGGATACCATGTGTAAATTAACAATTAACTGTAACTTTATTCCCTGATGTACAGGATACAATGTATGCATTGCCCATTAACTGTAACAGTATTCCCAGGTGTGGAGGATACCATGTGTAAATTCACAATTAATTGTAACTTTATTAACTAGTACAAAGGATACCATGTGTAAATTAACATTTAACTGCAACTTCTTCCATGGTCTGGCTAATTACATGTGCAATTAAAAACTAACTGTTAATTTATTCCCCGGTGCAGAGGATACCATGTGTAAATTGACAAATAACTGTAACTTTATTCCCTGGTGTAGAGTTAACCATGTGTTAATTAACAATTAACTGTAACTTCATTCCCCGGTATAGAGGATACCATGTGTAAATTAAGAATTAACTGGAGCTTTATTCCCCAGTGTACAGGATACAATGTGTAAATTAACAATTAAATGTAATTTATTCCCCGGTGTAGAGGATAACATGTGTAAATTCACGATTAATTGCAGCTTTATTCACTAGTGTAAAAGATACCACGTGTAAATTAACAATTAACTGTAACTTCTTCTATGTTGTAGCTGATTACATGTGCAATTAAAAATTAACTGTAAATTTATTCCCCGGTGCAGAGTATACCATTTGTAAATTATCAATTAACTGTAACTTTATTCCCTGGTGTAGAGTTTACTATGTGTAAATTAACAAATAACTTTAACTTTATTTCCTTTTGTAGAGTATACAATGTGTAAATTATCAGTGAACTGTAACTTATTTCCGCGGTGTAGCGGATACCATGTTTAAGTTATCTATAAACTGTAAATTTCTTCCCTGGTGTGGAGAACACTGTGTGTAAATTAACAATTAACTGTAAATTTATTCCCCTGTATAGAGGATACCATGTGTAAATTAACAATTAACTGTAGCTTTATTCCCCGGTATACAGGATACCATGTGTAAATTAACAATTAAATGTAATTTATTCCCCGGTGTAGAGGATAACATGTGTAAATTAAAAAATAACTGTAACTTTATTTTGGGTGTGGGGGATACCAGGTGTAATTTTACAGTTAACTGTAACTTTTTTCCCTAGTACACCATGTGTAAATTAACAATTAACTGTAACTTTATTCCCTGATGTACAGGATACAATGCATACATTGCCCATTAACTGTAACTTTATTCACTGGTGTAAAGGATACCATGTGTAAATTAACAATTATCTGTAACTTCTTCCATGTTGCAGGGGATAACATGTTCAATTAACAATTAACTGTACCTTTATTTCCCGGTGTAGAGATACCATGTGTAAATTTACAATTAACTGTAATTTTATTCCCCGGTGCAGAGGATACCATGTATAAATTAACAAACAACTGAACTTTATTCCCTGGTGTACATGATGCCATATGTAAATTAACAATTAAACGTACCTTTATTCCGCGGTGTAAAGGATACCTTGCATAAATGAACAGTTAACTGTAACTTTTTTCCTGGGTGTAGAGGATACCGTGTGCAAACTAACAATTAACTGTACCTTTTTTCCCTGGTGTGGAGGATACCATGTGTAAATTAACAATTAACAATAACTTTACTCCCCAGTGTAGTGGAAACCTTGTGTAAATTATCAATTAACTGTAACTTTATTCCGTAGTGTAGAGGATACCATGTGTAACTTAACAATTAACTGTAACTTTATTCCGTTGTGTAGAGGATACCATGTGTAAATTACCATTTACCTGTAACTTTATTTGCCGTTACAGAGGATGACATGTGTAAATTAACAATTAACTGTAACTTTATTCCCTCGTGTAGAGGATTACATGTGTAAATTAACAATTAACTGTAACTTTTTATACTGCTGTACAGGATACCATGTGTAAATTCACAATTAACTGTAACTTTATTCACTGGTGTGAAGGATACCATTTGTAATTTAGCAATGAACAATTAAATGTAACTGGTAGTATAGATAAGGGAGAACCAGTGGATATGGTGTATCTTAACTTTCAGAAGGCTTTTGATAAGGTCCCGCATAAGAGATCAGTGTGCAAATTTGAAGCACATGGGATTGGGGATAAGGTACTGATTTGGATAGAGAACTGGTTAGCAGACAGTAAGCAAAGTCTTGGAATAAATGTGTCTTTTTCCGAGTGGCATGCATTAACTAGTGGGGTACCGCAGGGATTGGTGCGAGGTTCCCAGCTATTCACAATATATATTAATGATCTAGACGAGGGAAATAGATGTAATATCTCTAAGTTCGCAGAAGACACAAAGCTGGGTGGTCGTGTGTGCTGTGAGGAGGATGCAGATAAACTCAGTATGATTTGGACACGTTGGGTGATTGGGCAGATGCATGGCAGATGTAGTATAATGTGGATAAATGCGAGGTTATCCACTTTGGTGGCAAAAACAGGAAGGCAGATTATTTTCTGCACAGCAATAGATTTGGAAAAGGGGAAGTGCAACGAGATCTGGGTGTCCTTGTGCAGCAGTCGCTGAAGGTTAGCATGCAGGTGCAGCAGGCGGTTAAGAAGGCAAATGGTATGTTGGCCTTCATAGCGAGAGGATTCGAGTACAGGAGCAAGGATGTCTTGCTGCACTTGTACAAGGCCTTGGTGAGACCAAACCTTGAGTATTGTTTGCAGTTTTGGTCGCCTTATCTGAGGAAGGATGTTCTTGCATGGAGGGAGTGCAGCGAAGATTTACCAGACTGATACCTGGGATGGCAGGAATGACGTATGAAGAGAGATTGCGTCGATTGTGCTTATATTCGCTGGAGTTTAGAAGAATGAGAGGGGATCTTATTGAAACTTATAAAATTCTAACTGGACTAGACAGACTAGATGCAGGAAGGATGTTCCCGATGGCGCAGGGTCGAGCGGCCGAATGGCCTACTCCTGCTCCTATCATCTATGTTTCTATGTTTACGTCGAGGGGTCTGTTGGACTCATCTGTCGACAGTAGCTGGTTCCGGACCTGGGGCGAGGAGGTTTCTACAGCTCCCATGTCCTGTCCACCTTCATTTGAATCATATTGTACCTGTGGAGGCGCCACTTCAGGCAAGGGCGTCTCATTGGGTGTTGGTGTCCCATTAGGCACCCCTTCTTCATCATCCCATTGGAGCGGATTCAATCTCACTTGCTCATGATCGTGGTTTATTGTCTTCTTGACCTGCTTGTGGGCTGAAAAAGCTTCATCTGGTATATGTGAAACCATTTGATTTTTGGGTAACTAAACCGCATATACCATTGGACAAGCTTTGTCAACAAAGTTCTACGGCCCCTTGCAGAGGGTTTCAAAAAATCCCACCCTCGCATAGTTCGTACAATTACCTGGCTCTCTACTTCCCACTCCTGAGGTTTACTCGGAGCCAAGTGTAATCGGTTGCGTTGGTGTGCCTTCCCAATGGTGTGGGCGGTCCTCAAGTTCTGTTCTTTCAAATTTGCCCACAGGTCACACAGGTATTTGTCCAGAGTGACTTCTTTAATGTGTTTATCAATCAAAGTGGGACCAACAGGTGCGTGGGGGTTCGCATGGGTCTCGCCGTTACCAATTCATGAGGGGAGTGACCCGTTACTTTGGATTTGCTACATACATAGCCCCATAAGGATTAGAGGAAGTTTCTGATCCACTTAGTGTGCTGATTGTTTAATTCCTTTCGCAGGGCCAACTTCAACGTACGGTTCATTCTTTCCACAATTCCCGATGATTGCGGGTTGTTGCTCACATGCCATTTCACTTCAATTCCAAACAATTTCAGAGCGGCTTGCATTACCTGACCTGAACAATGACTTTCCTGACCCATCTGGAGAATACCTCTCTAAATAGGGTCTTGGCCGTCCACGAGGCTGTGGCCGACTTGCCGGAGAAGACTTCTACCCACCCGCTAATATTGCACCATCAACACCCTTCTGTCCCCCTGATTAAAAGAAACACGAGACAATCCATTGTGTCTTGCCTAGCGCCCAATGGGTTAATTCGTCAGTTCCTGATGATCTCTGTCACTGTCACCGTGGAGAAACATTCACTTAAAATTCAGAACCTTAAATTTAATAATGCCCAATAACATAAAATGTTATTAATTGTTTAAAACAACTCAACACTCATCAATAGCATTTCTGTTTATTCCTGGTCACGCATACATGAAATTGGTCAGAATTTTTATTTAAAAACAATTGTTGATGTGATTGCCTCATGTCCAGAACTAGAGGCTTTCACACAATTTACATCAACCAGAATTTCTTGCATTGGAGGCAGCTCAGCAGCCTTATTTACCACACACCGTGCATTTATTCACTCCAAAACTGTCTTAATCTGCCTCGCAATTCCCCCTGTCTAATCCCTTTTATTTCTGAACTACTCTTTACTCTAGTGCGGGTTGTCTCTCCAAGTTGTCTGTGCACCTTGTATATTCTCTCTAATGCTTCATCCTGGTGCCCATACCCCTGCAAATTAGTTTCAACTCCCCACAGCACTAATTAAACGTGAGGACATTGGTCCCAGCCCTTTTGAGCAACAATCTTCCGCCGTAAACAGGTCCCTCCTGCCCCAGAACTGGTCCCAGTGCCTCAGGAATCTGAAGCCCTCCTTCCTGCACCATTTCTCGAGCCACGCGGTTAACCTCTCTTATCTTACTGCTCCTACACTCAGTAACAAATGGTACTCGGAGTAAGCCACAGATTATTATCTTTGAGGTCCTGCTCTTTAACTTCATCCTCAGCTCCTGAAGCAACTCAACCATTTTGCTACTTACTTCATTGGTCCCAACATGGACCACGAATTCTGGCTGTTGCCTTCCCCTCTCAAAATGTTCTGCAGCTGTTCAGTGACATCCTTTACACTGGCAGAAGGTGGTACAGCGGTTGCAGAAACCCCTGTCTGTTCCCCTGACTATCGAATCCCCGATAACCACTGCATTTCTACACTTTGCTGTGCTCCCTTTGCAGTTTTTTTTGCCGCACTTTGCCGTGGATGTGCTCTAGACTGCAGTCCCCCGAGGTGTCGTCACCCTCCTGATATTCAGCACTCGAAACCGGTTTGAGATGCCAGAATCCCGTAGGATTACTGCTCTGCCTGCCTCTTCCTACTCTGCCAGATGGCCACCCATTTACTATCCTCCTGAAATCTCTGTTGCTGCGGGTGTCCACCTCCTGGAACGTGTGTTGCAGTAAATTATCAGCCCCGCACATGCCCTGCAGTGACTCCAGCTGCTGCTCAAGCTCAGAAACCCTGAGCTCCAGTTCGAGCAGCTGGAGGCACTTCCTGCACACGTGGTTATCCAGGACAGATGAAGCGTTCTGGAGTTCCCGCATAGCACAGGAATTGCAGGAATCGGGCCTCAGCTTTCCCATCATTTTATTTCAAAGCCAATGTGCTTATGGTATAGAAATAAGTTTTTAGTTTAGTATCCCCTTATTCCTACAATTTGCTTAATCATTTATGTATAACAGATTGTTATTTAATACAATTCAGCGCCCTTAAATGTTGTATCCACTATTTAGTTAATTTTAAGTTATCCTGTTAAATCTACCTAAATATTCTGATTATTTACCAATTTAATGTTGCCCCTTGGTTTAAATTACTGAGCACCTCCTTCCCCCTATGCACCGAATCCCCACCTTCCATCCATCCTGCGTAAAAAAAATCTCCTCTTCTCGCCTCTGGTTCTTTTGCCAATCACCTTAAATCTGTGTTCTCTGGTTACCGACCCTTCTGCACTGGAAACAGTTTCTCCTTATTTACTCTATCAAAACTTTACATGAGATTGAACACCTCCATCAAATCTCCTCTTAACTTTCTCTGTTCTAAGGAGAACAGCCCCAGTTTATCCACTTAGCAGAAGTCTTTCATCCCCGGTACATTCTGGGAAATCTCCTTTGCACCCTCCCCAAGGCCTCGACCTCCTTCCTAACGTGAGGGGCCCAGAATTGGACACAATATTCTATCTAACCAGCGTTTTATAAAGATTGAGAATAACTTCCCTGCTTTTGTACACTATGCCGCTATTTATAAAGCCAAAGATTCCGTATGCTTTTTTAACAGTCTTCTCAACTTGGGGGTGCTTGTTCTCTGTACCTTCACCCCCTTTAAAATTGTACCGTTTAGTTTATATTGACTCTCCTCGTTCTTTCTACCAAAATGAATCACTTAACTCTTCAGGAGAATATATTGAAACTATTGAAAGGCAAATTTGGGACTGATATCAGCAGATTCTTTACATGAAGGGTAAACAATTCAATGGAATGGAATGGAATGAGTAGGGTCGTGAGGCAAGCATCCCAAAATTATTGGAGAATTGTAGATGCTGTGGCTTGGGGGAGGAATTTTCGGCTGTTTCTGGATGAATGAACTAAGATCAGTGGAGGTCATTATTTCTATCTATTTGGTGTAGTATTTCCTGGGGATCTCCGTTATTGTCACAATGGACCAGAAACCGCAAGTTGTGCAACATGACCTGGGAACAATGCTTCCCATGATCCCCTGTGTCCCCTCTCCACACACCAAGCACTTGCTCTTCACGGAGCCCTTATCAGCCTCTTCTCTGAAGCATGATGTTCTTTCTGGGGATGAGCACTCATTTGAAGGTAAACTTTCGACTTTTACCAGCGAGTCGCAATTCTCTCCTTCTTCCTTTACTTTCCCAGCTTTCTTCATTCTGTTGAGCCTTTTCTTTTCGACAGCTCCTGTCCGATCTAAGAGGGGATCCTCGTCACTGTCGTGGACATCCTCTGCCTCCCAGTGTTTAGATTTTCGCTTCCGAGAAACTGGTAAGAAAGCAAATTGTGCGGCTATTTCTCTTAGTTTTGAAGAACACAGAAAATTACAGAAATTTCTACTAATGTCGAAAGTACCTCCCTCTTAATCGCTATTACTGAAGATTGTGTGCGCTTATGTGTATTGCTGCAGTGATTTCAAATCTCTCCTTGGCCACGCCTCTCACTATCTCTGCAATCTCCTCCAGCCTCACATCTCTCCTCGATCTCTGCTCTCCTCTAATTCTGGTATCTTGAGCATCCCCGTTTTTAATCGCTCCACCATTGGTTGCCGTGCCTTCAGCTGCCAAGGCCCTAAGCTCTGGAATTATCTCCCTGAACCTCAACGCCTTTCTTTCCTCCGTTAAGACGCTCCTTAAAACCCACCTCTTTAAGCAAGCTTTTGGTCATTGACCAATATGTACCTACACCTTAAGTGGCTCGGTGTCAAGTTTTGTTCAAAAACGCTCTTGTGAAGCACCTTTGGACGTTTTACTACGTTGAAAGCGCGATTTAAATACAAGTTGTTGTTGTTGCAGTGTGAGCAGCGACCGCTCCCAAAGCGGGTAAAAAGCAGAGGTCACTCTATATTACCCTGACAGTGTACCTCCACTTTATACCCAGTGTCAGCATCGAGCACACCCAGGGTTTACCCCCACTTTATAACCAGTGTCAGCATCGAGCACTCCCAGGGCAGGTAGAATACATAGCTCCCTCTACATTACCCTGACAGTGTACCCCCACTTTATATCCAGTGTCAGCATCGAGCACACCCAGGCAGGTACCATACAGAGCTCCCTCTACATTGCCCTGACAGTGTACCTCCACTTTATACCAAGTGTCAGCATCTAACACTCCCAGGGCAGGTACCATACAGAGCTCCCTCTACATTGCCCTGACAGTGTACCTCCACTTTATTCCCAGATTCATCATCGAGCTCTCCCAGAGCACGTACAATACAGAGCTCCCTCTACATTACCCTGACAGTCTACCCCCGACTTTATATCCAATGACAGTATGGAGCACTCCTGGGGCTGGTACAATGTAAAGCTCCATTTACATTACACTGACAGTGTACCTGCACTTTATACCCAGTGTCAGCATCGAACACTCTCAGGGCAGGTAACATACATTGCTCTCTCTACATTGCCCTTACAGAGTACCTCCACTTTATAACCAGTGTCAGCTTCGAGTACTCTCAGGGCAGGTGCCACACAGAGCTCTCTCTATATTACCTAGACGGTGTACCTCCACTTTATATACAGTGTCAGCATCGAACATTCCCAGGGCAGGTACAATCCAGAGCTCATTTACATTGCCCTGAGAGTGTACCTTCACATTATACCCAGTGTAATCATCGAACACTCCCAGAGCAGGTACAATATAGATCTCCCTCTATATTACCCTGAAAGTGTACCCCTACTGTCAGCATCGAGCACTCCTAGGGCAGATCCAATACAGAGCTCCCTCTACATTACCATGACAGTGTACCCCCGACTTTATACCCAGTGACAGTATCGAGCGGTCCTAGGGCAATTACAATACAGAATTCCCTCTACATTACTATGACGACGTAGCCCCACCCTATACCCAGTGTCAGCATCGAACACTCTCAGGGCAGGTAACATACATTGCTCTCTCTACAGTGCCCTTACAGATTACCTCCACTTTATAACCAGTGTCAGCTTCGAGTACTCTCAGGGCAGGTGCCACACAGAGCTCTCTCTATATTACCCAGACGGTGTACCTCCACTTTATATACAGTGTCAGCATCGAACATTCCCAGGGCAGGTACAATCCAGAGCTCATTTACATTGCCCTGAGATTGTACCTTCACATTATACCCAGTGTAATCATCGAACACTCCCAGAGCAGGTACAATATAGATCTCCCTCTATATTACCCTGAAAGTGTACCCCTACTGTCAGCATCGAGCACTCCTAGGGCAGATCCAATACAGAGCTCCCTCTACATTACCATGACAGTGTACCCCCGACTTTATACCCAGTGACAGTATTGAGCGCTCCCAGGGCAGGTACAATCCAGAGCTCCCTCTACATTACTCTGACGGTGTACCCCTACTTCATACGCAGTGTCAGCATGAAGCACTCCCAGGGCAGATACATCAGAACATAAGAACATAAGAAATCGGAGCAGGGTTAGGCCATTCTTCACCTCAAGCCTGTTCCGCCATTCAATAAGATCGTGGCTGATCTGATCTTGGCCTCAACACCACTTTCCTGTCTTTTCCCCATAACACTTGACTCACCTGTATCTCACGGAGCTGTCTATCTCCACCTTGAATATATTCAATGACTCCGCCTCCACAGCTCTCTGGGGTAGAGAATTCCAAAGATTCACGAACCTCTGAGAAAATAAATTCCTCCTCATCCCCATCTTAAATGGGTGACCCCTTATCCTAAAACTATGCCCCTAGTTCTAGATTCCCCCACGAGGGGAAAATCCTCTCTGCATCTACCATTTCAAGCCCCTCAGAATCAATTATGTTTCAATAAGATCACCTCTAATTCTTCTAAACTCCAATGTGTATAGGCCCAACCTGCTCAACCTTTCATCATAAGACAACTCTTTCATCTCGGGAATCAACCTAGTGAAACTTCTCTGAACTGCCTCCAATGCAAGTATAGCCCTCCTTAAATAAGGAGACCAAAACTGTACGCAGTACTCCAGGTGTGGTCTCACCAACGCCCTGTGTAGTTGCAGCAAGACATCTCTACTTTTATACTCCACACCCCTTGCAATGAGGGCCAACATTCCACTTGCCTTCCTAATTAAATGCTGTAACTGCATGCTGACTTTTTGTGTTTCATGTATGAGGACACCCAGATCCCTTTGTACCGCAGCATTCTGTAATCTCACTGCATTTAAATAACATTTTGCTTTTCTATTCTTCCTACCAAAGTGGAAAACCTCACATTTTCCCACATTATACTCCATCTGCCAAATTTTTGCACACTCAGTTTACCTATCGTTATCCTTTTGTAGACTCGTTGTGTCCTCCTCACAACTTGCTTTCCCAACTATCTTTGTATCGTCAGCAAATTTGGCTACACGACACTCGGTCCCGTCATCCATGTCATTAATGTACATTGCAAATAGTTGAGGCCCCAGCACTGATCCCTGCGGCACCCCACTAGTTACTGATTGCCAATCGGAAAATTACCCATTTATCCCGACTCTGTTTTCCGTTAGTTAGCCAATCCTCTATCCATGCTAATATATTACCCCCAACACCGTGAACTCTTATCGTATGCAGTAACCTTTTATGTGGCACCTTATCGAATGCCTTCTGGAAATCCAAATACAAGACATCTACTGGTTCCCCTTGACCCACCCTGCTCGTTGCATCCTCAAAGAACTGTAATAAATTTGTCAAACACGATATCCCTTTCATAAAACCATGTTGAATCTGCTTGATTGTGTTATGATTTTCTAAATGTCCTGCTGCTACTTGCTTAATAATGGATTCCAGCATTTTCGCAATGACAGATTTTAGGCTAACTGGCCTATAGTTACCAGCTGTCTGTCTCCCTCCTTTACTGAATGGGGGCGTTACATTTGCGGGTTTCCAATCCGCTGGGAGCTTTCTACAATCTGGGGAATTTGGGAAGATTACAACCAATGCATCCACTATCTCTGCAGCCACTCCCTTTTAAGATCCTAGGATGCAAGCCATCTGGTCCAGGGGACTTGTCAGCCTTTCGTCACGTTAGTTTTCATCGTACTTTTTCTCCAGTGATAGATTGTTTTAAGTTCCTCCCTCCCTTTTTCCCATTGATTATCTATTATTATTGGGAAGCTTTTAGTGTCTTCTGCTGAGAAGACAGATACAAAATATTTGTTCAAAGTCTCCATCATTTCCTTGTTTCCTATTATTAATTCCCCAGTCTCATCCTCTAAGGAGCCAACGTTTACTTTAGCTACTCTCTTCCTTTTTAAATACTTGTAGCAGATGTTATTGTCTATTTTTATAATTATTGCTCGTTTACTCTCATAATCTACTTTCTCCCTCTTTATTATTTTTTCAGTCATCCTTTGCTGGTTTTAAAAACTTTCCCTGTCTTCTGGCCTACCACAAATATTCGCAAAATTGTATGCCTTTTCTTTCAATTCGACACAATCCTTAACTTCTTTAAAGGCAGCAAGAGAAACAGAGAGGGAGAGAGAGATAGAGATTGATTGGCACTGACAAAGAGTGAGACAGAGACAGAGGGAAGCATGGACAGAGAGAGAGAGAAAGGGAAATGGGCGAAAGAGAGGAACAGAGGCTGAGAGAGAGAGAGCGGGAGAGAGGGAATAAGAAAAAGGGGGAGAGAGGTAGGGAGACACAGAGAGAGATGAGAAGGGCAGAGAGTGAGTGAGAGACAGAGAATGGGAAGAGAGACAGAGAGGAGGAGATAAAACGACATTGAAAGATAGAGAAAGAGAACGTGAGACAATGGGAGAAACATAGAGAGAGCAACGCAGAGAGATAGGCAGGAACAGACATTAAAAAAATCAGAGATGGAGAGGCAGGTAAAGAGAGGGAGACAGTGCGGGAGAGAGAAAGAAAGAGTCTGAGAGGGTGCGAGAGAGACAGAGGGACAGAAAGAGAAACAGAACCATAGACAGATAGTGAAAGATACAGAGAGAGGGACGCAGCGTCAGAAGGAGGGGGACAAAAGAGATACAAGGAGAAACAAACAGAGAGAGAGACAGAGAGGGAGAGAGAGAGCTGGACAGAGAGTGGGAGAGATAGAGAGAGAACACGAAGGGTGAAAGAGAGACAAGGAGAAACAAAGAACATCGCATTTCTTCCCTAGTGCCCAACACCATGATAGATCTGCAATACATGTTACCTGAAAGAATGCGGGGCCACAACACAAGCCGAGTCTCTCTGTCTCCAGATTGAATCTGGTCCCTCAATTGCCCCCTTGTTGAGCCAGCCCGCTTTTTCTCCCGCATGGGTATCCCCGTGGAGTTTAACGATATTCACTTCTTCAGGACCGGTAGCACTAGCAGCAATTTGAGAGTGGGTTGGAGAATTACCGTCCGTGGCTTGTTTAGCAGCAATATCTATCAACTCATTCCCTTTTTGTATCCAATCCCGTCCTTTCTGGTGGACTTTTACTTTAACAACGGCGAACTCACTGGGCAATTGGGCTGGTTCCTCAAGCGCCTGTACCAGATTTTCATGTTTAATACAGCGGCGGACCTGGGCGAGAAGTGAGTGGAGCAGCGAGGCTATAAAAGCCTGCGGTATCCAGGTAGACCCCTCTTTTACAGCGGCGGACCTGGGCGGGAAGTGAGTAGAGCAGCGAAGCTATAAAAGCCTGCGGTATCCAGGTAGGCACCTCTTTTACAGCGGCGGACCTGGGCGAGAAGTGAGTGGAGCAGCGAGGCTATAAAAGCCTGCGGTATCCAGGTAGGCCCCTCTTTTACAGCGGCGGACCTGGGCGAGAAGTGAGTGGAGCAGCGAGGCTAAAAAGCTATAGAGGGTGATTGCTTTAATAATGCGGGTCGCAGTGATTGCTGGGTAAGTTTTTTTTACCTGTATATAAGTTGGCGGTTTCGAAACCCGAGACACTACGCTTGTAGTGTCCCCCACTCTTCCACCTCCTCTAACCTAAAGGGGGTGAGTGAATATCAGGAGGCCCGGTGAGTATCTAAACTCACTTTCGCGGGCTTTTGTTTGCAGAGGCTGGTCGGGAGCGGAAAGAGCCGAGGCCCCGTGAGTATCTAAACTCACTTTCGTGGGCTTTTGTTTGCAGAGGCTGCTGTCGGGAGCAGAGAGAGCCGAGGCCCGGTGAGTATCTAAACTCACTTTCGCGGGCTTTTGTTTACAGAGGCTGGTGTCCGGAGCGGAGAGAGCCGAGGCCCGGTGACTATCTAAACTCACTTTTGCGGGCTTTTGTTTGCAGAGGTTTACCAATCTCAGACCGGCGGTGGTGTTCCAGAGCCACGTCACGATTCAAAACGTGACGTAGGCAGGAGGGAGCGGCTGATTGGGTGAGTACGGCAGGTTAGTATTTTTACTACTTTATAGTTTGATAGTTAAGGTTCATAGTTTATAAAGTTTCGAAGATCTTAATTTTGTGATTATAATTTCTAGTGCTAGTAACCAAGGGCCCTTGAGTAATTCATTTAATTGAGTGAAATTGGTGGTGTTGATTTGATTTAATTAAAGTTCAATTAATTAAAGGGTAAGTCATGGCAGGACAGCCCAGCACCGTGTTGTGCTCCTCTTGCTCTATGTGGGAAATCAGGGACCCTTCCGGTGTCCCTGACGACCATGTGTGCGGGAAGTGTATCCACCTGCAGCTACTGATAACCCGCATTGCGGCGCTGGAGCTGTGGCTGGATGCATATTGGAGCATTCGCGATGCTGAGAACCTCGTGGATAGAACGTTTAGTGAGTTGGTCACACCGCAGGTGAAGGGTGTACAGGCAGCAAGGGAATGGGTGACCACCAGGCAGAGTAGGAGGTGCAGGCAGGTAGTGCAGGGTTCCCTGTATCCATCCCCCTCTCAAACAGATATACCGCTTTGGATACTGTTGGGGGGGATGACTTAGGGGAAGGCAGCAGCAGCCAACTTCCTGGAACCATGGGAGGCTTTGCTGCACAGGCTGGGAGGAAAAAGAGTGGAAGAGCTATAGTGATAGGGGACTCAATTGTAAGGGGAATAGATAGGTGTTTCTGCGTCCGCAACCGAGACTCCAGGATGGTGTGTTGCCTCCCTGGTGCAAGGGTCAAGGACGTCTCGGAGCGGCTACAGAACATTTTGGAGGGGGAGGGCGAACAGCCAGCTGTCGTGGTGCACATAGGCACCAACGATATAGGTAAAAAAGGGGATGAGGTCCTAAAAGCACAATATAGGGAGTTAGGAGGTAAATTAAAAAATAGGATCTCAAAGGTAGTAATCTCGGGATTTCTACCAGTGCCACGTGCTAGTCAGAGTAGAAATACGAGGATATTTCAAATGAATACGTGGCCAGAGGAATGGTTTAAGGGGGAGGGATTCAAATTCCTGGGACATTGGAACCGGTTCTGGGGGAGGTGGGACCAGTACAAACCGGACGGTCTGCACCTGGGCAAGAGCTGTCAAAGCTATGAATACAACAAGCCCCCAAAAGAACAGCTAAACCTCAATTAAATTTTAAAAAGCCATCACATTAATAAAATAACTATATTTAAATAAATTAACCACATTAAAAAAAAATAATAATTTTTGAAAATATTTAAATTCTTTTTAAAAGTTATAAAAGTAAACTTACGTTTCTTTAAAATCTATAAAAAAGATAAACTTGATGAAAAACTTTAAAAATAATACTTAATTAACTACTTACCTTGTTAAAAGGGGGTCTTACGCCTGCTTTCTTTATGTGTAAAATCTTCAACACTTACCTGCGCGTTCAAACCTGAAAAAAAATATTAAGTGCGCTGCGTGCGCACAACCTGTAGCGTGCACGCGGTTCACTTAGGAACCGCCCCCTTCGCAAAAGCAGAAGTGCCGGTTTCCCGCGCATGCACAGTGCATGCAGGAAACCGGCACTTCGGGACCTAATACGTGAGAGTACACAGTGCGTAATCTCCCGTATTAGGTCTAATTTTCGGGCCCATGTCTAGATCATCTGCAGTTTGCTCACCATTTGCTTTTAATACGCTGGGGTCGAAATCTTGGGGACCTGCAGATTTGTCAATCTTCTGTCTACTTATTTACTCCATTATCATGTATTTACTCATATTAAATCTAGTATATCCCTCTCCTTGATTTATTGCTAGTTTTCCTCGTATCCCTGGTTCTTTACCTTCACCTACCTCCGTGAAGATCGTAACAAAGTAAGTATTTAGCAAGTCTTGGGGACCTTTGTGGTAGTGGATTCGAAGCTCCTCCTATTCCAAGCTATTGAAAACCTGTTACCCCTTTGTACAAGGACATCAAGCTATATATAACTGTGATGTTCGGTGGCAGCAAGCAAATCCAAACTCAACAGGACCGTACCTTGCTATCCCTTGTTACCAGCCCCACAGCCTCCAGTTTCCACAGATTATGCTGACTACCAGCTCATGCCAGCACCATGCACACCAATGGTGGGCTTTTATTCCCTTGACCTTGAGCTCAGCATTCACTCGCCGCCCCCAATCCTTTAGCTGCCTACTTTCGATCAGCTCCAAACTATTGCCTGCTGACCCACTGCGGCCAAAACTGAAAACCAGCCTTGATGACAACGCGGCTCAAATTGTCCATCACGCTCCCTACGGGCCTCCGTATTTCCGACTCCACAAACTAAAATGTATCATGAATGCGGAGCGAAAGTTTTGAAAAGACAAATTCAAACCACATTACTTTGTCTCCTCACTAACTTCCACTGGCTCCCTGTGCTCCAGTGAAAAGATTTGAAGATCCTTGTGCCCCATTCCAATCCATTCGTGCCTGTTTAGCTCCCTCTCTCAAAGATCTCCTCCAGCCATACATCTTTCTGAACCAACTCCATTCCTCTCCCAGTTCTTGTGGCATCAGATCACTCCTCATTTACCGCTCCTTCTGCTCCACCATCAGCAGACGTTCATCAAATCCCTGCACCCTGGACATTTGGACCTCCCGCCCACTGTCATGTACCCTGCCTCCATGCATCCAAATCAATCCTCCATATCTTACGAGGCCCCATCACTCTACCGTTCTTTAGCCTATCTTCAAGCTGCTTAAATTTTCGAAGCATGTCCAACCTCTTTGGTGTCACTCTCGTGTCTCTTGTGCAGTCCTTCAAACGGATGTCAGGAAATGCGTCATCTGAATGGCAGGCCTGGCCTTCAAAGATGAATTAAAATAAAATAATTGAAGAGGTCAAAATGGATAATAATTAAGATTTGAGGAGTAACAAGCGCAATATTCCAGGAGCAACAAAAGTAAACCATTAAGTAGCCTGGGAAAGGACAGCGGCTAATCTACCAGGATAGATAAGGGGGAACCAGTGGAGGTGGTATATTTGGATTTTCAGAAGGCATTCCATAAGGTGCCAAACAAGAATTTATTAAACAAAATTTGGTCTCATGGTATTTGGGGGGATATACTAGCATGGATTGAGGATTGGTCAGCGGACAGAAAACAGAGAGTAGGAATAAACGGATCATTTTCGGGTTGGCAGGCTGTAAATAGTGGGGAACTGCATAGATCAGTGCTTGGGCATCAGCTATTCACAATCTACATCAATGATTTTGATGATGGGACCAAATGTAATATATCGATGTTTGCTGATGATACAAAGCTAGGTGAAAATGTAAGTTGTGAGGAGGATGCAAGGAAGCTTCAGGGGGATATAGACAGGCTAAATGAGTGAGCAAGATCATGGTAAATGGAATATAATTTGGAGGAATGTGAAGTAATCCGCTTTGGTAGGAAAAAAAGAACAGCAAAGTATATTTTAAATGGTGAAAGATTTGGAAATGTTGGTGTGCAGAGGGACCTGGGTGTCCTTGTACACGAATCTCTGAAAGTTAACGGTAGATGAATTAACAGCGCAAATAGGTGTAAACGGTAACGATATCAATGCGATTACGGAAACATGGCTGCAGGGTGACAAAAGCTGGGAGCTGAATATCCAAGGGTATTCGATACTTAGAAAGGACAGGCAAAAATAAAAACGAAGTGGGGTGGCGTTGTTAGTAAAGGATGAAATCAGAGAAATAGTGAGAAAGGATATTGGATCTGAAAATCCAGATGTAGAATCAGTCTGGGTGGAGCTAAGGCGAGAAAATATCGGTGGGAGTTGTCTATAGGCCTCCAAACAGTAGTGGTAATGAAGCGGGTGGTATCAAACAGGAAATTAGAGACGCATATAACAAGGGTACTACAGTAAACAAGGGTGACTTTAATCTACATATAGACTGGCCAAACCAAATTAGCAATAATACTGTGCAGGATGAATTCCTGGAGTGTGTACGAGATGCTGTTTTAGACCAGTACGTTGAGGAGCCAACTAGGGAACAGGCTATCCTAGATTGGGTATTGTGAAATGAGAAGGGGTTAATTAATAATCTTCTTGTGCAGCGTCCTTTAGGGAACAGTGACCATAACATGTAGAACTCTTTATTAAGATGGAACGTGAAGAAGTCCAATCCGAAACTAGGGTCCTAAATCGAAAGAAAGGAAGCTACGAAGGTATGAGGAGTGAGTTGGCTATGAATGGTTGGGGAGCTTCATTGAAAGGCATGGTGGTGGATAGGCAATGGCTAACATTTAAGGACCGAATGCATGAATTGCAACAGTTATATATTTCTTTCTGGTGCAAAAACACAAAACGAAAAGCGGCCCAACCATGGCTAAAAAAATAAATTAAGGATAGTATTAGTCCAAAGAGGAATCATATAAAGCTGCCAGAAAAATTAGCAAGCCTGAGGATTGGGAGCAGTTTAGAATTCAGCAGAAAAGGACCAAGAGATTGATTAAGAGGGGAAAAATAGAGCATGAGAGTAAACTTGCAAGGAACATAAAAGCGGACAGTAAAAGCTTCTATAAGTATGTAACACGAAAAAGATTAGTGAAGACAAATGTAGGTCCCTTGCAGTGAGATACGAGAGAATTCTTAATGGGGACAAGGATATCGCAGAGCAATTAAACAAATACTTTGGTTCTCTCTTCACGGAAGAGGACACAAATAACTTCCCAGAAATGCTAGGGAACCAAGGGCCTTGTGAGAAGGAGGAATTAAAGGAAATTAGTATTGGTAAAAAATAGTGCTGGAGAAATTAATAGGACTGAAAGCCGATAAATCCCCAGGGCCTGATAATCTGCATCCTAGGGTACTAAAAGAGATAGCCATGGAAATAGTGCATGCATTTGTTGTCATCTTCTAAAATTCTATATATTATGAAACAGTTCCTACAGATTGTAGGGTGGCAAATGTAACACAACTATTTAAAAAAGGAGGGAGAGAGAAAACAGGGAACTACAGACCGGTTAGCCTAACATCAGTAGTAGCCTGGAGTCTATTATAAAGAATGTGATAACAGGACACTGAGAAAATATCCATGGGATTAGACAAAAGTCAACATGGATTTATGAAAGGGAAATTGTGTTTGACAAACCTACTGGAGTTTTTTGAGGATGTAACTGGTAGAATAGATAAGGGAGAACCTGTGGAGGTGGTGTATTGGGATTTTTAGAAGACCTTTGATAAAGTCCCATATAAGATGTTAGTGTGCAAATTTAAATCACATGTGATTGGGGGTAATATACTGGCATGGACTGAAAATTGGATACCAAACAGGGAAAGAGAGTAGGAATAAATGGGTCTTTTTCGGGGTGGCAGATGCTGACTAGTGGGGTACCGCAGGAATCAGTGCTTGGGCCCCATCTATTCACAATCTGTATTAATCATTTGGATGAGGGAATCAAATCTAATATTTCCCAGTTTGCTGACGACACGAAACTAGGTGGGGTTGTGAGTTGTGAGGAGGATGCAAAGAGGCTTCAAGGCGATTTAGACACGTTGAGTGAGTGAGCAAATACATGGCAGATGCAATATAACGTGGATAAATGTGAAGTTATCCATTTTGGTATGAAAAACAGAACGGCAGAGTATTATTTGAATTGTGATAGATTGGGAAATATTGATGTACAGAGGAGCCTGGGTGTCCTTGTACACCAGTCACTGAAAGCAAACATAAAGGTGCAGCAAGCAGTTAGGAAGGCAAATGGTATTTTGGTCTTCATTGCAAGATGATTTGAATACAGAAGCAGGGATGTCTTTCTACAGTTGTACAGTGTGGTGAGACCACACCTGGAGTACTGTGTGCAGTTGTGGTCTCCTTACATAAAAAGGATATACTTGCCATAGAGGGAGTGCAGCGAAGGTTCACCAGACTGATTCCTGGAATGCTAGGACTCTCGTATGAGGAGAAATTTGGTCGACTAGGCCTGTATTCACTCGAGTTTAGAAGAATGAGAGGCGATCTCATTGAAACGTATAACATTTTGACAGGGCTAGTAGACAGGATACAGCGAGGATGTTTCCCCTGGCTGGGGGTCTAGATCGAGGGGTCACAGTCTCAGGAAATGAGGGGAGGACATATAGGACTATGATGAGGAGAAATTTATTCACTCAGAGGGTGGTGACCTGTGGAATTCTCTGCCACAGAAGGCTGTGGATGCCAAGTAAATGTATATATATAAGAAGGAGATGGATAGATTTCTAGAGACAAAACGAATCACGTGGTATGGGGAGAGCGCGGGAATATGGTATTACATTGAAAAATAGAAGATAGGAGTAGGAGTAGGCCATTCGGCCCCTCGAGCCTGTTCCGCCATTCGATGAGATCATGGCTGATCATCCAAACTCAATACCCTGTACCTGCCTTCTCCCCATATCCCTTGATACCTTTAGCTTCAAGAAATATATCTAACTCATTCTTGAATATATATAATGACTTGGCCTCAACTACCTTCTGTGGTAGAGAATTCCACAGGTTCACCACTCTCTGGGTGAGGAAATTCTTTCTCATTTCTGTCCTAAATAGCTTACCCTTTACCCTTAGATTATGATTCCTGGTTCTGGACTCTCCGACCATCGGGAACATTCTTCCTGCATCTAGTTTGTCCAGACCTGACAGAATTTTATATGTTTCGATGAGATCCCCTCTCATTCTTCTTTACTCCAGCGAGTATAAGCACAATCGACCCAATCTCTCCTCATTTGTCATTCCTGCCATTCCAGGTATCAGCCTTGTGAATCTTCGCTGAACTCCTTCCATGGCAAGAACATCCTTCCTCAGATAAGTCGACCAAAACTGCACACAGTACTCAAGGAGTGGTCTCACCAAGGCCCTGTACAACTGCAGCAGGACATCCCTGTTCCTATAATCAAACCCTTTCGCTATGAAGGCCAAAATACCATTTGCCTTCTTCACCGCCTGCTGCACCTGCATGTTTACCTTCAGCGACTGGTGCACAAGTACACCCAGGTCTCGTTGCACTTCCCCTTCTCCCAATCTATTGCCATTCAGATAATAGTCTGCCTTTCTGTTTTTGACACCAAAGTGGATAACCTCGCATTTATCCACGTTATATTGCATCTGCCACGCTTCTGCCCACTCACCCAAACTGTCCAAATCATCCTAGAGTTTCTCGCTATCCTCCTCGCAGCACACACTGTGTGCAGTTCTGGTCACCTCACTATAGGGGACGTGGAAGCATTGGAAAGAGTGCAAAGGAGATTTACCAGGATGCTGCCTGGTTTGGGGGGGAGGTCTTATGAGGAAAGATTGAGGGAGTTGGGGCTTTTCTCTTTAGAGCGGATGAGGATGAGAGGCGACTTAATAGAGGTTTATAAGATGATGAGGGGGATAGATAGATTGGATGTTCAGAGACTATTTCCTCGGGTAGAGGCAGCTGTTACAAGGGGGCATAACTATAAGGTGCATGGGGGGAGATATAGAAGGGATGTCCGAGGTAGATTCTTTACTCAGAGAGTGTTTGGGGTGTGGAATGGACTGCCTGCTGTGATAGTGGAGTCGGACACTTTAGGAACTTTCAAGCGGTTATTGGATAAGCACATGGAGCACACCAGAGTGATAGGGAGTGTGATAGCTTGATCTTGGTCTCGGACAATGCTCGGCACAACATCGAGGGCCGAAGGGCCTGTGCTGTGCTGTACTGTTCTATGTTCTATGTTCACTCCCAACCAGCTTTGTGTCATCTGCAAACTTGGAGATATTACATTTAGTTCCCTTATCTCTGTCATTAATATATATTGTGAATAGCTGTGGTCCAAGGACCGATCCCTGCGGTACCCCACTAGTCACGGCTTGCCACTCGGCTAAAAGACCCATTAATTCCTACTCTCTGCTTTCTGTCCGCCAACCAGTTCTCTATCCAACTCAATTCCTTGCCCCCAATCCCATGTGCCTTTACTTTACACGCTAATCTCTTATGCGGGACCTTATCGAAAGCCTTTTGAAAGTCCAAATCTATTTTCCAAGTTACATCCTCAAAAAATTCCAGTAGTTTAGTCAAGCAGGATTTATCTTTTGTAAATCCATGTTGAATTTGTCCGATCCTGTCACTACTTTTCAAGTGCTCAGCTATTACATCCTTTTTAATGAATTCTAGCATTATCCGCACTACCGATGTCAGGCTTCGCGCTCTGTAATTCCCTGTTTTCTCTCTACCACCCTTTTTGAATAGTGGGGTAACATTAGCTACCCTCCAACCCATGGGTACAGTATTGAAATAGAGGATCAGCCATGATCATAATGAATGGCGGAGCATGCACGCAGGGGCCAATGGCCTACTCCTGCTGCTATTTTTCTATGTTTCGATGTTTCTAACAAGCAGGTACAGCAAGCAATTAGAAAAGCAACTGATACGTTGGCCTTTATTGCAAGTGGTTTTGAGTATAAAATAGAAGACGTCATACTGCAATAATATAGCGCCCTGGTGAATCACACCTGGAGTATTGTGCACAGTTTTGGACTCCTTAGCTTAGGAAGAGTATACTTGCGATAGAGCGATTGCAACGAAGGTTCACCAGGCGGATTCCTGGGTTTGGGGGATTGTCCTATGAGGACAGATTGAGTAGACTTTGCCTATATTCTCAGTAGTTTAGAAGAATGAGAGTAGATCTAATTGAAACATACAAAATTACTACAGGGGTTGATAGGGTAGATACAGGGAGGATGTTTCCCCTGGCTGGGGAGTCTAGAACCAGGGGTCACAATCTCAGAATAAGGGGTCGGCCATTTAGGACTGAGATGAGGAGAAATTTGTTCACTCAGAGGGTGGTGAATCTTTGGAATTCTCTACCCCACAGGGCTGTGGAGGCTCAATCGTTGAGTATATTCAAGACTGAGATCGATAGATTTTTGGATATTATGCGAATCAGGGGATATGGGTATAGTGCAGGAAAGTGGAGATGAGAAAGAAGATCAGCCATGGCGGAGCAGGCTTAAGGGGCCGAGTGGCCTACTCTTGCTCCTATTTCTTATGTTCTTATGCTATCTAGAGGTTGCTATTGGAACTGCAGAAATAGAGCGGCTCGTTCCCAGGGTCAGCTGCTGTAATTGGGATGTTTCGGGCTCTTGTGTTGATCTCTGTGAGTGTGCAGAATGCAACTGATATCAGGCTAGTGCTGGGGGTGTGAACAAAATAGTCAATGGAGGTGTCAATCAGTCTCGCAGGACAATTCACCCAAGAAGACAACGACGTACCCCAAAGTGCAACCGCCTTCACTTGTATGGTACGGTAGCCTAATGGTTATGTTACTGGACTCCTGAACCCAGAGACCTGCAATAATGAGTCAGAGACATGAATTAAATCACCACCACGGCAGCTGTACAATTAAATATATCTGGAATAACAAAATGGCATGATTAACAGTGACCATGTAATACTACCAGATTGTCGTAAAAACCCGTCTGGTGATCGAACGTCCTTCAGGAAAAGAAATCTGTCATCCTTACCCTGTCTGGCATGTCCGTGACTTCAGGCCCACAGTAATGTGGTTGACTCTTAACTGCACTCTGAAATGGCTTAGCACGCCACTCAATTGTCTCCACAGAACTCACCACCATATTCTTGTGGCAATTAGGGATGGAGATTAAATAGAAACAAAGAATAGTTACAGCACGGAAGAAGGCCATTCGGCCCTTCGATCCCATGCCGATTTGCAGCTAGTCCCACTCCCCTGCCCTTTCCCCGCAGCACTGCGATTTTTTCGTCCTTCAGATACTTTCGAACTCCCTTTTGAAAGATAAGATTGAGTCTGCCTCCACCAACATTTCAGGCAGTGCATTCCAGCTCTTAAACATTCGCTGAATAAAAAAAGTTTTTTTCATACGTCGCCTTTGGTTCTTTTGCCATTCACCTTAAATCTGTGTCTTCTGGTTCTAGCCGGTTTCCCCAGTGGGAACAGTTTCCCTCTATCTACTCTGCCCAGACGCCTCATGATTTTGAACACTTCAATCAAAGCTCCTCTCAATCTGCTCTGTTCCAAGGAGAACTACACCAGCTTCTCCAGTCTATCCACGTAACTGAAGTCCTTCTTTCCAGGAATTATTCTCGTAAATCTTTTCTGCAACTTTTCTTAGGCCTTAACATCCTTCCTAATGTGCAGTAATTGGACACAGTACTCCAATTGGGGCCGAATCAGTGTTTTATACAGGTTCATCATAATTTCCACACTTTTGTATTCTATACCTCTACTTATGAAGCCCAGGATCCCGTAAGCCGTTTTAACTGCTTTCTCTACCTGCCCTGCCACCTTCAACGATTTGTGCACATACAACCAAAGGTCTCTCTGTTCTTGCACTCCATGTAGCATTGCATCATTGAGTTTATATGTTCTCTCCTCATTCTTTCTATCAAGATGTATCATTTCACACTTTCCTGTGTTAAATTTCATCTGCCACATATCCGCCCATTCCATCAGCCTGTCTATGTCTTCTTGAAATCTATCATTATCCTCCTCACTGTTCACTATACTTCCAAGTTTAGTTTAATTTGCAAATGTTGAAATTGTGCCCTTTTCACCCACGTCCAAGTCATTAATATATATCAAGAAAATAAGTGGTCCTAGAACCGACCGCTGGGGAACACCACTGTATATATTCCTCCAGTCCGAAAAACAACCGTTCACCACTAATCTCTGTTTCTTATCACTTAGCCAATTTATTTTTCCAGCTGCCACTCTCCCTTTTTTTCCATGGGCTTCAACTTTGCTGGCGAGCCTATTATGTGGCACTTTGTCCAACTCCTTCAGGAACTCCATGTACACCACGTCAACCGCATTACCCTCATCAAAATTCTGTAACCTCATCAAAAAATTCAATCAAGTTGGTTGGACACGATTTGCATTTAACAAATCCATCCTGGCTTTCCTTATTTAATCCACACCTATCCAAGTGACTGTTACTTCTGTCCCTGCTTACTGTTTCTAAAAGCTTTGCCAATACCGAGGTTGAGATGACTGACCTGTATTTACTGGGTTTATCTTTACATCCTTTTTTGAACAATGGTGTAACATTTGCAATTCTCCAGTCCCCTGGCACCACCCCCGTATCTATGGAGGATTGGAATATTATGGGCATACCCCCGCGATTTCCGCCCTCAATTCCCTCATCATCCTAGGATGCACCCCATCCACTCCAGGTGATTTATGTGTTTTAAGTACAGCCAGCCATTCTATTACCTCATCTTCATTCTGGCCTTACCGGATCACGTGAATGAATAAAAAGTCTTGTTATTCATCTTTGGGATAGGTGACAGGACGTTTTTTTTTTCATTAAATGTTTGTTCCTATGCCAGAGAAGTATCTATAGAAGATAAAGAGGCAGAATATTCATGGAGCAACCGCCCTCCAGGGATGGACTCAGCCAACCAGATTTTGGGCAGAATCCATCTCAAAATCCCACAGATCTTTGGATCAATAATCCAAGAGGAATGTGTGCGGGAGAAAAAATCTACCTCTAATGGAGGTGGAATAATGAGGAAAAGTAGATGTTTGTAATTCAAAAAGTGAATGGAACCCCCTTCTTTCCAGAGTTTGGGTACTTGGTTCCTGTGCCTCATGGAGTGATTGAAGTGTGAGCACGATCTCTTTACAGCAACCTGACACCATCCTCGGGGCAGGAGGCCTCTGGCTGCAGCTTTCAGACAGCCTCAAAGAGGTAATGGATTACTGTGGGGAGAAAAAGTCTACTTACCGTTTTATCCCCCTTCACTTTGTTTTCAGTCCCTCTCAGGACCCCCGACCAGAGAGGAGCAGCCACAAGTGCTGCTGACAGATTCCTCATGCACCCTTCAAAGTGGGCCACCACCTGGAGAAACAGCAACTGGGAGACGCCGTTTGCCCCCTTCCCCCAATTTCCCTATCATTACAATATCCTCGTCTTTTTCTGGGCACCGATGCTCCAACCCACTTCCCCAGGGGAAGCCTTGGAAATCCTAGGAATGTAGTGACAGCATCACGTGTCTCCACCTCGTTTTCCACAACTTTGCACCTGGGGCTAGAATTCTCCAGACCCATAGAAGAAGAATTCCGGGGCCTGAATCACCCCCAACGATTCCTCCTCCTGCCCATGCATGATGCAATCCTGGGCATTGACTGTCATTCACTGATCATTATATATAGCTAATGTCCCTCTGCGATATCATCAGCAATCATGTGAGTAGCTTCCACAAGTCGCCAACGACACGCTCCGCCTCCTCAACTGACCCCATGTTGTTGCTGCCCTTCAACTGACTGTCCAACAGTGAAATTTCTCTGCGATATAATCCACCCCAGATAAATGGCGGGCTACTGAGGTCACCTCTTTGATCCCCACAAGCAACATCGCAATACCAGCATTGACTCGATCAGTCTCCCCGCTGCAACCGCAGACTAAGCCCAGAGGTGGGGAACTTTTGTGTCCTGATCGACCCTGAAAAATTCTTCCTCTCCCAAACCCAATCCATTACCAGCCTGCTATCTCTCACCTCCAAAGCATTGACTGTCCAGCCTGTGCTGCCGAAACTCGAATCCAGCCTTAATCACCTCGATACTCAATCTCTCCAGCGCACTCCCTGCGAACCTCCCCACTACTCCTCTCCACAAGCTAAAATGTATCCCGAATGCCATTGTGCAAGTCTTGTCCTGGACAAACGTCACGACCCTGTTTTCTGCCTTCATGTAAAGTCCTAATCGCTTCCTGTGCTCCAGTGAATTAATCAGAAGATCATTTCTCAACCCTTCCAATCCCTTCGTGCCTGACTTCCTCATTATCTCCGCGAACTCCTCCAGCCACAAATCACTGTACGCATCTCCGCCCCTCTCTTCTGTAGCACAGCATTACTCCTCAGTACCCGCTCCTCCATCTCCGCCATCGGCAGACGTTCTTCAAGGAGAGGCACCAAGACCATCTGGATATCCTGCACACAACATGACCTCTCTCGCCCTGCCATAAAACCATCCACAATAACACCCTCTCTCACAAGGCTCTAAACACCACTTTACACTTCCGCACACCTGCTTGCTGCCAGACTGTGCGCCCTACAACGTATAAAGTTCTGTGCCATCTCTCTGTATGTGCGGAGCACTGTACTGATATAAGTTGTCATGCTTGAAGTGAGTGATCAAATTGGTGCAGGGCTATCGTGCTTTGATACACCACATCTGGGAGATGGCAGCTGCTTTGTTCACCCGCTACCCTCTTCATCACATTGGGAGCCAAAATGGCAAGGAGGTTACCCAGAGAAAAGGAGGAAACATCAGAGTCCGAGAGATACTGGGCGGCTGTCCAACAATTCCTAAAGATGTTTGGATTCGAAAATCTGCACCTCGATTAAAATATCACAATTTTTGTAAGTCTTATTATATTTAATTTAAATATATTTTATATATAGCATTTGATTCCATTACTTGAATATTTAATTTTGCTTGTCTGTCCTTTCCCCGATTTGCATTGACCAAACTTACTCACAGTGTCAGCTGCCAACTCCAGCTTCTGCCCATGGTGACTACAACAAATTCAAAAATGGGTTTAGAAAGCATGTACATAAACGCACAAAGTCTGATGATTAAGGTTAGTGAGCTACAAGCACAATTAGCTGTGTGCAATGTGATGTTGCGGCAATAAAGGAAACGTGGCTTAAAAACGGTGAGGACTGGGCACTTGATATTCAAGGGTAAAAGGTGTTCTGAAAAGATAGGGAAGGAAAAAAGTGAGGTTGGGTGGCAGTGCTGATTAAGGAAGACTTTGTAGTGTTTGAAAGGGAGGATGTTTTTGAGGCGACAAGGACAGAATCCATTTGGTTAGAGTTGAGGAGCAAAAAGGGTATAATCAAGCTATTGTGGGTATTCTGTTGGCCTCCAAATATTGAGAGGGGGGTAGAGGAGCAAGTCGGCAGGGAAATCGTAGTGATAGTCAGGGGTTATAGAGTGGAGACTGGATAGGCAATTGAGGAAAATAAACGTGTAGGGCTACGGGGATAGAGCGGGGGAATGGGAATGACTGGATTGGTCTACAGAGAGCCGACATGAACACGATGGGCCAAATGGACACCTTCTGTGCCGTTATGACTCTAAGACTCTATGACTATGGTGATATTGGGGGAATTTAATTACCTAAATATCGATTGGGTAATGCTAGGGTAAAGGGAAAGGAGGGGGAGGAATTTCTGCAATGTGTTCAGGAGAATTTCGTTGAATGTGCTTGGCCAAACTAGGAAGGAGGCATTGCTCGATCAGCTGCTGAGAAATGAGGTGGGCCAGGTCGACCAAGTGTCAGTGGGAGAAATCTTGGGTACGAGTGATCATCGTATCATAAGATTTAGATTAGCAATGGAGAGAGGAGCAAGCAACAACCTAGAGTAGAACGTCTAAACTGGAGTAAGGCTAACTTTATTGGAATGGGAAAGGATCCAGCCAGGGTAAAATGGAACCAAAGACTGACATGAAAAATTGTAACGTGACAATGGGTGACCTTTAAGGAGGAGATGTTCCAAGTACAGGCTAGGTACATTCCAACAAGAGGGAAGGGTAAGGGAAGCAAAGCAAGGATTCCTTGGATGACGAGGGAGATAGAGAAGATGATGAACCTGAAAAAGAGTGTGTATGATGCATGTCAGATGCATTCTTCAAGGGAGAACCAGACCAAACACAATAAGTTGAGAAGGGATGTGAAGATGAAAATAAGATTGTCAAAGAGAGAACATGAAAGTAGAATGCCGGTTAACATAAAAAGGGCGCCCAAAAAATCTTCTACCGGCATGTAAACAGTAAGCGGGTAGTAAGAGGCGGTGTGGGGCCTATTAGGGAGAAAGAAGGTGATTTATGCTTAGAGGCGCAGGGCACGGCTAGAATACTCAATTAGTACTTTGTATCGGTGTTTACTAAGGAAGTGGAAGCTGGCAAAATATCGGTAGAAGTGGAAAAGGTAGAAGCAATGAAGGGGTAAAAATTGATAGACAGGATGGACTAGAAGGCTGGGTATTCTTAGAGTGGACATTTCGCCTGGTCCAGATGGCTTGCATCCCAGGTTGCTAAGGGAATTGGGGGAGGAGATAGCGGAAGGGCTTGCCATAATTTTTGGAGGTAGATGATAAAGTCGGCAGGGAAAACGCAGTGATATTCAGGGGTTACAGAGTGGAGACTGGATAGGCAATTGAGGGAAATAAACTAGCAGGGCTACGGGATAGAGAGGGGGAATGGGACTCACTGGATTGCTCTACAGAGAGCCGGCACGGACTCGATGGGAAAAAGTGCCTCCTTCTGTGCCGTTATGACTCTAATACCTATTACTCTGATAAATTGTAACCTGGAGCTAAAACCTGTCTCCCGGTGACATCATAAAGGAGCTAGTAGCCAATCACGCTGAAACCAGCGCGGGACCCGCCCACTGGCTGGAATACAGTGTCACATGGCCAGGCTCTGCTCCTGGTGCAGTCTCTCTGGACTGGAGCAGAATTGGCTGGATCTGCCCAATAGTGTGATGGCCATGTTAACTGCCCCAACTTCTGTCTAACGATGCCCCATGCAGGGAGAATAAGCTCCCAGAATTTGCCTTAATGAAACCTGTCATCAGATCTCGTAATGAGATGTCTCACTATTCATTGCCCGTCCCAACATTCGTACACCACTTGCTTCATCGAACCGAAGATCTGACAAGCTGATTTTTTGAAGCAGGATGCGGTAAAGAGATGTTCAGCAGCTGATGGAGGACAATGTCCCAAGGGCAGTTGTGGTGCCTTCAGGTTGATGAGCATGATGGAGGTTGACGATTGTGAGTGAACATGTCCGACCTCTTTTGCATCACTCTCTTGTCTCTTGTATAATCCTACAAATATGCTGCCAGGAATTGCATGTCATCTGAAGGCCAGTCCTGGACTTCAAAGATGTGCTGAAATAAAAAAGCAGAGGTAAAAGTGGAATATTATCACAATAGTCCAACAGATACCATCAGTAAAATCTAAATGTTCAAGGGTAACGTACAGGGGCTGATCATAAGGGTTGCTAATGGACCCGGAGAGTTAGTGCAGCAGCTTTCAAGGTTAGCACCTGTGATTGAGATGTGCCAGGCTCTTGTGATGATCTCTGTGAGCGTGCGGAATGTTCCTGATGACAGGCCAGTGCTGGGTATGTGTAATGAATGGACAATGTTAGTGTCAGTCAGTCGAATAGGGCAATTTAAACAAGAAGAATACTAATTACCCCAATAGAACAATCGCCATCACTTGTTATTCAACTTTGTGAGAGGGGCAGGTCTTTTAATAACTTTTGATTAAGCGTTTGCCTCGCATAGTTTTTCCAACCGATCTTTGTTCTAATGCCAGGTCAGTATCTGTAGAGCAGAAATGGGCAGAATAGTGTTGGGTCCACCATTCTCCAGAGATTTACTGAGACATGCTGATTTTGTACAGAATCCAAATAAAACGCTTAGATCTTTGGGGAAAAATCTAAAACTCGAATTTAAGGGAATGATAAAATTTTCCAGGGATGAAGATGGAATAATGGGGAAATTTTTTGTTTTACTTAAAAATGAATGGAATCTGCGCCACGCTACAGTTTGAGTGCCTGGTTTCTGTTGTCATGGATTGAGAAAAGTGTGAGTACTTTTCCTTTCCAGCCCCCTGACACCATCCTCGGGGATGCAGTTTTGGCTGATATTCAGACAGCAATAAGCTCGAAAGTGTTCCTGAGGAGAAAAATCTCTAATTAACCTTTTCTACCTACTTCACATTGTTTCAAATCCCTCTCAGAAACACCGATTAGAGGGGAAAAACCACAAGGGCTACTGACAGCTTCCTCATGCACCCTTCGAAATTTTCCCCACCGAGATATACAGGAAATGGGAGGCACCGTTAGGCCCCTACCCCTCATTTCCCTGCCCTTACAATGTTGATGCATGTTGTACTCGCACATGCTCCACCCCACTTCCCTAGGGAGAGCCTTGGGAATCCCACAGATGGAATGGCAGCATCCATTTTCTCCAACTCCTTCCCCTCTCCTTAGCATCGGTGAAATAAGCATTCTCCAGAGCGGTAGAAGAGGAATATAGGTGCTTGTATCATGTTCAACGACTCTCCTGCTGCTCATCTACGATTTAGCCCTGGGCATTTTCCTTGGTCTCCATACACTTATCCCTCCCAGACCATCAGGAAGCGTGTGACAAGCTTCCGCAAACAGGCCAACGGCACTCCCCGCCTCCTCTATTGACCCCACGTTGTTGATACTATCCAACTGTCTGACTAAATCTGAGATCTGGATCAGCCAACACTTTGTCCGACAAACTGATGCTGTACTCTTTGAGTTACACAAAAACCATAGCAATGCCGGACTTGATTCTATCAACTACACACTGCCAGCGAAGGCTAAGCCCAGCGGTGTGAATATAGGTGTCATGTTGGACCCCGAGTTCAGATTCCTCCCCCGACACCCAATCATATATTAACCAACTGTCTATCACCACAAATACATTGCTTGCTCAGCCTCTCTGCTGCATGAACTCGAATCCAGCCTATATTTCCTGGAGGCTCAATCACCCCAATGCCCACCCTACCAACTGCCCCCCTTCCCAACTTCCAGACAATGTTTCCCGACTGCCTCGTTTCATGTTTTGACTTGGATAAAGTCCCAAACCCTTATTCTCTGCCTTCTTGCTTAGTTTCACTGTATCCCATTGCGTCAGTGAATTGATTTGCAGATCCTTGCTCGCCACTTCCAAACACTTCGGCCTGACTCCCTCCCTATCTCATCAATCCTCTCAATCCTTAAATCGCGGGGCACATTCTCCGCTCCCCTGGCTGTTCCTGTGGCAAAGGATTACTCCTCATACACCGCTCCTTCTGCTCCAACTTCGTTAGACATTCATCAAGGAACTTCACCCCGGGGATCTGGAATTGAAAGGAACATAGGAACAGGCGTAGGTCATCCAGCCTCTCGAGCCCGTTCCGCCATTCAATGAGATCATGGCGGATCTTTGATCTATCTCCATATACCCGCCTTTGCTACATATCCCTTAATAACTTTGCTAAACAAAAATGTATCAATCTCGGATTTTAAAACAACAATTGATCTACCATAAACTACCGGTTGTGGAAGAGAGTTCCAAACTTTGTTTTATTAGCTTATGGGATGTGGGCGTCGCTGGCAAGGACAGCATTTATTGCGCATTCCTAACTGCCGTTGAGAAGGTGATGGTGACCCGCCTTCTTGATCCGCTGCAGTCTGTGTGGTGAAGTTACTCCCACAATGCTGTTAGGGAGGGAGTTCCAGGATTTTGAGACAGCGACGATGAAGGATCGGCGATATATTTCCAAGTCAGGATGGTGTGTGACTTGGTGGGAACTTGGAGGTGGTGGTGTTCCCATGCGCCTGCTGCCCTTGTCCTTCTAGGTGGAAGAGGTCACGGGTTATGGAGGTGCAGCCGAAGAAGCCTTGGCCAGTTGCTGTAGTGCATCTTGTAGGTACTGCAGCCACGGTACGCCGGTGGTGGAAGGAGTGACTATTTACGGGGATGGATGGGGTGCAAATCAAGCGGGCTGCTTTGTACTGGATGGTCTAGAGCTTCTTGAGTGTTGTTACAGCTTCACACATCCAGGCAAGTGGAGAGTATTCCAACACACTCCTTGCTTGTGCGTTATAGATGTTGGAAATGCTTTGCGGAGTAAACAGGTGAGACACTCGCCGCAGTATACCCAGCCTCTGACCTTCTCTTGCTGCCACAGTATTTATGTGGCTGGTCCAGTTAAGTTTCTGGTCAATGGTGACCCCCAGAATGCTGATGATGGGGGATTCGGCGTTGGAAATTCCGTTGAATGTCAAAGGTTAGACTCTCGCTTGTTGGAGATATTCATTGGCTGGCAGGATTTGTTGCATGCGGGCAAGGACTGCTTCATTGTCTGAGGAGTTGCGAATGGCTGTGATCACCGTGCAGTCATCAGCGAACATCCCCATTTCTGACCTTATGTTGGAGGGAAGGTCCCCCTAAAAAAATGACCCACTCCTCACAATATCTCCACATATGTTTCCATCTCTTTTGCAACTTGGAAGGAAGCATTCCCCAGATGCTTAGAAGAGGAATATAGGGACTTGACTCACATCCAATGATTCCTCCTGCTGTAATTGTATGAAGTATCTTAACGCCATTTACTCGCCTTCGTTCCCTAACACTTAATACACTTGCCACACAAAAATCAACCTCATTTTTTTTTATTTTCGATAACTTAGCCTCAACAGCGTTTTGGGGAGAGAGTTACAGATTTAACTCGCCTTTGTGTGAAGAACTACTTCCTGATATCTCGCTTGAATGTACCAGCTCTGATTTTGAAATCATGCCTCACTTGATCTCTACACCCCCACCAGAAGAAAATGTTTCTCTCTATCTGCCAGAACAACTCCTTTTGATTAATATAACAACTTAAATTATAACACCCGACAATCTTCTATTCTCAGCAGAATACAGGCCTAGTCTATGCAACATTTTTTCATAACTTAAACACTTTTAGCCCCGGTACCATTCTTAATTCAGAGCAATGAAAGCAGTGCTCTAAATGGGGTCTACGCAGAGCTTTATATAATTGTAACATAACTTACACATCTTTGTGTTTTTAGCCGCTTGAGATAAAGGGCAACTTTGCATTAGCCTTTCTATTAAATGATTGTTGTTTCCTCTCCACTAGCATTTAGTGATTTCTGCAGTTGGACCCCTGAATCTAGCTGCTCCTCCACCGTTCCTAACTTCTCACAATTTACAAAATACCCGGATCTATTTATCTTAGTTCCAAAGTGGATGACCTCTCAGTTCCCTACCTTGAACTCCAGCTGCACAGTGTTCTCCCTCTCATTTAATCAATGTCTCTTTGCAACTTTCTGCTCCCGTCCTCAATATTTACTGCGCCACGTAACTTGGTTTTGTCAGTAAACTTGGATATATGTCTTTCTATTGTTTCATCCAAGTCATATATAAATATAGAGAAAAGCTAAGGCCCAAGTTCTGATCCCTGAAGGATACCAAATTATCCTGCCAATTTAATACATATCAATTATCCCTAGCCGTTGTCTCCTACCTCCAACCCAATTCTCTACCAGGGCAATAAACTGCCTCCAATTCCATACGCTACCGTTTCTCTTAACATTCTCTTATTTGGAAACTTATCGAATGCTTTCTGTAAGTCCAGGTCAATAACATGCATAGAAACTCCCTTATCTACAACATTCGTTCCCGATTTAAAATATCCCACTAGGTTAGTTAGACATGATTAACCTTTACAAATCTATGCTGGCTCTCTCTGATCAGCTCACATTTATCCTAGTGAGCAGTCACTGTGTTCCTAATAACAGATTCTAGTAACTTCCCACAAATGACGATCCAGCAAGAGGTCAATAATATCCTCCTTTGCCTCTCATACTCCACTTAAAAAATTGAGTGACACAGATAATTTTCTAATTCAAGGAAATCATTCCGGAATACAGTGAGCTTTGGAAGATCATCACTAGATCCTCTACAATTTCCTCACCTACTTATTTTAATACCTTGTGTGGAAACCTTCCGAACCTTCATATTTGACAACATTTTCCCAAAGTTTCTTCCATTGCCCTGTATTTACTTATATTAAATCTAGTAAGTTCCTCTCCTTGATTTATTGCTAATGCGTCTCGTATCTCTGGTTCTTTATCTTCACCGACTACCGTGAAGACCGTTAAAAAGTAAGTGTTTAGCAAGTCTCGTGAATCTTGGTGTACTGCTCGATCCTGAGTTCAGCCACCTCCCCCCACACCAAATCCAATAGCTGACTGTTTTCTATCACCTTTCAAAGCATTGCCTGTTCTCCATATGCGGCCAAAACAGTAATCCAGCCTTGATCACTGCGAGCCTTAATTTCTCCAACACACTCCCTATTGGCCTCCCGACCACCAAACTCCACAAGCTCCAAACTATCGTGAATGTACAGCGCAAGTGTTCAAGCGGATAAATCCGAAACCACAATCCACTACCTCCTCGCTAATTTCAACTTGCTCCCTGTGCTCCACTGAATCGATTTTAAGAATCTCATGATTCCTTCCTGCTTGTCTCCCTCCCTATCTCAGCGAACCCCTACAGCCAACCATCGCTCTGCACAAAGTCCGCTCCGCTCTCCACTCCTGTGGTGACAGATTACTGCTCTTTCATCGCTCCTTCTGCTCCACTATCGGCAGACGTTCCTCAAGCCACTGCACGCCAGACGTCTGGTCCCCTCCCTCGGTACCTTCAAAACCCTGCTCAATAGGCGCCCACCACTCTTTCCCTTTGTACACTTTACCATATCTACCATCTGCTTAATTTTTCGAAGCATGTGCTACCTCTTTGGTGTCACTCTCGTGTCTCTTGTGCAGTCCTCAAACGTGCTGTCAGTAAATGCGTGACATCTGAAGGATAGTCCAGGTCTTCAACGATGAGATAAAATAAAATAATTGAAGAGGTCAAAGGTGAGAATACCTGAGGATGAAGTGAAACACCCGCAATATTCCACCAGCAACCAGAAGAAACTGATTAAGTAGCCTGGGAACAGACAGCGGCTGATCCCTAGAGGTTGCTAATGGGACTGCAGAGTTAGAGCGGCACATTCCCAGGATCAGCTCCTGTGATCGGGATTTTTCCGTCTCTTGTGTTGATCTCTGTAAGTGTGCGGAATGTGACTCATTCCAGGACAGTGCTGAGGGTGTGAACAAAATGATCGATGAAAGGGACAGTCAGTCTCACAGGGCAATTTATACCAAGAAGGCAACAACTTACCCTGTCACTTGTTGTTTTTGGGATAGGTGACAGGACGTTTAAAACCATTTGCTGAAAATTATTTTTCAAATACTTTCCCCATTGAAAGTTCGCTCCTGTGCCAGTGCAGTATCTATACAAGAGAAAGGGGCAGAACAGTTATGGATCCACCGCCTTCCAGGGATGGTCTGAACAAACCTGAATTTGGGCAGAATCAAACATAAAACCCCACAGGTATTTGGGTCAAACTTCCAAGAGGAATGTATCCGGATAAAATATGTTTCTACCAGGGATGGAGGTGGAATAATGAGGAAAAGAAGATGTTTGTAATTAAACGGAAATGGAATCTGCTTCACTCTAGAGTTTGGGTGCTTGGTTCCTGTGCCTCATGGAGTGAGTAAAGTGTGAGCACGATCTCTTTACAGCAATCTGACACCATCCTCGGGGCTGGAGGCTTTCAGACAGCCTCAAAGATGTAACGGATTACTGTGGGGAGAAAATATCTATTAAACGTATTACCCTCCTTCACTTTGTTGCCAGTTCGTGTCAGAACCCCACACCAGAGCGGAGCAGCCACAAGGGCTACTGACAGATTCCTCAGGTACCCTTCAAAGTGGGCCACCACCTGGAGAAATAGCAACTGGGAAACACCGTCAGCCCCTCCACCTAATACTCCTGTCAATATTATGTCGGAGCCTGTTGTAGGCGCAGCTGCTCTACTCCACTTCCCCATGCGAAACCATAGGAGTCCTAGGGATGGATGCACAGCATTACTCCATCCCGAATGAGTCTCCACCCTTTCTTTCCACAACTTTGCACTTGGAATGAGTGACCATAACAGGGTTGAATTCCATATCCAATTAGAGGGTGAGAAGGTTGGTTCTCAAACAAGCAGACTTAGCTTGAATAAAGGAGACTATGATGGCATGAGAGCAGAATTGATTAAAGTGGACTGGGAAAATAGATTAAAGGGTAAGACGGTACATGAGCAGTGGTGTTCATTCAAGGAGTTATTTTACAACTTTCAAAATAAATATATTCCACTGAGGAAAAAAGGGTGTAAAAGAAATGACAGCCATCCATGGCTAAGTAAAGAAATTAAAGAAAGTATCCAACTAAGAACAAGGACATATAACGTAGCCAAAGTTAGTGGGAGGATAGAAGATTGGGAAGTCTTCAAAAGACAACAAAAAGTAACTAACGGATTGATTAAGAAAGGGAAAATAGACTATGAAAATAAATTAGCAAAAAATATAAAAACAGATAGCAAGAGTTTCTATAGTTGTATAAAAAGAAAAAGGGTGGTTAAGGCAAACGTTGGTCCCTTAGAGGATGAGACCGGGAAATTAATGGTGGGAAACATGGAGATGGCAAAAATGCTGAACAAATATTTTGTTTCAGTCTTTACGGTAGAGGACACTAAGAATATCCCAACACTGGACAAACAGGGGGCTCTAGGGGGGGAGGAGCAAAATACGATTAAAATCACTAAGGAATTGGTACTCAGTAAAATAATGGAACTCAAGGCGAATAAATCCCCTGGACCTGATGGCTTACATCCTAGGGTCTTGAGGGAAGTGGCAGTAGGAATTGTGGATGCTTTGGTAATAATTTTCCAAAACTTCCTGAACTCAGCAAAGGTCCCGGCAGATTGGAAAACTGCTAATGTAACACCCTTATTTAAAAAGGGTTGTAGGCAGAAGGCTGGAAATTATAGACCAGTTAGCCTAACATCTGTGGTGGGTAAAATTTTGGAGTCTATTATTAAGGAGACAGTAACAGAACATTTAGATAAACATAATTTAATAGGACAAAGTCAGCATGGCTTTATGAAGGGGAAGTCATGTCTGACAAATTTGCTCGAGTTCTTTGAGGACATAACGTACAGGGTGGATAAAGGGGAACCAGTGGATGTAGTGTATTTGGACTTACAGAAGGCATTCGACAAGGTGCCACATAAAAGATTATTATTCAAGATAAAAAATCACTGGATTGGGGGTAATATTCTGGCATGGGTGGAGGATTGGTTATCTAACAGGAAGCAGAGAGTTGGGATAAATGGTTCATTCTCGGACTGGCAACCAGTAGCCAGTGGTGTTCCGCAGGGGTCGGTGCTGGGTCCCCAACTCTTTACAATCTATATTAACGATTTGGAGGAGGGCACCGAGTGTAACATATCAAAGTTTGCAGATGATACAAAGATCGGAGGGAAAGTAGAGAGTGAGGAGGACATAAAAAACCTACAAGGGGATATAGACAGGCTGGGTGAGTGGGCAAGAGATTTGGCAGATGCAATACAATATTGGAAAATGTGAGGTTATGCACTTTGGCAGGGAAAATCAGGGAGCAAGTTATTATCTTAATGGCGAGAAACTGGAAAGTACTGCAGTACAAAGGGATCTGGGGGTCTTGGTGCAAGAAAATCAAAAAGTTAGTATGCAGGTGCAGCAGGTGATCAAGAAAGCCAATAGAATGTTGGCATTAATTGCTAGGGGGATAGAATATAAAAACAGGGAGGTATTGCTGCAGTTGTATAAGGTATTGGTGAGACCGCACCTGGAGTACTGCATCCAGTTTTGATGTCCATACTTAAGAAAAGACATACTTGCTCTCGAGGCACTACAAAGAAGTTTCACTCGGTTAATTCCGGGGATGAGGGGGTGGACATACGAGGAGAGGTTGAGTAGATTGGGACTCTACTCATTGGAGTTCAGAAGAATGAGAGGCGAACTTATTGAAACATATAAGATTGTGAAGGGGCTTGATCGGGTGGACGCGGTGAGGATGTTCCCAATGATGGGTGAAACTAGAACTAGGGGACATAATCTTAGAATAAGGGGCTCCTCTTTCAAAACTGAGATGAGGAGAAACTTTTTCACTCAGAGTGTAGTGGGTCTGTGGAATTTGCTACCCCAGGAAGCTGTGGAAGCTACTTCATTAAATAAATTTAAAACAGAAATAGACCGTTTCCTAGAAGTAAAGGGAATCAGGGGTTACGGGGAGCAAGCTGGAAATTGGACATGAGTTTGAGTTCGGATCGGTCAAGGCCCTGTGGGTGGCGGAGCGGGCCCAAGGGCCGAGTGGCCTGGTCCTGCTCCTACTTCTTGTGTTCTTTAGAGTTGAGGTTGGATCAGATCAGCCATGCTCTTATTGAATGGCGGAGCAGGCTCGAGGGGCCGATTGGTCTACTCCTGCTCCTATTTCTTATGTTCTTATGTTCTTATGTTCTTATTCTCCAGACCCATAGACGTATTCTGGCGCCTGAATCACATCCAACGATTCCTCCTACTGCCCATGTATGGAAAATCCTGGGCATTGTCCACATTCACTGATCATTATATATACCTGATATCCCTCTGTGACATCATCAGGAATCATGTGACTAGCTTCCACAAGTCGCCAACGACACTGTCCGCCTCCTCAACCCGCTCCATGGTGTTGCTGCTCTCCAACTGACTGTCCAACAGTGAAATCTCGCTCCGATAAAATCCACTCCAGATAAATACAGGGCTACTGAAGCCGTCCTCTTTGACTCCCAAATCACCATCGCAATACCAGCATAGACTCTGTCAATCTCCCCACTGCAACCTCAGGATAAGCACAGAAGTATGGAACCTTCGTGTCCTGATCGACCCTGAGAACAGCTTCCTCTCCTGCACCCAATCCTTTACCTGCCTGCAATCTAACACCTCCAAAAAATTGCCTGCTCCCCCTCTGCTGCCCAAACCCGAATCCAGCCTTCATGCCCTCGATACACAATCTCTCCAACGCTCTCCCTACCAACCTCCCCACTACTCCCCTCCACAAACTAAAAGGAACCCCGAATGCCAATTTGCAATTCCTGACTTGGACAAACGTTATTCCCCTGTTTTCTGCCTTCATGTGAACTCCCAGCCGCTTCCTGTGCTCCAGTGAATTGATATGAAGATCTTTGCCCGCCGCTTCCAGCCTCTTCGTGCCTGACTTCCTCCCTATCTCAGCGATCCCCTCCAGACTTACACCACTCTGCGTATTTGCTGCTCCTCTCTCAACTACTGTGGCACAGCATTACTCCTCAGTAACCTCCTGCTCCACCATCGCCAGCCGTTCCTAAAGGAACTGAGTCCAGGGCAACTTTAACTCCAGCCCTCAACTCGTCCCTCTCGGCCATCCATCAGACCCCTCCTCAATAACTTTCTCTCTCACTAGGCGCTCACCTCTGTAAACCCCCAACCACTTCACCCTTTCTCGCACTTGCTTGGTGCCAGTCTGTGTGCCCTGCCATATAAATGTTCTGTGCCATCTCTTTGTATTTGCGGTGCGCTGAACTAATTTAAGTTCTCACGCTGGAAGTGAGCTGTCAGATTGTTGCAGAGCTGTCGTGCGTTGATACTCCACATCTTGGGTGGCAGTTCCTACTTTCATTCGCTACCTTCCTCATCACAGTGGAAGCCACAATGGCAAGGTGCTTACCCAGAAGAAGGGAGGAACCATCACAGGCCGAGAGATACTGGGCAACTGTCCTACAACTGCTCACGGCCAGTTGGATTCGAGAATCTGTACCTGGAATAAAATAGGACTGTTCTTGTTACTATGATTATATTAATTTCTATACATTTGTATTTAATACAGTTTGATTCAATTACTTTAAATTTTAGCTTTTCTGTCCTTTCTCCTCTTTGTATGGAATAAATTCACTCACAGTCTCAGCTGCCAACTCCAGCTCCTGGCCACGGTGACAACAACTGATGAATTGTAAGCAGAGGCTGTAATTGTCTCCAGGTAACATCATAAAGGGGACCAGGAGCAATCACACTGCAGGCAGCGCAGGCCCCGCCCACGGTGGTAAAACATGGTCACATGGTCAGGCTTTGCACCTGCTGCCATCTCATTGGACTGGAGCAGAATCAGCCCAATATTGTAATGGCCCTATCGCAACACCAGGTCCCGTCTCACGACGACCCATGCAGTGAGCAGAACCTCCCAAAATTAGCCTTCATGATTCTTGTCTCCCGACCTCGTTTTGTGAATTCTCAATATTTTGAATGCCCTTCCCACCACTCGCCCACATCCTCCTACATCGAACCTAAGATCTGGCAAGCTGCTCTTTGTTGCAGGATAAAGAGATGTTCGGCTCCTGATTGAGGTAAATGTCCCAAGGGCAGTATTGGTGCCATTACATAGATGAGCAAGATGGACGTTGACGATTGTGATTGAACATGTTCTACCTGTTTGGCATCACTTTCTTGTCTCTTGTACAATCCTACACATGTGCTGTCAGGAAACCCATGGCATCTGAAGGCCAGTCCTGGATTTCAAAGATGAGCGGAAATAAAAGAATTGAAGAGGAAAAAATTGGAATATTATCGCAATGTTCCAAAATCAATCATCAAGAAAATCATAATAAAGAATTGGAGTGTACAGAGGCTGATCGCTAGAGGTTGCTAATGGACCCGCAGAGCTGGTGAAGCACCTTTCCAGGTTGGCTCCTGTGATTGGGAAGTTCCGAGCTCTTGTGATGATCTCTGCTTGTCTGTGGAATGTTCCTGATTACAGCCCAGTGCTGGATTTGTGAACGAAATGGTCAATTAAGGGTCCAGCCAGTCAAATAGGGCAATTTAAACCAAGAAGGAAACTACTTACCCCAAAGAACAATCTCCATCACTTCTTATACGACTTTGTGAGAGGTGGCAGGACGTTTAATATCTTTTGCTGAAACGTTTTCCTCGCATAGTTTCACCATTGGATCTTTGTTCTAAAGCCAGGTCAGTATCTGTAGAACACAAAGGGGCAGAATATTGTGGGGTCCACCATTCTCCAGGGATGTACTGAACCATCCTGATATTGCACAGAATCCAACATAAGCCCAAAGATCTTTGGGGAAAAATCTAAAACTCGATTTTAAGGGATGTTAAAAGTTTTCCAAGGGATGAAGGTGGAATAATGGGGAGAATAAGTTGTTTGTACTTTAAAGGGAACGGAATCTGCTCCATGCTAGAGATTGAGTGTTTGGTGTCTGTTGTCATGGATTGAGAAAAGTGTGAGTACTTTCCTTTCCAGCCACCTGACAACATCCTCTTGGCTGGGTGCTTCCGGTTGCGTTTTAGTCAGCCCCAAAGATCGAATGGGTTCCTGTTGGGAAAACATCTCCAACTAACTTTTGAGACCTACTTCACGTTGTTTCCAGTCCCTCTCAGAAAAACCGGTGACAGGGGAAAAGCCACAAGGGCTACTGACCGCTTCCACATGCACCCTTCGAAATGGTCCTCACCGAGAGAAACAGCAACTGGGAGGCACCATTAGGTCCCTACCCCTCATTTCCCTTTCATTACAATGTTTGTGCATGTTGTAGGCACAGATGCTCCACCCCACTTCAACAGAGAGAGCCTTGGGAATCCCAGAGGTGGATGGACAACAACCACCGCCTTATCCTCTCCCTCGCATCGGTGAACCAAGCATTCTCCAGACGCCTAGTAAAGGAAAATAGGGGCCTGTAGCATATCCAACGATTCCTCCTACTGTCCATTTACATTTTAGCCCTTTGCATTTTCCTTGATCTCCATACATTAATCCCTCCCAGACAATAAGCATGCCAACGGCACTCTCTATCTCCTCTATTGACCCCAGGGTTTGGCCACTCTCCAACTGTCTGACCAACTTTGAGATCTGGATGAGCCAACATTTACTCGAGAGAAATGTTGGCCAAACTGACGCTGTCCTCTTTGACTTCCACAAATCCCATAACAATGCCGGTCTTGATTCTATCAGTCTCCCCACTGCCACCTCAGTCTAAACCAACGGTTTGGAACCTTGGTATCCTCTTCGACCCCGAGTTCCACTTCCTGCCCCTGCACCCAATCCATTACTACCCAACTGTCTATCACCACAGAAACATTGCCTGCTCAGCCGCTTTGCTGAATGAACTCGAATCCAGTCTATATCACATCGAGGCTCAATCTCCCCAACTGCCAACTCTCCCACTTCCAGACTGGACAAACGGCACGTTTTCCCGACTGGCAGAACACAAGTCTTGAACTGGATAAATTCCCAAACCCTTGCTCTCTGCCTTCTTGCCAAGTTCCACTGGTTCCCATTGCGTCAGGGAATTGATTTGCAGATCCTTGCTCGCCACTTCCAAACCCTTCGTTCCTCACTCCCTCTCTATTCAGCGATCCCCTGCATCCATATATCACTGTGCACACTTTCCACTCCTCCGGCCGTTCCTGTGGCACAGGATTGCTCCTTCTGCTCAACCATCGGCAGACATTCATCAAGGAACTTCATCCCGGGCATCTGGAACTCACAGGGACACAGGGACAGTAGTAGGTCATCCAGCCCCTCGAGCCCGTTCCGCCATTCAATTAGATCATGGCTGATCTGTGATCTAACTCCATATACCCACCTTTCCACCGTATCCCTTAATACTTTTGCTTAATAAAAATCTATTTATCTCGGATTTCAAATTAGCAATTGATCTACCGTTAAATATCGTTTTTGGAAGAGAGTTCCAGACTTCATACAAACTTTGCGTGTAGTAATTTTTTCTAACTTCACTTACGCCCTCAACTGATCCTCTCTCTCCCTGCCTTAAAATCCCTGCTCAATGCCCTTCTCTCTCACTGGGCGCTCACAATCCTACACCTCTTTGTTGCACCGTCTCTGTTCCCTGACCTGTAGAGTGTTCTGAGATGTCTCTATTATAAGTTGTCATGGTAGAATTCGGCGCCCAGTTTGCTGCGGGACGATATTACATTGATGGTCCACACCCAGCTGTGGCTGGTCCTCTGATCCTGGTTTCACGCCCCTACCCTCATTCACACTGGAAGCCACAATGGCAGTGTGCTTACCCAGAAGAAGGGAATGACCATCACAGGCCGAGAGATACTGGGCAGCTTTACAATCCGAGCGGCTGGGAAGATTCGAGAATCTGTACCTGGAATACAATAGGGCGATTCTTGTGATACTGATTATATTTAATTTCACTATGCTTGTAATTAATAATATTAGAATCAATTATTTTAACATTCAATTGAGCTTTTCTGTCCTTTCCCCTCTGTGTATGGAGTAAACTCACTCACAGTGTCAGCAGCCAACTTCAGCTCCTGCCCACGGTGACTACAACTGATGAATTGGAACCAGGGGCTGAAACCTGTCTTCAGGTGACATCACAAAGTGAGCCAGGAGCCAATAACAGTGCAGCCAGCTCTGTCCCCGCCCACTGCCGGTATGACACGCTCACCAGGCCAGGCTCTGCTCCTGGTGCCGTCTCACTGGACTGGAGCACAGTTTGCAGGATCAGCCCATTACTCTTATGGCCCTGTCCTATCGCAGCCCCTGTCTCAGGAAGCCCCAAGCAGAGAGCACAGACGCCAATAATAGGCTTAATGAATCTAGTCTCCCAACCGCCTAATATAAGTCATGATGCGGAGATGCTGGTGTTGGACTGGGGTGGACAAAAATGAGAAGTCGCACAACACCAGCTTATAGTCCAACAGTTTTATTTGAAATTACGATCTTTCAGGGCGCTGCTCCTTCGTCAGGTACAGTGAGGGAATACAAATCAGTTACAAAGCATATATAGACAGAGAACAATATATAGAAACATTGTTCTCTGTCTATATATGCTTTGCAACTGATTTGCATTCCCTCACTGTACCTGACGAAGGAGCAGCGCTCCGAAAGCTCGTAATTTCAAATAAAACTGTTGGACTATAACCTGGTGTTGTGTGACGCCTAATTTAAGAAGCGACTATTGAATCTCTCCCAATATCTCCACATACGCTCCCTCTCCTTTGCAACTGGGAACTAAGCATTCCCCGGATGCGTAGAAGAGGAATATAGGGACTTTAGTCCCATCCACATATTCCTCCTGTTGTCATTGTATGAGTTAATCTGTTCCTAACTGCAATTACTCGCCTTGATTCTAGAACCCTTAATACCCTTACCTAACAAAAATCGATCAATCTAATTTTGAAAAATTTCGATAACCTAGCCTGAACTGTGTTTTGGGGAGAGAGTTCCAGATTTAATTAGCCTTTGTATGAAGTGCTGCTTCCTGACATCTGTAGCTTTTAAAAGCTCTTCAGAATAATTTGTCCGTAACTATACCAAATCACTCTGGGTGCAGTTATATTGTGTATAATTAAGACAGGTTTGTTAAGCATTAAGCATCCAGTACAAAAAAGTAATACTTAACAAGAAGATTGTCGCAGTCTGTTCATCGAACCCCGGCGTTCCTGCCGAGTGACTGTGGCGCGGTCTTTTTAACTCTTGCTGTGTTCTGTTGACTGAAGCTTTTTCTTCCAATGGCTTCTCCGCTGCTTTCGGTGTTCAATTACTGTTCATTAATACCTTTTTTTCCTCCGTTTTACCTACGTGACAGTTAGTAAGCAAGCTATGCATATCTGGGAACAACTACACACTAATTTCTCACAGATATCTTTTTGATTTTTAGTCAGCTCATTGTTTAGCTGGTTCTGCATTTTTGAGAAGACCGGGAGTGGTGACTGTCTCCAGCCCCCTATCTTCTTTTGCAATGTTGGTCCATTTCATGTTCCCCACTCTCTCCTTGTTTACTTAACAGACCATTTTGCAGAATTACTTCAATTTCTAACAGAGTTTAGTCAGGTTGGCATAATTCCTATCATGCTTTGGTCTCATTCATTTGCCATTTTATACAGGCTTTTTAGGTTTATAACATACAATTTCACATATTATAGTTATATAAAAATGGTTATAGAATCTTAATAATGTTTACTAAATCCTACAGGTACATTCTATCCTACAGATCCCTACCTTGAGGGCGAGGCATTTTATCGACGCCTCAAAACTAAAATCTTACATGTACGTTTGTTCTCCAATGTTTATGTAACTCTAAAATATTCTGGGTTGTGATCATATTTAAACGCGATCCGGTTTTGTACATTACGTGTTTCAGGTACCATTGTAAGCTAGTAAGCATGTCAGTACTACAAGCTGGGTGATGCCCAGTACATGGGAAATTATCCTAATCCAAGGAGGAATTTCCATGTTCGTCCCTATATTTGTATTATTAGTCCTAACAATTTTTGACTCTATACCTCATGTTTGACGGGGTGGATCCTAATCAAACTTCTGATCTTACATAGTTCTGTATCATCGTAATAGCTGGATAGCTCTGATAAGTGGTTATTAGTGTCCCAAGTGGGAAGAAGTACCTTATTGATGGTCTGAAGGTTTCCCTAGTTTGCTCAATCAGCCAATTCCCGTACATAATGCATACGTCATTATGAGCTGGTGATCAGTGGCATTTCTGTCTTTTCTAATTAGATAATTATTTCTTTTGGCACGATCCTCTATCTTGTGTATGATATCCTGTAGGTGTATGGTCATTACCTGATCTTCGCTTAGCTCCTCACTTACTATGTTGTTCTCTTTACTAAGTATCTCCTTCAATTTCTCCCTTACCGTTTGTAATTGTCTCTGTAAATCTGCGAAGTCCATTGAGTTAACTGCTGAGGTTACTGTGTTGAAACCCTTGAGCCCATCGTTTATCAGTCCTCTTCTCCGCCTACTCTTTCCCTGGCTTTCCTCCTTGAGTGGTACTAAGCTCGTGGCGGAAGACCCCTTCTGTTTTCTCTATGCTCGTCGACAATGTCGCCTTTTCCCAGAATTGGCTAAAAATCTGCTGCAGCATTCTTTCAGTTAATCGTGCTGTTTTGTCAGGGCACCACTTTGGTCGTAGTAGGTCTGTTAGATTGAAGATAACAGGGGCCACTTCTGGTATTAATTGATGATTCACAGCTTTATAGGTAGGGATACTTAGAAGACCATTCCCAAGTCCCAGTTTAAAGTGGGGTCATTGTTTCTGGAGTGCTCCCTCTTGAGGTTTTGAATGGTTTGTTTCCTCATAGGGTATGAGCCTAACGCTATAGAAATACCCATCCCCCCTTACACATCCGATTATCGCATTTTTGAATTCTAGTATGATGCTATCTATATTTTCGGGGTCCCTATAATTTCCCCAACGTTTAAAGGTTGTCATAAATGTTTCATTCCCTGCTAAGGTAATCTTTATACTATCTTCGGGGAAAGGAGGCCAATCATCGCTCTGATTTTTCAGGTCTGAGACAATATTGGACCCAATACAAGAATACTGGCTGGTGTGTTTCTTCCACCAACGAGGCCAACATCATTGTATGTATTCCTTGCTCTCAGAAACTACTGGGCCCTGTTTTGATACTTATACCCGTTCCCAGATTCCATTCTGTTTCTTCAGGAATGTCCACACATTGGGGCCTTTGCTGTCTCTTATCCTGCACCTGATACACAGACCATAATCCTTCTTTTATTTCCCAACTATACACCTTTTCTTGTAATGAGCCACAACCCGTCACATATGTTGTTGTCACATTATCTTATGTACTGTTTCTGATCCAAACCGGAACATACCCCCATATTTCTCAGATGAACGACTATGGTTCTTTGATTGTTTATGACCGCCAATAATTTGAAGTTCCGGTCCATAGATGGGGAGTGGAGCGCATTCGCCTCCGTGATCCAGTGTGCAGATGTTGATGGTAAAGTCAAACGTTTTTGTTCCCTCCGTAGAGCTTACTGCACATCCAATCATCAATATCAGTATACAGACATTTTGGGTGGACCAAAATGTAACATCTTAATTCTTAACAGTTTTCATCTGTTTGATATGGAACCATTTTAGTTTCGGTTCTCCCTTCGGACCATATGGCGCATTCAGTAGATACACAGCTGGATGAAACGTATCTACTATGGTGTGAGGGCCTGTCCATTTTACCTCGAATGAGTGTTTTTTTTTTAGAGAAATTTTGTAACATTACCTGGTCCCCAACTTCATACTCAGACGGTTTTACCCTCTTATCATAATATCGCTTGATTTCTTCACGCGATTTGCCACTGTTAATGGCCACCAGACTGTTCAACTCGTCCATATGATCTATCAAGGTTAGTCAAAGAGTCATAGAGTCATAGCGTTATATAGCACAGAAAGAGGCCCCGCGGCGCATGGTGTCTGCGCCGGCCATCAAGTCCTGTCTATTCTAATCCCATTTTCCAGCACTAGGTCCGTAGCCTTGTATACTATGGCGTTTCATGTGCTCATCTAAATGCTTCTGGAATGTTGTGAAGGTTCCTGCCTCTACCACCCTTTCAGGCAGTGAGTTCCAGTTTCCAACCTTCCTATGGGTGAAAAACGTTTTCCTCAAATCCCCTCTAAACCTCCTGCCCCTTACCTTGAAACCAAGCCCCCTGGTTATTGACCCCTCTACGAAGGGAAAAAGTTCCTTTCTATCTGCCCTATCTATGCCCCTCATAATTGTGTACACCCCAAGCAGGTCCCCCCTCAGCCATCTCTGTTCTAAGGAACACAACCCAGCCTGCCCTGTCTCTCCTCATAGCTAAAGCGCTCCAGCCCAGGTAACATCCTGGTGAATCTCCTCTGCACCCTTTCCAATGCAATAACATCCTTTCTATAGATTGCCGACCAAGATTTCACACAGTATTCCAGCTGTGGACTAATTAGCGTTTTGTATAACTCCATCATAAGAACATAAGAACATAAGAAATAGGAGCAGGAGTAGGCCAATCGGCCCCTCGAGCCTGCTCCGCCATTCAATAAGATCATGGCTGATCTGATCCTAACCGCCAATCTACTATCTATCACAGAACCATCTCCTGCATCTAACAGAATTGCACACACGAAATAGGAGCAGAATCAGGCTACACAGTCCCTGGGCCCGCTCCACTACCCACAGGGCCATGACCGATCCGAACCTAGACTCATGTCCAAATTCCTGCCCGCTCCCCGTAACCCTTAATGCCCTTTACTTCTAGGAAACTGTCTATTTCTGTTTTAAATTTAATTAATGTTGTAGCTTCTACAGCTTTTTGTGGCAGCATATTCCATGGACCTACCACCCTCTGAGTGAAGTAGTTCCTCCTCATCTCAGTTTTGAAAGAGCAGCCCCTTATTCTAAGACTGTGTCCCCTAGTTCTCGTCTCACCCGTCATCGGGAACATCCTCCCCGCATCCACCCGATCCAACCCCTTCACAATCTTATATGTTTCAATAAGATCGCCTCTCATTCTTCTGAACTCCAATGAGTAGAGTCCCAATCTACCCACCCCCTCATCCCCGGGATTAACCGAGTGAACCTTTTTTGCACTGCTTCGAGAGCAAGGATGTCTTTCCTTAAGTAAGGACACCAAAAGTGTATGCAGTATTCCAGGTGCGGTCTCACCAATACCTTGTACAACTGAAGCAATACCTCCCTATTTTTATATTCTATCCCCCTAGCAATGAAAGCCAACATTCCATTTGCCTTCTTAATCACTTGCTGCACCTGCATACTAACCTTTTGAGTTTCGTGCACCAGGACCCCCAGATCCCTTTGCACTTCAGTACTCTCCAGTTTCTTGCCATTAAGATAATAAATTGCTCTAGGATTTTTCCTGCCAAAGTGCATCACCTCACACTTTCCAGTGTTGTATTCCATCTGCCAAATCTCTGCCCACTTACTTAGCCTGTCTATGTCCCCTTGCAGGTTTTTTATGTCCTCCTCACTCACTACTTTCCCTCCCATCTTTGTATCATCTGCAAATTTTGATATGTTACACTTGGTCCCTTCCTCCAAATCGTTAATATAGATTGTGAAGAGTTGGGGACCCAGCACTGACCCCTGTGGAACACCACTAGTTACTGATTGCCAGTCTGAGAATGAACCATTTATCCCAACTCTTTGCTTTCTGTTAGATAGCCAATCCTCTATCCATGCCAGAATATTACCCCCAATCCCGTGATTTTTTACCTTAAGCAATAATCTTTTGTGTGGCACCTTGTCAAATGCCTTTTGGAAGTCTAAATACACTACGTCCACTGGTTCCCCTTTATCCACTCTATATGTTACTTCCTCAAAGAACTCCAGCAAATTTGTCAAACATGACTTCCCCTTCGTAAAACCATGCTGACTTTGTCCTATTAAATTATGATTATCCAAATGTCCTGTTACTGTTTCCTTAATAATGGACTCCAAAATTTTACCTACCACAGATGTTAGGCTAACCGGTCTATAGTTACCAGCCTTCTGTCTACTGCCCTTTTTAAATAAGGGTGTTACATTAGCAGTTTTCCAGTCTGCCGGGACCTTAGCGGAATCCAGGGAGTTTTGAAAAATTATTACCAATGCATCTACAATCCCTACCGCCACTTCCTTCAAGACTCTAGGATGTAAGCCATCAGGTCCAGGTGATTTATCCGCCTTGAGTCCCATTATTTTACCGAGTACCACTTCCTTAGTGATTTTGATCGTGTTTAGCTCCTCTCCCCCTATAGCCCCCTGTTTGTCCAGTGTTGGGATATTCTTAGTGTCCTCTACTGTAAAGACTGATACAAAATATTCATTCAGTGTTTTTGCCATCTCCATATTTCCCACCATTAATTTCCCGGTCTCATCCTCTAAGGGACCAACATTTACTTTAGCCACCCTTTTTCTTTTTATATAACTATAAAAACTCTTACTATCTGTTTTTATATTTTTTGCTAATTTACTTTCATAATCTATCTTCCCTTTCTTAATCAATCTTTTTGTTATTTTTTGCTGCCTTTTAAAGTTTTCTCAATCCTCTGTCCTCCCACTAGATTTCGCTACCTTATATGCCCTTGTTTTTAGTCGAATACTATCCTTAATTTCTTTACTTAGCCACGGTTGACTGTCCTTTCTTTTACACCCTTTTCTTTTCAGTGGAATATATTTTTTTTGGAAGTTGTAAAATAACTCCTTGAATGTACACCACTGATCATGTGTCGTCTTACCCTTTAATCTATTTTCCCAATCCACTCTACTCAATTCCGCTCGCATACCTTCATAGTCTCCTTTATTCAAGCTTAGCACGCTTGTTTGAGATCCAACCTTCTCACCCTCTAATTGAATATGGAATTCAACCATGTTATGGTCACTCATTCCAAGGGGATCCTTTACTAGGACATTTTTAATTAATCCTGTCTCGTTACACAGGACCAGATCTAAGGTTGCTTGCCCCCTGGTCGGTTCAGTTACATACTGCTCAAGAAACCCATCCCTAATACACTCAATGAACTCATCCTCAAGGCAGCCCTGCCCCATTTGATTTGTCCAATTAATATGATAGTTAAAATCCCCCATAATTATAGATGTTCCCTTATTACATGCCTCAACTATTTCCTGATTGATACTCCGTCCAATAGAGTTGCAACTGTTCGGAGGCCTATAGACTACGCCCACTAATGTTTTTTTCCCCTTATTATTCCTTATCTCCACCCAAACTGTTTCATTATCATGATTTTTTGACCCAATATCATTACTCTGTATTACAGTGATTCCTTCCTTTATTAACATAGCCACCCCACCTCCCCTTCCTTCCTGCCTGTCCTTCCTGATCGTTAAATAACCTGGTATGTTTAATTCCCAGGCATTGTCACCCTGCAGCCATGTTTCTGTGATGGCCACAATATCATAACTTCCCTGCTCTTATATTCTATGCCTCGGCTAATGCAGGCAAGTATACCATATGCTTTTTTAACAACCTTATCTACACGTCCTGCTGCCTTCAGGGATCTATGTACCTGTACACCAAGGTCCCTCTGATCCTCCGTCCTTCCTAGAGTCCTACCATTCATTGTGTATTCCATTGCCTTGATAGTCCTCCCAAAATGCATCACCTCACACTTTTTAGGGTTAAATTCCACTTCCCAGTGTTCTGCCGATCTAACCAACCCGTCTACATCGCCCTGTAGCCCGAGGCTTCCCTCCTCGCTATTTACCACTCCACCAATTTAACGTTTCATCTGCGAACTTATTGATCATACCTCCTACATTCATATCTAAATCATTAATGTACACTACAAACAGCAAAGAACCCAGCACCGATCCTTACGGCACACCACTGGACACAGGCTTCCAGTCACAAAAACAAACTTCGACCATCACCCTCTGCCTCCTGCCACTAAGCCAATTTTGGATCCAACGTGCCAAATTGCCGTGGATCCCATGGGTTCTTACTTTCTTGACCAGTCTCCAATGCGAGACTTTGTCAAAAGCCTTACTGGAGTCCAAATAGACTACATCAACTGCACTACCCTCATCCACACACCTAGTCATCCGCTCGAAAAATTGAATCAAATTGGTTAGACATGATCTCCCCCTGACAAAGCCATGCTGACTATTCTTGATTAATCCTTGCCTCTCCAAGAGCAGACTAATTCTGTCCCTCAGAAATGTTTCCAATAATTTCTCTAGCACTGATGTTAGGCTCACTGGCCTGTAATTCCCTGGTTTATCCCTACTACCCTTCTTGAATAATGGTACTGCGTTAGCAGTCCTCCAGTCCTCTGGCACCGCCCCTGTGACCAGAGAAGTTCTGAAAATTTGTGTCAGAGCCCCTGCAATCTCCTCCCTTGCCTCACACAGCAGCCTGGGATACATCTCGTCTGGGCCTGGGGATTTATCCACTTTTAAGCCCGCTAAAACCAATAGTCCCTCCTCCCTCTCAATACTAATTTGTTCAAGTGTATCACAATCCACCTGCCTGATTTCTAAGCCGACATCGTTCTTCTCCTTAGTAAACACAGATGCAAAATATTCATTTAAAACCGCACCTACATCTTCCGGCTCTACACACAGATTGCCACTTTGGTCCCTAATGGGCCCTTCTCTTTCCCTGTTTATCCTCTTGCTTTAATATACTTATAAAACACCTTGGGTTTTTCCTTTATTTCCTCCCCCCCCTATGTTTTTTCATGCTTCCTCTTCGCTCTCCTAATTACTTTTTTAAGTACACCCCTGCACTTTCTACACTCCTCTAGGGCTTCCATTCTTTTTAGTCCTTTCTATCTGCCAAAAACCTCCCTTTTTTCCCGAATCCATTCTTGTATATCCCTTGACATCCAGGGTTCCCTGAGCTTGTTGATCCCACCCTTGACCTTTATGGGAACATGTTAACGTTGTACTCTCAATATTTCCTTTCTGAATGACTCCCACTGCTCTGATTTGTTTTTTCCTACAAGTAGCTGATCCCAGTCCACTTTGGCCAGATCCTACCTTATCATATTAACCATTTTTGGCTACGGGGTTGTAACATTAATGGTGTGTTATTTCACAATGTTACGTGTCCTGCTATCATATGGACTTATCCTCGTAGTGTCGTGTGGGGTAGAACGTATTGCCATCAAACATAAGCGCAACATGTTAGTCCATTGAGTGGGTTGTTCCCAGGATGTGGTGTATTTGGAGTTTCAGAAGGCCTTTGATGAAGTCCTATATAAGAGGTCAGTGTGCAAAATTAAAGCACATGGGATTGGGTGTAATTTACTGGCATTGATTGAAAATTGGTTAACAAACAGGAAACAGAGTGTAGGATTAAATGTTTTTTTTTTCGTGGTGGCAGGCGGTGACTTGTGGGGTACCGCAGGGATCATTGCTTGGATCCCAGCTATTCACAATATATATCAATGATTTGGATCAGGAATCCAAATGTAATATTTCCAAGTTTGCTGACGATACGAAACTAATTGGGATTGTGAGTTGTGAGGAGGATGCAAAGTGGCTTCAGGGTAATTTAGACAAGTTGAGTGAGTGGGCAAATATATGGCAGAAGCAGTATAACGTGGATAAATGTGAAGTTATCCAATTCGGTAGGAAAAACAGAAAGGCAGAGTATTATTTAAATGGTGATAGATTGGGATATGTTGATGTACAGAGGGACCTGTGTGTCCTTGTACACCAGTCACTGAAAGCAAACATGCAGGTGCAGCAAGCAGTTAGGAAGGGAAATAGTATGTTGGCATTCATTGCAAGAGGATTTGAGTAAGGAGCAAGGATATGTTACTATAGTTATACAGGGCCTTGGTGAGACCACACCTGGAGTACTGTGTGCAGTGTTGGTCTCCTTACGTAAGAAAGGATATACTTTCCATAGAGGGAGTGCAGCGCAGGTTCACTAGACTGATTCCTGGGATGGCAGGACTGCCGTATGAGGGGAGATTGGGTCGACTAGGCCTGTATTCACTAGAGTTTAGAAGAATGAGAGGGGAGCTCATTGAAACGTTTAAAGTTCTGATAGGGCTTGACACACAAGATGCAAGGAGGATGTTTCCCCTGGCTGGGATGTCTAGAAGGAGGGGTTACAGTCTCAGGACATGGGGTAGGACTGAGAGGAGGATAAATTTCTTCACTCAGAGGGTGGTGAACCTGTGGAATTCTCTAACACAGAAGGCTGTGGAGGCCAAGTTACTGAATATATTTAAGGATGAGATAGATGGTTTTCTACACACAAAAGGCATCAAGGGGTGTGGGGAGTGAGCGGGAATATGGTATTCAGATAGAGGATCAGTCATGATCATATTGAATGGCGGAACAGGCTCGAAGGGCCGAATGGCCGACTCCTGCTCCTATTTTTCTATGTTTCTATGTTCTGTACACAGCTTCTGCAGCATTGTTTTCAGAGTTCGATTCCCCTCTCCACAATCCCTGATGATTGTGTATGGTGCGCAATATGCAATTTATGTTTTACCTGTAACATTTATTGTAGGGTTATGGAAACTGCCCCCGTGAAGTGTGAGCCCTGATCACTATCCACTTGCAGTCCCCGTAGCCTATGCCACCGCTGGACGGTTCCACATATATTGAGAAACGAGGTCGTGTCCTAACTGGAACTCAAGTAACCCCAAAGTTGATGAGACGCCGATTTAAAAACAGGAACAAAAAGAGAGAAACCTTAAGTTTTACCGACATGGACGTTATTAACGTCTGTGCCGAGACAAATAAAACACACGATTGCTGAGTGAAAGGAACCTTTAAAAATGCTGGAATTTCAGCTTGTGTGAAAGTGTGTGTTAAAGTGAGAAAGTTTTCCTCACTATGAATATTTAAGAAGTTACACTATTCCTTTTGTCTGAAAGTCTGTCTTAAAAGAAAGAGAATGTATGTTAAGTGTGTTTTAGCTCCACCCACTTCTCTGGTGTTAAAAGTTTTTAACCCTTTTGTCTTGTCTTGGATTTTGGAAGTTTTAAGAATGTGCGAATAAGATTGTGCCCCAGAATTAGAAAAAAAAATCTGAACTACAATCTAAGTTAAGCTGGTGTGTAAAAACTGAGAAGAACAACAAAAAGATTGTTTAACAAAAGAGTCTCAGATTTAACCTTGGAGTCGCGGTAGCGATGGTGAAATTTTCCAAAGCAGTTTGATTTGCTTTGTTAAAATGTGAAAAACTAATTTTTCTCCAGTTGTAATCAATATTTTTACAGTTTTTTGGAAAGGCATCTAAAGAAACCACAATAAGAAGTATGACGTAATTTACTTTTTTCTGCAAGCATGTGCGATTTTGTTTTGTTTTATCTGTTCTGTGTTTCGTTAATACAGTATTGGTTTGAATGAGGTTGGAATTATTAAGGGTAATAAACCTATTAAATTGTGAAAACTGAACTGTCTTTTTCGATCGGGAAAGTGTTTTAAAATTTAGGTGAAGTGGCGCAATTGCGTGTGCCTGACAATGTTTCGCTCCACCGTCTTAAAATCCTGCAAAGGAGTTAACCCTTCTGACTGAAAGCTGTTTAATTCACCAAGCAACAACTTTCGTATTGCTGAATGAAATTTAAGGATAATGGACATTATTAAATTTAAGTTTATTAATTTTAAGTTAATATTTCCCCACAGTGACAGAAGGACATTATGATTTGATAAATTAAACCCTTGGGCTCTTCAGCAGAGCCACAATGGATTATCTTCCTTCGTTTTTATATGAAAGTTACCTTGTAAACTAGTTGCAAAACTTATGTCTCTAATTTTAAAACACAGTGTAAACCACTTAGGCTGGGAATCACTTGTTTCTGAAATTGGAATTGATAAGTTAAATTCATAGAAATGAAATTGAACATTGACAAAACCGTTCAGTCCAACAATAGTGCTGCTTGGATTTTGGGATAATTTTGAAATAACAAAATGAACTCAGACACTATATAATGGGTTACTTTTGGGAAAATAAAAAAAATCTCTAAAATAATGATAAATGAATAGCGTTAATAATCAATATTGTTCTGCAGAGTAAAGTCCCTCCAGGGCTCATGAATGAGATATGAATGGTTATTAATGGGATGTGTAAAATTGAGAGAGGAAGTGATTGAGCGTGTACGATAGAAACAGAAAAATTACACCACCAAATGAGAATTTTCCTAGCTTTCTAGTGAAAGTCAGGAAAGTGTAGTTACGAATATTAAATAGATCGCTTTCTTTTGAGAGACATTTGTCTAAAGTGAGCTTTTTAAGAAAATTTGATAGCATGGCCACTACCCAAGACATCGGAACGATGCCGAGGAAGCTGAGCAACGATCTCCAGTCGATTACAATCTTTTGATACCTGAAAGCCCGAGAATGCCTTGTATCAAATGGTACGTGTGGCATAATATGGAGATATCGCTTTGAGTGCGCAAATGTGATTTGTTACATATGAAGCAATTACCATCCGGAAATGTATGGTGAATCTGCACTGAAGGACGGGTCTCAGGCAAACTCAATTACGTGACAACAGCGCGACATGAAATGGTTAATGTGGTGGCTCAGGACTGTGAGACAACTTTAAAAGCATTGGCACCTACTCCATCGAGAAACTATCTAATTAATGAAACAATTAGAAAAGGGTTAAACACACTGGTACCTGTTGAAGGGAATGAAATTGAAGTTGAAGTGGAGAGTTACATGGAATTTTGATTGGGACAAGTGAGGGCTAAGGAGAAATCATGTTTAGCAGGAATTATCCACAAGATGGGTACGATTAAAAGAGATATCTGGGGAATCTTTTAAGTGCAACAGTTATTGATTTGATGTTAAACTGTAGTGTTGCATAAGATGATTGTTAGACATAATTTAACTGTGATTGTAATACTTGTGTTTTGTAGGTAACAGAGCGTGGGAAAAACCAGTACGAATCCAGCATGAGGTGGTTTGGTGGTACCTCCTGTGTCACTACTATTGCAACCAACACGTTTTACTCAATATCAAAACTTATGATCAAGTGAAACTGTCAGTAAATGAGATACTTAATTATGAGCTGCACCATTATGTGACAAAAATCGGGTTCGACATTCCGCTGCTGTCTGTTATCATACCTATGACTAACCAGCACCAGAAAATTAATTGAGCACACCGAAAGAGAAGATCCAAAGCAACATCGAGGTGACCCCAGGTGGAGTAAGATCAGGAAAGATAGAAGAAACAGAGGAGACCCCAGGCGGGGCAGAATTGGAACAGTAGAACCGTGAATTGAATTTGAGAAAGTGTTCAGAGGTTGTCTCTGCCCCACAAAGGAATGGACTGTAAGAGAGGTGGAATCTTCATTTTCGAGACGCCCTACTAAGTAGCGCCCAAGTTGAAAGAGCAATAAGAACTAGCAAGATTAGTCAAGAGCCGATTGGGAGAAGTCAATAAGGGTATTGCCTTCCCAACGTGGGGATATGTAAGATAGTCTGTTACGGGCTGTCGAGATCAGCAGTTTGCCTTAATTGATGAGACAGAAAGATCCCAGTCATGTCAGAAAAATAGCTGTTCAGAGATCTGAATTACGAGGTCAGAACACAAAAACAGGCCTTCGAGTGGTCATACCTAGGGCTGATAAGGGATGCATCAAGGAGCTGTAGGATAAAGAAGCTGTCAATTAGAGTGCAACAAGATCTTTAGAACAGAGATAAGGAGGAAAATTACCTCATGAGGCTGGGAGGGGCTGTCACAGGAAGCCTCTCCCTTGAAATTGGACAATAGGATGGGAAACCAATGATTGGCAACAGGTATGCACCAGCACACCGAGATAACTATAAATATAGACGTCCGAGAGAGGAAATCAGGCAGTTAGGGGCGAAGGCTTCCCCGAGGTGGCTACGGTCAAGTTTAGGCTCTGTGGTGGCTGACGGCCTAACACTTCCAACAGCTCGAGGAATGACCCAACGGAAGTGACCGCTGCCGCAGACTGTAGAAATCCACCCAATCCGAGACCACCGTACTGCCGCACCGTCCGTCCGGTTGTTTCGTACCGGCCCAGGGCCGTAGATCGGCCTCATCTGTCACGGGTTGCATGTCCACTTTATCTATTTCAATCGCATGTAATAATAACTGATTATGCTTTAAACTGTAGCTCTTTAATAAAAAGCCTTACAACTCCTAAGACCCTTTGGGTAATCTGTGAGTGACCTTTGATCCTAATCTTCCTCTCTCTCTCTCTCTCTCTCTCTCTGTCCCCTCGGCTGTCTTCGCCGTCTGTCTCACACTTTCTGTCTCCCAGTCTGATTATCGCTCTGTTTCCCCTTGTCTGTCTCTCTCTCTCTGTCTGACCCGTTTGGCTCTCACTCTCTGCCACTCTATTCAATCCCCGTCAGTCTCGCCTCCATCTCTCTCCCCCACAACTATCTTCATCCCGTCAATTTCCGAAATCTCTCTCTCTCTCTGTATCCCTGTCTGTACCCCAGTCTTTCTTTCTATCTGTCTCCACCGTCAGTCTATCTCTCTGTCTCCCCCAGTCTGTCTTTCTATCTGTCTCCACCGTCTCTCTCTCTCTCTGTCTCCCCCATGTGTCTCTCTCTCTGTCTCCCCCATGTGTCTCTCTCTCTGTCTCCCCATCTGTCTCTCTCTCTGTCTCCCCCATCTGTCTCTCTCTCTGTCTCTCCCATCTGTCTCTCTCTCTGTCTCCCCATCTGTCTCTCTCTCTGTCTCCCCCATCTGTCTCTCTCTCTGTCTTCCACCCCCATCTGTCTCTCTCTCTGTCTCCACCGTCTGTCTCTCTCTCTCTGTCTCCCCCATCTGTCTCTCTCTCTGTCTTCCACCCCCATCTGTCTCTCTCTCTGTCTCCACCGTCTGTCTCTCTCTCTGTCTCCCCCATCTGTCTCTCTCTCTGTCTCCCCCATCTGTTTCTCGCTCTGTCTTCCACCCCATCTGTCTTCGGCCGCCTGTGTTCCTTCGTCTCTTTCTCTCTCTCTCTCTCTCTCACTCTCTCTCTCTCTCTCTCTGTCCCCCTCGACTGTCTTCCCCTTCTGTCTCATGCCGTCATTCTCCCCGTCTGATTATCACTCTGTCTCACCCCCTCTGCCTCACACTTTGTCTCCCCGCATCTGCCTCCCCCATCCGTCTCCCTCTTTTTTACCCCCGCATTAGTATCACTCCGTCTAACTCACTCTGTCTCCCCAACATCTGTCTTACTCTCTGTATACACCCCGCACCCCCCCATCTATCGCCACCCCATCGGTTTTCCCAGTCTATCTCACTCTCTGTCTATTCCAGGCTGTCTTCCCCATTAGTCTCTCTCTCTGTCTCCCCCCATCTGTCGGTCTATCTGATTTAACCCCATCTCTCTCTCTCTCTCTCTCTCTCTATTTTACTCCCCGTCAGAATTTATCTTGCCCGTCGCTCTCTCTCTCTCTCTCTCTCTCTCTCTTCCTGTCTCCACCGTCTATCTCCCCCTGGCTGTGTCCCAGTCTATCTGGCACTCTCTCTGTATCCCCGTCTGTTTCTCGCTCGCTGTCTTCACCCTCTGTCTCCCTCGTCTGTACCCTCCCGTCTGTGTGTGTCTCTCTCCCCATCTGTCTCTCTCTCCCTCTGTCTTGCCCCTTCATGTGTTCATCTCGCTTCCACTTAAATACATCTATGCTATTCTCCTCAACCGCTGCCTGTGGCACTGAGTTCCACATTCTCACCACTTTCTGAGTGAAGAAATTTCCCGTGACTCTCGATTAGATTTATTTTTAAATACCTTATAATTATCGACCCTATTTTTAGTTTCATAATTATTTCATGATTTTAGTTTTTTTAAACTCTATTTGTAAATCCGTCAACACACCTTGTCTTACCAGCAAATTGTGTTTGCTTTTCTGCTGCCGCCTTTATCAGAGTAGAAGTAACGATTAGAATCTGGCTCAAAAAGTGACGAACGCCGATTCTACACATGAGACAAGGATTCAATGGCTTCTGTTATCACAGAATCACAGAATCATACAGCACAGAAGGAGGCCATTCGTTCCATCGTGCCTGGGCCGGCTCTTTGAAAGAGAAATTCAATTAGGCCAACTTCCCTGTTCTTTTCCCAAAGCCCTCCAAATCCCTCACTTCCAGTATTGATCGCGTTTCCTTTTGAAAGTTATTATTGAATCTCCTTCTATCACTTTTTCAATCAGTGAATTCCAGATCATAACAATTCGCTCTGTAGAACAAATTCTCCTCATCTTCCCTCTGGTTCTTTTGCTAATTATTTTAAATCTGTATCTTCTGGTTAACAACCCTTCGCCACTGGAAACAGTTTTTCATTATTTACTCTATCCAAACCCTTGAACACATCTACTCAATGCTTCCTTAACCTTCTCTGCTCGAAGGGGAAAACCTCAGCTTCTCCAGTCTCTCCCTATAACTGAAACCCTTCATCTCTGGTACCATCTGCAGCAGCAGATCAAGAAAGCCAATGGAATGTTGGCTTTTATTGCCAGGGGGATAGAATATAAAAACAGGGAAGTATTGCTGCAGTTGGAGAGGGTATTGGTGAGACCGCACCTGGAGTACTGCATACAGTTTTGGTGTCCATACTTAAGAAAATACATACTTGCTCTCGAGGCAGTACAAAGAAGGTTCACTCGGTTAATCCCCGGGATGAGGGGGTGGACATACGACGAGAGGTTGAGTAGATTGGGACTCTATTCATTGGAGTTCAGAAGAATGCGAGGCGATCTTATTGTAACATATAAGATTGTGAAGGGGCTTGATCGGGTGGACGCGGTGAGGATGTTCCCAATGATGGGTGAAACTAGAACGAGGGGACATAATCTTAGAATAAGGGGCTCCTCTTTCAAAACTGAGATGAGGAGAAACTTTTTCACTAAGAGGGTAGTGGGTCTGTGGAATTTGCTACCCCAGGAAGCTGTGGAAGCTACTTCATTAAATAAATTTAAAACAGAAATAGACCGTTTCCTAGAAGTAAAGGGAATCAGGGGTTACGGGGAGCGGGCTGGAAATTGGACATGAGTTTGAGTTCGGATCGGTCAAGGCCCTGTAGGTGGCGGAGCGGGCCCAGGGGCCGAGTGGCCTGGTCCTGCTCCAACTTCTTGTGTTCTTTAGAGTTGAGGTTGGATCAGATCAGCCATGATCTCATTGAATGGCGGAGCAGGCTCGAGGGGCCGATTGGTCTACACCTGCTCCTATTTCTTATGTTCTTGTGTCTCCTCTGTGCATTCGCCAAGGCCTTGAGATCCTTCATAAGGTGTGATGCAAAGAATTGGAGGCAATACTCCAGCTCAGGCCTAACTGATCATTGATAAAGGTTTAGCATAACTTCCTTGCTTTTGTACTCTATGCCTCAATATATAAAGCCAAAGATTTTGAATGCTTTTTTAACAGTCTTATCAATGTGTCCTGCCACCTTCAATGATATGTGCATATAAACTCCCAGCCTCTCTGTACCTGCGCTACATTTAATATTGTGCCATTTAGTTTATATTGCCTCTCTTCATTTTCCAACCAAAATGTCCCACTTCACTTTTCTCTTCATGTTTCTGCCCATTTCACCAGTCTGTCTGAGTAGTCCTGTAGTCTGCTACTCTCCTCACTGTTTATTACATTTCACCAGTCTGTCTGTGTGCTCCTGATGTCTGCTCCTCTCCTCACTGTTTATTACATTTCACCAGTCTGTCTGTGTGCTCCTGATGTCTGCTCCTCTCCTCACTGTTTATTACATTTCACCAGTCTGTCTGTGTGCTCCTGATGTCTGCTCCTCTCCTCACTGTTTACTGCATTTCACCACTCCATCTGTGTGCTCCTGAAGTCTGTTACTCTCCTCACTGTTTACTGCATTTCAGCAGTCTGACTGTGTGCTCCTGAAGTCTGCAACTCTGCTCACTGTTTACTACATTTCACCAGTCTGAGTGTGTGCTCCTGAAGTCTGCTACTCTCCTCACTATTTAGTACATTTCACCAGTCTGTCCACGTGCTCCTGAATTCTGCTACTCTTCTCACTTTTTTCTACATTTCACCAGTCTGTCTGTGTGCTCCTGAAGGCTGCTACTCTCCTCACTGTTTACTACATTTCACCAGTCTGTCTGTGCTCCTGAATTCTGCTACTTTCCTCACTGTTTACTACATTTCACCAGTCTGTCTGCGCACCTGAAGTCTGTTACTCTCCTCACTGTTTCCTACATTTCACCAGTATGTCTGTGTGCTCCTGAAGTCTGCTACTCTCCTGACTGTTTACTACATTTCAGCAGTCTGTCTGTGTGATCCTGAAGTCAGGGACTCTCCTCACTGTTTACTACATTTCACCAGTCTGTCTGTGTGCACCTGAAGTCTGTTGCTCTCCTCACTCTTTACTACTTTTCACCAGTCTGTCTGTGTGCACCTGAAGTCTGTTAATCTCCTCACTGTTTACTGCATTTCACCAGTCTGACTGTGTGCTCCTGATGTCTGCGACTCTCCTCACTATTTAGTACATTTCACCAGTCTGTCCACGTGCTCCTGAATTCTGCTGCTCTTCTCACTGTTTTCTACGTTTCACCAGTCTGTCTGTGTGCTCCTGAAGGCTGCTACTCTGCTCACTGTTTACTACATTTCACCAGTCTGACGGTGTGCTCCTGAAGTCTGCTACTCTCCTCACTATTTAGTACATTTCACCAGTCTGTCTGTGCTCCTGAATTCTGCTACTTTCCTCACTGTTTACTACATTTCACCAGTCTGTCTGTGCACCTGAAGTCTGCTACTCTCCTCACTGTTTGCTACATTTCACCAGTCTGACTGTGCTCCTGATGTCTGCTACTCTCCTCACTGTTTACTACATTTCACCAGTCTGTCTGTGTGTTCCTGAAGTCTGCTACTCTCCTCACTGTTTACTACATTTCCCCAGTTGTCTGTGTGCTCCAGAATTCTGCTACTCTCCTCACTCTTTACTACATTTCAGCAGTCTGTCTGTGCTCCTGAATTCTGCTACTTTCCTCACTTTTTACCACATTTCACCAGTCTGTCTGTGCTCCTGAAGTCTGCTACTCTCCTCACTGTTTACTTCATTTCACCAATCTGACTGTGTGCTCCTGATGTCTGCTACTCTCCTCACTGTTTACTACATTTCCCCAGTCTTTCTGTGTGCTCCAGAATTCTGCTACTTTCCTCACTGTTTCCTACATTTCACCAGTCTATCTGTGTGCTCCTGAAGTCTGCTACTCTCCTCACTGTTTCCTACATTTCACCAGTATGTCTGTGTGCTCCTGAAGTCTGCTACTCTCCTGACTGTTTACTACATTTCACAAGTCTGTCTGTGTGCTCCTGAAGGCTGCTACTCTCCTCACTGTTTACTACATTTCACCAGTCTGTCTGTGCTCCTGAATTCTGCTGCTTTCCTCACTGTTTACTACATTTCACCAGTCTGTCTGCGCACCTGAAGTCTGTTACTCTCCTCACTGTTTCCTACATTTCACCAGTATGTCTGTGTGCTCCTGAAGTCTGCTACTCTCCTGACTGTTTACTACATTTCAGCAGTCTGTCTGTGTGATCCTGAAGTCAGGGACTCTCCTCACTGTTTACTACATTTCACCAGTCTGTCTGTGTGCACCTGAAGTCTGTTGCTCTCCTCACTCTTTACTACTTTTCACCAGTCTGTCTGTGTGCACCTGAAGTCTGTTAATCTCCTCACTGTTTACTGCATTTCACCAGTCTGACTGTGTGCTCCTGATGTCTGCGACTCTCCTCACTATTTAGTACATTTCACCAGTCTGTCCACGTGCTCCTGAATTCTGCTGCTCTTCTCACTGTTTTCTACGTTTCACCAGTCTGTCTGTGTGCTCCTGAAGGCTGCTACTCTGCTCACTGTTTACTACATTTCACCAGTCTGACGGTGTGCTCCTGAAGTCTGCTACTCTCCTCACTATTTAGTACATTTCACCAGTCTGTCCACGTGCTCCTGAATTCTGCAACTCTTCTCACTGTTTTCTACGTTTCACCAGTCTGTCTGTGTGCTCCTGAAGGCTGCTACTCTCCTCACTGTTTACTACATTTCACCAGTCTGTCTGTGCTCCTGAATTCTGCTACTTTCCTCACTGTTTACTACATTTCACCAGTCTGTCTGTGCACCTGAAGTCTGCTACTCTCCTCACTGTTTGCTACATTTCACCAGTCTGACTGTGCTCCTGATGTCTGCTACTCTCCTCACTGTTTACTACATTTCACCAGTCTGTCTGTGTGTTCCTGAAGTCTGCTACTCTCCTCACTGTTTACTACATTTCCCCAGTTGTCTGTGTGCTCCAGAATTCTGCTACTCTCCTCACTCTTTACTACATTTCAGCAGTCTGTCTGTGCTCCTGAATTCTGCTACTTTCCTCACTTTTTACCACATTTCACCAGTCTGTCTGTGCTCCTGAAGTCTGCTACTCTCCTCACTGTTTACTACATTTCACCAATCTGACTGTGTGCTCCTGATGTCTGCTACTCTCCTCACTGTTTACTACATTTCCCCAGTCTTTCTGTGTGCTCCAGAATTCTGCTACTTTCCTCACTGTTTCCTACATTTCACCAGTCTATCTGTGTGCTCCTGAAGTCTGCTACTCTCCTCACTGTTTCCTACATTTCACCAGTATGTCTGTGTGCTCCTGAAGTCTGCTACTCTCCTGACTGTTTACTACATTTCACAAGTCTGTCTGTGTGACCCTGAAGTCTGTTACTCTCCTCACTGTTTACTGCATTTCACCAGTCTGACTGTGTGCTCCTGATGTCTGCTACTCTCCTCACTATTTAGTACATTTCACCAGTCTGTCCACGTGCTCCTGAATTCTGCTACTCTTCTCACTGTTTTCTACATTTCACCAGTCTGTCTGTGTGCTTCTGAAGGCTGCTACTGTCCTCACTATTAACTACATTTCACCAGTCTGTCTGTGCTCCTGAATTCTGCTACTTTCCTCACTGTTTACTACATTTCACCAGTCTGTCTGTGTGCTCCAGAATTCTGCTACTCTCCTCACTGTTTCCTAAATTTCACCAGTCTGTCTGTGTGCTCCTGAAGTCTGCTACTCTACTCACTGTGTCCTACATTTCACCAGTATGTCTGTGTGTTCCTGAAGTCTGCTACTCTCCTGACTGTTTACTACATTTCAGCAGTCTGTCTGTGTGCTCCTGAAGTCTGCTAATCTCTTCACTGATTACGACATTTCTCCAGTCTGTCTGTCTGCACCTGAAGTCTGTTACTCTCCTCACTATTTACTACATTTCCCCAGTCTATCTGTGTGCTCCAGATGTCTGCTACTCTCCTCACTGTTTATTACATTTCACCAGACTGTGTGTGTGGTCCTGAAGTCTGCTATTCTCCACACTATTTACTACATTTCACCAGTCTGTCTGTGTGTTCATGAAGACTGCTACTCTCCTCACTGTTTACTAAATATCACCAGTCTGTCTGTGGGCTCCTGAATTCTGCTACTCTCCTCACTGTTTACTACATTTCACCAGTCTGTCTGTGTGCGGCTGAAGTCTGTTACTCTCCTCACTATTTACTACATTTCCCCAGTCTATCTGTGTGCTCCAGATGTCTGCTACTCTCCTCACTGTTTATTACATTTCACCAGACTGTGTGTGTGGTCCTGAAGTCTGCAACTCTGCTCACTGTTTACTACATTTCACCAGTCTGACCGTGTGCTCCTGAAGTCTGCTACTCTCCTCAGTATTTAGTACATTTCACCAGTCTGTCCACGTGCTCCTGAATTCTGCTACTCTTCTCACTGTTTTCTACATTTCACCAGTCTGTCTGTGTGCTTCGTAAGGCTGCTACTCTCCTCACTGTTTACTACATTTCACCAGTCTGTCCGTGCTCCTGAATTCTGCTACTTTCCTCACTGTTTACTACATTTCACCAGTCTGACTGTGCTCCTGATGTCTGCCACTCTCCTCACTGTTTACTACATTTCACCGGTCTGTCTGTGTGTTCCTGAAGTCTGCTACTCTCCTCACTGTTTACTACATTTCAGCAGTCTGTCTGTGTGATCCTGTAGTCAGGTACTCTCCTCACTGATTACTACATTTCACCAGTCTGTCTGTGTGCACCTGAAGTCTGTTACTCTCCTCACTCTTTACTACATTTCACCAGTCTGTCTGTGTGCTCCTGAAGTCTGCTAATCTCATCACTGATTACGACATTTCTCCAGTCTGTCTGTCTGCACCTGAAGTCTGTTACTCTCCTCACTATTTACTACATTTCCCCAGTCTGTCTGTGTGTTCATGAAGACTGCTACTCTCCTCACTGTTTACTAAATATCACCAGTCTGTCTCTCTGCTTCTGAATTCTGCTACTCTCTTCACTGTTTACTACATTTCACAAGTCTGTCTGTGTGCTCCTGAAGTCTGCTAATCTCCTCACTGATTCCGACATTTAACCAGTCTGTCTGTGTGCTCCTGAAGTCTGCTACTCTCCTCACTGTTTACTACATTTCACCAGGCTGACTGTGTGCTCCTGATGTCTGCTACTCTCCTCACTGTTTACCACATTTCAACAGTCTGTCTGTGTGTTCCTGAAGTCTGCTGCTCTCCTCACTATTTACTACATTTCACCAGTCTGTCCGCGTGCTCCTGAATTCTGCTACTCTCCTCACTGATTACTACATTTCACCAGTCTGTCTGTGCTCCTGAATTCTGCTGCTCTCCTCACTGTTTCCTACATTTCACCAGTATGTCTGTGTGCTCCTGAAGTCTGCTACTCTCCTGACTGTTTACTACATTTCACCAGTCTGTCTGTGTGACCCTGAAGTCTGCTAATCTCCTCACTGATTACTATATTTCACCACTCTGTCTTTGTGCACCTGAAATCTGTTACTCTCCTCACTCTTTACTACATTTCACTAGTCTGTCTGTGTGCACCTGAAGTCTGTTACTCTCCTCACTCTTTACGAAATTTCCCCAGTCTGACTGTGTGCTCCTGAAGTCGGCTAATCTCCTCACTGATTACGACATTTCTCCAGTCTGTCTGTGTGCACCTGAAGTCTGTTACTCTCCTCACCGTTTACTACATTTCACCAGTCTGTCTGTGTGCTCCTGAAGTCTGCTACTCTCCTCTCTGTTCACTACATTTCACCAGTCTGTCTGTGTGCTCCTGAAGTCTGCTACTCTCCTCACTGATTACTACATTTCAGCAGACTGTCTGTGTGTTCCTGAAGTCTGCGACTCTGCTCACTGTCAACTACATTTCACCAGTCTGTCTGTGTGCTACTGAAGTCTGATACTCTCCTCACTGTTTACTACATTTCACCAGTCTGTCTTTGTGCTCCTGAATTCTGCCAACCCCCTCACTAATTGCTACATTTCACCAGTCTGTCTGTGTGCTCCTGAAGTCTGCTACTCTCCTCACTGTTTCCTACATTTCACCAGTCTGTCTGTGTGACTCTGAAGTCAGCTATTCTCCTCACTGCTTACTGCTTTTCACTACTCCATCTGTGTGCTCCTGAAGTCTGTTACTCTCCTCACTGTTTACTGCATTTCACCAGTCTGACTGTGTGCTCCTGATGTCTGCTACTCTCCTCACTGTTTATTAAATTTCCCCTGTCTGTCTGTGTGCTCCTGAAGTCTGCAACTCTGCTCACTGTTTACTACATTTCACCAGTCTGACTGTGTGCTCCTGAAGTCTGCTACTCTCCTCACTATTTAGTACATTTCACCAGTCTGTCCACGTGCTCCTGAATTCTGCTACTCTTCTCACTGTTTTCTACATTTCACCAGTCTGTCTGTGTGCTTCTGAAGTCTGCTACTGTCCTCACTGTTTACTACATTTCACCAGTCTGTCTGTGTGCTCCAGAATTCTGCTACTCTCCTCACTGTTTCCTACATTTCACCAGTCTGTCTGTGTGCTCCTGAAGTCTGCTACTCTCCTGACTGTTTACTACATTTCACCAGTCTGTCTGTGTGCACCTGAAGTCTGTTACTCTCCTCACTCTTTACTACATTTCACCAGTCTGTCTGTGTGCTCCTGAAGTCTGCTAATCTCCTCACTGATTACGACATTTCTCCAGTCTGTCTGTCTGCACCTGAAGTCTGTTACTCTCCTCACTATTTACTACATTTCCCCAGTCTGTCTGTGTGCTCCAGAAGTCTGCTACTCTCCTCACTGTTTACTACATTTATCCAGTCTATCTGTGTGCTACTGAATTCTGCTACTCTCCTCACTGTTTATTACATTTCACCAGACTGTCTGTGTGGTCCTGAAGTCTGCTATTCTCCACACTATTTACTACATTTCACCAGTCTGTCTGTGTGTTCATGAAGACTGCTACTCTCCTCACTGTTTACTAAATATCACCAGTCTGTCTGTGGGCTCCTGAATTATGCTACTCTCCTCACTGTTTACTAAATTTCACCAGTCTGTCTGTGTGCTCCTGAAGTCTGCTACTCTCCTGACTGTTTACTACATTTCACCAGTCTGTCTCTCTTCTACTGAATTCTGCTACTCTCCTCACTGTTTACTACATTTCACCAGTCTGTCTGTGTGCTCCTGAAGTCTGCAACTCTGCTCACTGTTTACTACATTTCACCAGTCTGACCGTGTGCTCCTGAAGTCTGCTACTCTTCTCACTGTTTACTACATTTCACCAGTCTGTCTGTGCTCCTGAATTCTGCTACTTTCCTCACTGTTTACTAAATTTCACCAGTCTGTCTGTGCACCTGAAGTCTGCTACTCTCCTCACTGTTTACTACATTTCACCAGTCTGACTGTGCTCCTGATGTCTGCCACTCTCCTCACTGTTTACTACATTTCACCAGTCTGTCTGTGTGTTCCTGAAGTCTGCTATTCTGCTCACTGTTTACTACATTTCCCCAGTCTGTCTGTGTGCTCCAGAATTCTGCTACTCTCCTCACTGTTTCCTACATTTCACCAGTCTGTCTGTGTGCTCCTGAAGTCTGCTACTCTCCTCACTGTTTCCTCCATTTCACCAGTATGTCTGTGTGTTCCTGAAGTCTGCTACTCTCCTGACTGTTTACTACATTTCAGCAGTCTGTCTGTGTGATCCTGAAGTCAGGTACTCTCCTCACTGTTTACTACATTTCACCAGTCTGTCTGTGTGCTCCTGAAGTCTGCTAATCTCCTCACTGATTACTACATTTCACCAATCTGTCTGTGTGCACCTAAAGTCTGTTACTCTCCTCATTCTTTACTACATTTCACCAGTCTGTCTGTGTGCACCTGAAGTCTGTTACTCTCCTCACGATTTACTACATTTCCCCAGTCTGTCTGTGTGCTCCAGAAGTCTGCTACTCTCCTCACTGTTTACGACATTTATCCAGTCTATCTGTGTGCTGCTGAATTCTGCTACTCTCCTCACTGTTTATTACATTTCACCAGACTGTCTGTGTGCTCCTGAAGTCTGCTATTCTCCACACTATTTACGACATTTCGCCAGTCTGTCTGTGTGTTCATGAAGACTGCTACTCTCCTCACTGTTTACTAAATATCACCAGTCTTTCTGTGGGCTCCTGAATTATGCGACTCTCCTCACTGTTTACTAAATTTCACCAGTCTGTCTGTGTGCTCCTGAAGTCTGCTACTCTCCTCACTGTTTACTACATTTCACCAGTCTGTCTGTGTGATCCTGAAGTCTGCTAATCTCCTCACTGATTACGACATTTAACCAGTCTGTCTGTGTGCTCCTGATGTCTGCTACTCTCCTCACTGTTTACTACATTTCACAAGTCTGTCTGTGTGCTCCTGAAGTCTGTGACTCTCCTCACTGTTTACTACATTTCACCAGTCTGTCTGTGTGCTCCAGAATTCTGCTACTCTCCTCACTGTTTCCTACATTTCACCAGTCTGTCTGTGTGCTCCTGAAGTCTGCTACTCTCCTCACTGTTTCCTACATTTCACCAGTATGTCTGTGTGTTCCTGAAGTCTGCTACTCTCCTGACTGTTTACTACATTTCAGCAGTCTGTCTGTGTGATCCTGAAGTCAGGTACTCTCCTCACTGTTTACTACATTTCACCAGTCTGTCTGTGTGCTCCTGAAGTCTGCTAATCTCCTCACTGATTACTACATTTCACCAATCTGTCTGTGTGCACCTAAAGTCTGTTACTCTCCTCACTCTTTACTACATTTCACCAGTCTGTCTGTGTGCACCTGAAGTCTGTTACTCTCCTCACTCTTTACTACATTTCACCAGTCTGTCTGTGTGCTCCTGAAGTCTGCTAATCTCCTCACTGATTACGACATTTCTCCAGTCTGTCTGTCTGCACCTGAAGTCTGTTACTCTCCTCACGATTTACTACATTTCCCCAGTCTGTCTGTGTGCTCCAGATGTCTGCTACTCTCCTCACTGTTTATTACATTTCACCAGTCTGTCTGTGTGCTACTGAAGTCTGATACTCTCCTCACTGTTTACTACATTTCACCAGTCTGTATTTGTGCTCCTGAATTCTGCCAACCCCCTCACTAATTGCTACATTTCACGAGTCTGTCTCTGTGCTCCTGAAGTCTGCTACTCTGCTCACAGATTACTACATTTCACAAGTCTGTCTGTGCGCTCCTGAAGTCAGTTACTCTCCTCACTGTTTACTACATTTCCCCAGTCTGTCTGTGTGCTCCAGAAGTCTGCTACTTTCCTCACTGTTCTCTACATTTCACCAGTCTGTCTCTGTGCTCCTGAATTCTGCTCCTCTCCTCAATGTTTATTACATTTCACCAGTCGGTCTGTGTGTTTCTGAAGTCTGCTACTCTCCTCACTGTTTACTACATTTCACCAGTCTGTCTGTGTGCTCCTGAAGTCTGTTACTCTCTTCACTGTTTACTACGTTTCACCATTCTCTGTTTGCTCCTGCAGTCTGCTAATCTCCTCACTGTTTCCTACATTTCACCAGTCTGTCTGTGTGCTCCTGAAGTCTGCTCCTCTCCTCACTGTTTACAACATTTCACCAGTCTGTCTGTGCTCCAGAAGTCTGCTACTTTCCTCACTGTTCTCTACATTTCACCAGTCTGTCTGTGTGCTCCTGAAGTCTGCTACTCTCCTCACTGTTTACTACATTTCCCCAGTCTGTCTGTGTGCTCCAGAATTTTGCTACTCTCCTCACTGTTTCCTACATTTCAACAGTCTGTCTGTGTGCTCCTGAAGTCTGCTAATCTCCTCACTGTTTCCTACATTTCACCAGTATGTCTGTGTGCTCCTGAAGTCTGCTGCTCTCCTGACTGTTTACTACATTTCACCAGTCTGTCTGTGTGACCCTGAAGTCAGCTGCTCTCCTCACTATTTACTACATTTCTCCAGTCTGTCTGTGTGCTCCTGAAGTCTGCTAATTTCCTCACTGATTACTATATTTTACCACTCTGTCTGTGTGCACCTGAAGTCTGTTACTCTCCACACTGTTTACTACATTTCACCAGTCTGTCTATGTGCTCCTGAAGTCTGCTACTCTCCTCACTGTTTTCAGCAGTTCAACACTCTGTCTGTGTGCTCCTGAAGTGTGCTACATCCTCACAGATTACTACATTTCACTACTCTGTCTGTGTGCACATGAAGTCTGTTACTCTCCTCACTCTTTACTACATTTCACCAGTCTGTCTGTGTGCTCCTGAAGTCTGCTAATCTCCTCACTGATTACTACATTTCTCCAGTCTGTCTGTGTGCATCTGAAGTATGTTACTCTCCTCACTGTTTTCAACAGTTCAACACTCTGTCTGTGTGCTCCAGAAGTCTGCTACTCTCCTCACTGTTTACTGCATTTCACAAGTCTGTCTGTGTGCTCCTGAAGTCTGCTACTCTCCTCACTGTTTACTACATTTCACCAGACTGTCTGTGTGTTCCTGAAGTCTGCTACTCTCCTCACTGTAAACTACATTTTACTAGTCTGTCTGTGTGCTACTGAAGTCTGATACTCTCCTCACTGTTTACTACATTTCACCAGTCTGTCTTTGTGCTCCTGAATTCTGCCAACGCCCTCACTAATTACTACATTTCACCAGTCTGTCTCTGTGCTCCTGAAGTCTGCTACTCTGCTCACAGATTACTACATTTCACAAGTCTGTCTGTGCGCTCCTGAAGTCAGTTGCTCTCCTCACAGTTTACTACAAAACCCCAGTCTGTCTATGTGCTCCTGAAGTCTGCTACTCTCCTCACTTTTTGCTACATTTCTCCAGTCTGTCTGTGTGTTCCTGAAGTCTGCTGCTCTCCTCACGGTTTACTACATTTCACCACTCTGTCTCTGTGCTCCTGAAGTCTGCTCCTCTCCTCAATGTTTATTACATTTCACCAGTCGGTCTGTGCGTTTCTGAAGTCTGCTACTCTCCTCACTGTTTACTACATTTCACCAGTCTGTCTGTGTGCTCCTGAAGTCTGCTCCTCTCCTCGCTGTTTACAATATTTCACCAGTCTGTCTCTGTGCTCCTGAAGTCTGCTACTCTCCTCACTGTTTACTACATTTCAGCAGTCTTTCTGTGCTCCTGAAGTCTGCGACTCTCCTCAATGTTTAGCACATTTCGCCAGTCTGTCTGTGTGCTCCTGATGTCTGTTAATCTCGTCACTCTTTACTACGCTTCACCGTTCTCTGTTTGCTCCTGAAGCTTGTTACTCTCCTCACTCTTTACTACATTTCACCAGTCTGTCTGTGTGCACCTGAAGTCTGTTACTCTCCTCACTCTTTACTACATTTCACCAGTCTGTCTGTGTGTTCCTGAAGTCTGCTACCCTCTTCACTTTTTACTAAATTTCACCAGTCTGCCTGTGCTCCTGAAGTCTGCTACTCACCTCACTGTAAACTACATTTCACCAGTCTGTCTGTGTGCTACTGAAGTCTGATACTCTCCTCACTGTTTACTACATTTCACCAGTCTGTCTGTGCTCCTGAAGTCTGCTACTCTCCTCACTGTTTACTACATTTCACCAGTCTGTCTTTGTGCTCCTGAATTCTGCCAACCCCCTCACTAATTACTACACTTCACCAGTCTGTCTCTGTGCTCCTGAAGTCTGCTACTCTGCTCACAGATTACTACATTTCACAAGTCTGTCTGTGGGCTCCTGAAGTCAGTTACTCTCCTCACTGTTTACTACATTTCACCAGTCTGTCTGTGTGCTCCTGAAGTGTGCTACATCCTCACTGTTCTCTACATTTCCCCAGTCTGTCTGTGCGATCCTGAAGTCAGTTACTCTCCTCACTGTTTACTATATTTCACCAGTCTGTCTGTGTGTTCCTGAAGTCTGCTACTCTCCTCACTGTTTACTACATTTCACCAGTCTGCCTGTGTGCTCCAGAAGTCTGCTACTCTCCACACTGTTTACTGCATTTCACCAGTCTGTCTGTGTGCTCCTGAAGTCTGCTCCTCTCCTCACTGTTTACAACATTTCACCAGTCTGTCTGTGCTCCTGAATTCTGCTACTCTCCTCACTGTTTACTACATTTCAGCAGTCTGTCTGTGCTCCTGAAGTCTGCGACTCTCCTCACTGTTTACTACATTTCACCAGCCTGTCTGTGTGCACCTGAAGTCTGCTACTCTCCTCACTGTTTCCTACATTTATCCAGTCTGTCTGTGTGCTCCTGAAGTCTGCTACTCTCCTCACTGTTTACTACATTTCACCAGACTGTCTGTGTGTTCCTGAAGTCTGCAACTCTGCTCAATGTTTACTACATTTCACCAGTCTGACTGTGTGCTGCTGAAGTCTGCTACTCTCCTCACTATTTACTACATTTCACCAGTCTGTCCGCGTGCTCCTGAATTCTGCTACTCTCCACACTGTTTACTACATTTCACCAGTATGTCTTTGTGCTCCAGAATTCTGCTACTCTCCTCACTGTTTCCTGCATTTCACCAGTCTGTCTGTGTGCTCCTGAAGTCTGCTACACTCCTCACTGTTTCCTACATTTCACCCGTATGTCTGTGTGCTCCTGAAGTCTGCTAATCTCCTGACTGTTTACTACATTTCACCAGTCTGTCTGTGTGTTCCTGAAGTCTGCTACTCTCCTCACTGTTTACTACATTTCCCCAGTCTGTCTGTGTGCTCCTGAATTCTATTAATCTCCTCACTGTTTACTACATTTCACCAGTCCGTCTGTGTGCTTCTGAAGTCTGCTGCTCTCCTCACTGTTTAGTACATTTCACCAGACTGTCTGTGTGCTCCTGAAGTCTGCTGCTCTCCTCACTGTTTACTACATTTCACCAGTCTGTCTCTGTGATCCTCAAGTCTGCTAATCTCCTCACTGTTTACTACATTTCACCAGTCTGTCTGTGTGCTCCTGCAGTCTGCTAATCTCCTCACTGTTTACTACAGTTCACCAGTCTGTCTATGTGCTCCTGAAGTCTGTTACTTTCCTCACTGTTTGCTACATTTCACCAGTCTGTCTGTGTGTTCCTGAAGTCTGCTACCCTCTTCACTTTTTACTACATTTCACCAGTCTGCCTGTGCTCCTGAAGTCTGCTACTCACCTCACTGTAAACTACATTTCACCAGTCTGTCTGTGTGCTACTGAAGTCTGATACTCTCCTCACTGTTTACTACATTTCACCACTCTGTCTGTGTGCACATGAAGTCTGTTACTCTCCTCACTCTTTACTACTTTTCACTAGTCTGTCTGTGTGCACCTGAAGTCTGTTACTCTCCTCACTAATTACTACACTTCACCAGTCTGTCTCTGTGCTCCTGAAGTCTGCTACTCTGCTCACAGTTTACTACATTTCACAAGTCTGTCTGTGTGCTACTGAAGTCTGATACTCTCCTCACTGTTTACTACATTTCACCAGTCTGTCTGTGCTCCTGAAGTCTGCTACTCTCCTCACTGTTTACTACATTTCACCAGTCTGTCTTTGTGCTCCTGAATTCTGCCAACCCCCTCACTAATTACTACACTTCACCAGTCTGTCTCTGTGCTCCTGAAGTCTGCTACTCTGCTCACAGATTACTACATTTCAAAAGTCTGTCTGTGGGCTCCTGAAGTCAGTTACTCTCCTCACTGTTTACTACATTTCACCAGTCTGTCTGTGTGCTCCTGAAGTGTGCTACATCCTCACTGTTCTCTACATTTCCCCAGTCTGTCTGTGCGATCCTGAAGTCAGTTACTCTCCTCACTGTTTACTATATTTCACCAGTCTGTCTGTGTGTTCCTGAAGTCTGCTACTCTCCTCACTGTTTACTACATTTCACCAGTCTGCCTGTGTGCTCCAGAAGTCTGCTACTCTCCACACTGTTTACTGCATTTCACCAGTCTGTCTGTGTGCTCCTGAAGTCTGCTCCTCTCCTCACTGTTTACAACATTTCACCAGTCTGTCTGTGCTCCTGAATTCTGCTACTCTCCTCACTGTTTACTACATTTCAGCAGTCTGTCTGTGCTCCTGAAGTCTGCGACTCTCCTCACTGTTTACTACATTTCACCAGCCTGTCTGTGTGCACCTGAAGTCTGCTACTCTCCTCACTGTTTCCTACATTTATCCAGTCTGTCTGTGTGCTCCTGAAGTCTGCTACTCTCCTCACTGTTTACTACATTTCACCAGACTGTCTGTGTGTTCCTGAAGTCTGCAACTCTGCTCAATGTTTACTACATTTCACCAGTCTGACTGTGTGCTGCTGAAGTCTGCTACTCTCCTCACTATTTACTACATTTCACCAGTCTGTCCGCGTGCTCCTGAATTCTGCTACTCTCCACACTGTTTACTACATTTCACCAGTATGTCTTTGTGCTCCAGAATTCTGCTACTCTCCTCACTGTTTCCTGCATTTCACCAGTCTGTCTGTGTGCTCCTGAAGTCTGCTACACTCCTCACTGTTTCCTACATTTCACCCGTATGTCTGTGTGCTCCTGAAGTCTGCTAATCTCCTGACTGTTTACTACATTTCACCAGTCTGTCTGTGTGTTCCTGAAGTCTGCTACTCTCCTCACTGTTTACTACATTTCCCCAGTCTGTCTGTGTGCTCCTGAATTCTATTAATCTCCTCACTGTTTACTACATTTCACCAGTCCGTCTGTGTGCTTCTGAAGTCTGCTGCTCTCCTCACTGTTTAGTACATTTCACCAGACTGTCTGTGTGCTCCTGAAGTCTGCTGCTCTCCTCACTGTTTACTACATTTCACCAGTCTGTCTGTGTGCTCCTGCAGTCTGCTAATCTCCTCACTGTTTACTACAGTTCACCAGTCTGTCTATGTGCTCCTGAAGTCTGTTACTTTCCTCACTGTTTGCTACATTTCACCAGTCTGTCTGTGTGTTCCTGAAGTCTGCTACCCTCTTCACTTTTTACTACATTTCACCAGTCTGCCTGTGCTCCTGAAGTCTGCTACTCACCTCACTGTAAACTACATTTCACCAGTCTGTCTGTGTGCTACTGAAGTCTGATACTCTCCTCACTGTTTACTACATTTCACCACTCTGTCTGTGTGCACATGAAGTCTGTTACTCTCCTCACTCTTTACTACTTTTCACTAGTCTGTCTGTGTGCACCTGAAGTCTGTTACTCTCCTCACTAATTACTACACTTCACCAGTCTGTCTCTGTGCTCCTGAAGTCTGCTACTCTGCTCACAGATTACTACATTTCACAAGTCTGTCTGTGCGCTCCTGAAGTCAGTTACTCTCCTCACTGTTTACTACATTTCACCAGTCTGCCTGTGTGCTCCAGAAGTATGCTGCTCTCCTCACTGTTTATTACATTTCACCAGTCTGTCTGTGTGCTCCTGAAGTGTGCTACATCCTCACAGATTACTACATTTCACCACTCTGTCTGTGTGCACATGAAGTCTGTTACTCTCCTCACTCTTTACTACTTTTCACTAGTCTGTCTGTGTGCACCTGAAGTCTGTTACTCTCCTCACTAATTACTACACTTCACCAGTCTGTCTCTGTGCTCCTGAAGTCTGCTACTCTGCTCACAGATTACTACATTTCACAAGTCTGTCTGTGCGCTCCTGAAGTCAGTTAACTCCTCACTGTTTACTACATTTCACCAGTCTGTCTGTGTGTTCCTGAAATCTGCTACTCTCCTCACTGTTTACTACATTTCCCCAGTCTGTTTGTGTGCTCCTGAAGTCTGCTACTTTCCTCACTGTTCTCTACATTTCCCCAGTCTGTCTGTGCGATCCTGAAGTCAGTTACTCTCCTCACTGTTTACTACATTTCACCAGTCTGTCTGTGTGTTCCTGAAGTCTGCTACTCTCCTCACTGCTTACTACATTTCACCAGTCTGCCTGTGTGCTCCAGAAGTCTGCTACTCTCCACACTGTTTACTGCATTTCACCAGTCTGTCTGTGTGCTCCTGAAGTCTGCTCCTCTCCTCACTGTTTACAACATTTCACCAGTCTGTCTGTGCTCCTGAAGTCTGCTACTTTTCTCACTGTTTACTACATTTCAACAGTCTGTCTGTGCTCCTGAAGTCTGCGACTCTCCTCACTGTTTACTACATTTCACCAGACTGTCTGTGTGTTCCTGAAGTCTGCAACTCTGCTCAATGTTTACTACATTTCACCAGTCTGACTGTGTGCTGCTGAAGTCTGCTACTCTCCTCACTATTTACTACATTTCACCAGTCTGTCCGCGTGCTCCTGAATTCTGCTACTCTACTCACTGTTTACCACATTTCACCAGTCTGTCTGTGCTCATGAATTCTGCTACTTTCCTCTCTGTTTACCACATTTCACCCGTCTGTCTGTGCTCCTGAAGTCTGCTACTCTCCTCACTGTTTACTACATTTCACCATTCTGACTGTGTGCTCCTGATGTCTGCTACTCTCCTCACTGTTTACTACATTTCAACAGTCTGTCTGTGTGTTCCTGAAGTCTGCTACTCTCCACACTGTTTACTACATTTCACCAGTATGTCTTTGTGCTCCAGAATTCTGCTACTCTCCTCACTGTTTCCTGCATTTCACCAGTCTGTCTGTGTGTTCCTGAAGTCTGCTACTCTCCTCACTGTTCCATGCATTTCACCAGTCTGTCTGTGTGCTCCTGAAGTCTTCTGCTCTCCTGACTGTTTACTACATTTCACCAGTATGTCTGTGTGCTCCTGAAGTCTGTTACGCTCCTCACTCTTTACTACATTTCACCAGTCTGTCTGTGTGCTCCTGAAGTCTGCTAATCTCCTCAATGATTACTACGTTTCACCAGTCTGTCTGTTTGCTCCAGAAGTCTGCTACTCTCCTCACTGTTTACTACATTTCACCAGTCTGTCTGTGTGTTCATGAAGTCTGCTACTCTCCTCACTGTTTACTACATTTCCCCAGTCTGTCTGTGTGCTCCTGAATTCTATTAATCTCCTCACTGTTTACTACATTTCACCAGTCCGTCTGTGTGCTCCTGAAGTCTGCTACTCTCCTCACTGTTTACTACATTTCCCCAGTATGTCTGTGTGCTCCAGAAGTCAGCTACTCGCCTCACTGTTTACTACATTTCAGCAGTCTGTCTGTGTGCTTCTGAAGTCTGCTACTCTCCTCACTGTTTACTGCATTTCACCAGACTGTCTGTGTGTTCCTGAAGTCTGCTGCTCTCCTCACTATTTACGACATTTCGCCAGTCTGCCTGTGCTCCTGAAGTCTGCTACTTTCCTCACTGTTCTCTACATTCACCAGTCTGTCTGTGCTCCCAATGTCTGCTCCTCACCTCACTGGTTATTACATTTCTCCAGTCTGTCTCTGTGCTCCTGAAGTCAGCTACTCTTCTCACTGATTACAACATTTCACCAGTCTGCCTGAGTGCTCCTGAAGTCTGCTACTCTCCTCACTGATGAGTACATTTCACCAGTCTGTCTGTGTGCTCCTGAAGTCTGATACTCTCTTCACTGATGCCAACATTTCACCAGTCTCTCTGTGTGCTCCTGAAGTCTATTAATCTCGTCACTGTTTGCAACATTTCAATACTCTGTCTGTGTGGTCCTGATGACTGCTACTCTACTCACTGTTTCATGCATTTCACCTGTCTGTCTGTGTGCTCCTGAAATCTTCTACTCTCCTCACTGTTTACTACATTTCACCAGTCTGCCTGTGCTCCTGAAGTCTGCTACTTTCCTCACTGTTCTCTACATTTCACCAGTCTGTCTGTGATATCCTGAAGTCTGCTACTCTCCTCACTGTTTAGTACATTTCACCAGACTGTCTGTGTGCTCCTGAAGTCTGCTGCTCTCCTCACTGTTTACTACATTTCACCAGTCTGTCTCTGTGATCCTCAATCTGCTAATCTCCTCACGAATGAGTACATTTCACCAGTCTGTCTGTGTGCTCCTGAAGTCTGCTACACTCCTCACTGCTCACTACATTTCACCAGTCTGTCTGTGTGCTCCTTAAGTCTGCTACTCGCCTCACTGATTACTACATTTCATCAGTCTGTCTGTGTGGTCCTGATGACTGCTACTCTACTCACTGTTTCATGCATTTCACCTGTCTGTCTGTGTGCTCCTGAAATCTTCTAATCTCCTCACTGTTTACTACATTTCACCAGTCTGTCTGTGTGTTCCTGAAGTATGCTACGCTCCTCACTGTTTACTACATTTCAACAGTCTGTCTGTCTGCTCCTGAAGTCTGCTACTCTCGTCACTGTTTAGTACATTACACCAGACTGTCGCTGTGCTCCTGAAGTTTGCTACTCTCCTCAATTTTTACTACATTTCAATAATCTGTCTGTGCGCTCCTGAAGCCTGCTGCTCTCCTCACTGTTTACTACATTTCACCAGTCTGTCTGGGTGCTCCAAAAGTCTGCTACTCTCCTCACTGATTACTACATTTCCCCAGTCTGTCTGTGTGCTCCTGAAGTCAACTCCTCTCATGACTGTTTCCTACATTTCCCCAGTCTGCCTGTGTGCTCCTGAAGTCTGCTACTCTCCTCACTGTTTACTACATTTCACCAGTCTGTCTCTGTGATCCTGAAGTCTGCTACTCTGCTCACTGTTTACTACATTTCACCAGTCTGTCTGTGTGTTCCTGAAGTCTGATACTCTCTTCACTGTTTACCAATTTTCACTAGTCTGTCTGTGATCTCCTGAATTCTGCTACTTTCCTCACTGTTTACTACATTTCACCAGTCTGTCTATGTGCTCCTGAAGTCAGCTACTCTCTTCACTGTTTACTACATTTCACCAGTCCGTCTGTTTCTCCTGAAGTCTGCTACCCACCTCACTGTTTACTACATTTCACCAGTCTGTCCGTGTGTTCCTGAAGTCTGCTGCTCTCCTCACTGTTTACTATATTTCACCAGTCTGTCTGTGTGTTCCTGAAGTCTGCTGCTCTCCTCACTGTTTACTACATTTCACCAGTCTGTCTTTGCTCATAAAGTGTGCTCCTCACCTCACTGTTTATTACATTTCACCAATCTGTCTGTGTGCTGCTGAAGTCTTCTACTCTCCTCACTGTTTATTACATTTCACCAATCTGTCTGTGTGCTCCTGAAGTCTTCTACTCTCCTCACTTTTTACTACATTTCACCAGTCTTTCTGTGTGCTCCTGAGGTCTGCTCCTCTCCTCACTGTTTACGACATTTCACCAGTCAGTCTGTGATCCTGAGGTCTGTTAATCTCCTCACTGTTTACAGAATTTCACCAGTCTGTCTGTGTTCTCCTGAATCTGTCACTCTCCTCACTGTTTACTACATTTCACCAGTCAGTCTGTGGTCCTGAGGTCCGTTACTCTCCTCACTGTTTACTAGATTTCAGCAGTCTGTCTGTGTGCTCCTGAAGTCCGTTGCTCTGCTCACTGTTTACTACATTTCACCAGTCTGTCTGTGTGCTCCTCAAGTCTGCTACTCTGCTCACTGTTTACTACATTTCTGCAGTCTGTCTGTGTGCTCCTGAAGTTTGCTACTTTCCTCGCTGTTTACTACATTCCATCAGTCTGTCTGCGTGCTCCTGAAGTCTGCTACACTGCTCACTGTTTACTACATTTCTGCAGTCTGTCTGTGTGCTCCTGAAGTTTGCTAATCTCCTCACTGTTTACTACATTTCACCAGTCTGTCTGTGCTCCTGAATTCTGCTACTCTCCTCACTGTTTACTACATTGCACCAGTCTGTCTGTGCGCTCTTGAAGTCTGCTAATCTCCTCACTGTTTATTTATTTCACCAGTCTGTCTGTGTGCTGCTGAAGTCCGTGACACACCTCACTGTTTACTACATTTCACCAGTCTGATGTGTGCTCCTGAATTCTGCGACTTGCCTCACTGTTTACTACATTTCACCAGTCTGTCTGTGTGCTCCTGAAGTCTGCTAATCTCCTCACTGATGAGTACATTTCAGCAGTCTGACTGTGTGCTCCTGAAGTCTGTCACTCTCGTCACTGTTTACTGCATTTCAATACTCTGTCTGTGTGCTACTGAAGTCTGCTGCTCTCCTCACTGTTTCCTACATTTCACCAGACTGTCTGGGTGCTCCTGAAGTCTGCTACTCTCCTCACTGATTACAACATTTCACCAGCCTGTCTGTGTGCTCCTGAAGTCAGCTCCTCTCCTCACTGATGACTTCATTTGACCAGTCGGTCTGTGTGATCCTGAAGTCTGCTAATCTCCTCACTGTTTACTATATTTCACCAGTCTGCTTGTGTGCTTCTGAAATCTGCTACTTTCCTCACTGTTTACTACATTTCACCAGTCTGTCTGTGTGCTCCTGAAGTCTGTTACTCTCCTCACTGTTTACTTCATTTAACCAGTCTGTCTTTGCTCCTGAAGTCTGCTACTCTCCTCACAGTTTAATACTTTTCACCAGTCTGTTTGTGTGTTCCTGATGTCTGCTATTCTTCTCACTGTTTAATGCATTCACCAGTCTGTCTGTGCTCCTAAAGTCTGCTCCTCACCTCACTGTTTATTACATTTCACCAGTCTGTCTGTGTGCTCCTGAAGTCTGCTACTCGCTTGACTGTTCACTACATTTCACCTGTCTGTCTGTGTGCTCATGAATTCTGCTCCTCTCATGACTGTTTACTACATTTCACCAGTCTGTCTGTGTGTTCCCGAAGTCTGCTAATCTCCTCACTGTTTACTGCATTTCACCAGTCTGTCTGTCTGCTCCTGAATTCTGCTAATCTCCTCACTGTTCACTGCAATTCACCAGTCTGTCGGTGTGCTCCTGAAGTCTGCTACTCTCCTCACTGTTTACTACATTTCAATACTCTGTCTGTGTGCTCCTGAAGTCTGCTGCTCTCCTCACTGTTTCCTACATTTCACCAGACTGTCTGGGTGCTCCTGAAGTCTGCTACTCTCCTCACTGATTACAACATTTCACCAGCCTGTCTGTGTGCTCCTGAAGTCAGCTCCTCTCCTCATTGATGACTTCATTTCACCAGTCTGTCTGTGTGATCCTGAATTCTGCTAATCTCCTCACTGTTTACTATATTTCACCAGTCTGCTTGTGTGCTTCTGAAATCTGCTACTTTCCTCACTGTTTACTACATTTCACCAGTCTGTCTGTGTGCTCCTGAAGTCTGTTACTCTCCTCACTGTTTACTTCAGTTAACCAGTCTGTCTGTGTGCTCCTGAAGTCTGCTACTCTCCTCACTGTTTACTTCATTTAACCAGCCTGTCTGTGTGCTCCTGAAGTCTGTTACTCTCCTCACTGTTTACTTCAGTTAACCAGTCTGTCTGTGTGCTCCTGAAGTCTGCTACTCTCCTCACTGTTTACTACATTTCACCAGTCTGTCTGTGTGCTCCTGAAGTGTGCTACTCCCCTCACTGTTTACTGCATTTCACCAGTCTGTCTGTGATCTCCTGAATTCTGCTACTCTCCTCACTGTTTACTACATTACACCAGACTCTCTGTGTGCTCCAGAAGTCTGCTGCTCTCCTCACTGTTTACTACATTTCACAAGTCTATCTGTGTGATCCTGAAGTCTGCTGCTCTCCTCACTGATGAGTATATTTCAACAGTCTGACTGTGTGCTCCTGAAGTCTGCTTCTCTCCTCACTGATGAGTATATTTCACCAGTCTGTCTGTGTGTTCCTGAAGATTGTTACTCCCGTCACTGTTTACTACATTTCACCTGTCTGTCTGTGCGCTCCTGAAGTGTGCTAGTCTCCTCACTGTTCAATATATTTCATCAGTCTGTCTGTGTGCTCCTGAAGTCTGCTAATCTCCTCACTGATGAGTACATTTCAGCAGTCTGACTGTGTGCTCCCGAAGTCTGTGACTCTCGTCACTGTTTACTACATTTCAACAGTCTCTCTGTGTGCTGCTGAAGTCTGCTACTCTCCTTACTGTTTACGACATTTCGCCAGTCTGTCTGTGATCTCTTGAATTCTACTACTTTCCTCGCTGTTTATTACATTCCAACAGTCTGTCTGCGTGCTCCTGAAGTCTGTTACTCTGCTCACTGTTTACTGCATTTCTTCAGTCTGTCTGTGTGCTCATGAAGTCTGCTCATCTCCTCACTGATTACAACATTTCACCAGTCTGTCTGTGTGCTCATGTAGTCTGCTAATCTCCTCACTGTTTACTACATTTCACCAGTCTGTCTGTCTGCTCCTGAAGTCTGCTACTCTTCTCAATGTTTAATACATTTCACCAGTTTGTCTGTGTGCTCCTGAAGTCTGCTATCCTCCCCACTGTTTAATGCATTTCACCAGTCTGTCTGTGTGCTCCTGAAGTCTGCTACTCTCCTCACTGTTTACTGCATTTCACCAGTCTGTCTGTGTGCTCCTGAAGTCTGTTACTCTCCTCACTGTTTATACATTTCACCAGACTGTCTGTGTGTTTCTGAAGTCTGCTGCTCTCCTCACTGTTTACTACATTTCACCAGTCTGTCTTTGCTCCTGAAGTCTGCTACTCTCCTCACAGTTTAATACTTTTCACCAGTCTGTTTGTGGGTTCCTGAATCTGCTTTTCTTCTCACTGTTTACTGCATTCACCAGTCTGTCTGTGCTCCTAAAGTCTGCTCCTCACCTCACTGTTTATTACATCTCACCAGTCTGTCTGTGTGCTCCTGAAGTCTGCTACTCGCTTGACTGTTTATTACATTTCACCAATCTGTCTGTGTGTTCCCGAAGTCTGCTAATCTCCTCACTGTTTACTGCATTTCACCAGTCTGTCTGTCTGCTCCTGAATTCTGCTAATCTCCTCACTGTTTACTGCAATTCACGAGTCTGTCGGTGTGCTCCTGAAGTCTGCTACTCTCCTCACTGTTTACTACATTTCAATACTCTGTCTGTGTGCTCCTGAAGTCTGCTGCTCTCCTCACTGTTTCCTACATTTCACCAGACTGTCTGGGTGCTCCTGAAGTCTGCTACTCTCCTCACTGATTACAACATTTCACCAGCCTGTCTGTGTCCTCCTGAAGTCAGCTCCTCTCCTCATTGATGACTTCATTTCACCAGTCTGTCTGTGTCCTCCAGAAGTCAGCTCCTCTCCTCATTGATGAATTCATTTCACCTGTCTGTCTGTGTGCTACTGAAGTCTGCTAATCTCCTCACTGTTTACTATATTTCACCAGTCTGCTTGTGTGCTTCTGAAATCTGCTACTTTCCTCACTGTTTACTACATTTCACCAGTCTGTCTGTGTGCTCCTGAAGACTTCTACTCTCCTCACTTTTTACTGCATTTCACCAGTCTGTCTGTGCTCCTGAAGTCTGCTACTCACCTCACTGTTTACTACATTTCACCAGTCTATCTGTGTGTTCCTGAATTCTGCCACTCTCCTCACTTTTTACTACATTTCACCAGTCTGTCTGTGTGCTCCTGAAGTCTGCTAATCTCCTCACTGAATGAGTACATTTCAGCAGTCTGACTGTGTGCTCCTGAAGTCTGTTACTCTCGTCACTGTTTATACATTTCACCAGACTGTCTGTGTGTTTCTGAAGTCTGCTGCTCTCCTCACTGTTCACTACATTTCACCAGTCTGTCTTTGCTCCTGAAGTCTGCTACTCTCCTCACAGTTTAATACTTTTCACCAGTCTGTTTGTGTGTTCCTGAAGTCTGCTATTCTTCTCACTGTTTACTGCATTCACCAGTCTGTCTGTGCTCCTAAAGTCTGCTCCTCACCTCACTGTTTACTGCAATTCACCAGTCTGTCTGTGTGCTCCTGAAGTCTGCTACTCGCTTGACTGTATACTACATTTCACCTGTCTGTCTGTGTGCTCATGCATTCTGCTCCTCTCATGACTGTTTACTACATTTCACCAGTCTGTCTGTGTGTTCCCGAAGTCTGCTAATCTCCTCACTGTTTACTGCATTTCACCAGTCTGTCTGTCTGCTCCTGAATTCTGCTAATCTCCTCACTGTTTACTGCAATTCACCAGTCTGTCAGTGTGCTCCTGAAGTCTGCTACTCTCCTCACTGTTTACTACATTTCAATACTCTGTCTGTGTGCTCCTGAAGTCTGCCGCTCTCCTCACTGGTTCCTACATTTCACCAGACTGTCTGGGTGCTCCTGAAGTCTGCTACTCTCCTCACTGATTACAACATTTCACCAGCCTGTCTGTGTGCTCCTGAAGTCAGCTCCTCTCCTCATTGATGACTTCATTTCACCAGTCTGTCTGTGTGATCCTGAAGTCTGCTAATCTCCTCACTGTTTACTATATTTCACCAGTCTGCTTGTGTGCTTCTGAAATCTGCTACTTTCCTCACTGTTTACGACATATCACCAGTCTGTCTGTGTGCTCCTGAAGTCTGTTACTCTCCTCACTGTTTACTTCATTTAACCAGTCTGTCTGTGTGCTCCTGAATTCTGCTACTCTCCTCACTGTTTACTGCATTTCACCATTACTTCTGTGTGCTCCTGAAGTCTGTTGCTCTCGTCACTGTTTACTACATTTCACCAGTCTGTCTGTGTGCTCCTGAAGTCTGCTACTCCCCTCACTGTTTACTGCATTTCACCAGTCTGTCTGTGATCTCCTGAATTCTGCTACTCTCCTCACTGATTACTACATTTCACCATTCTGTCTGTGTGCTCCTGAAGTCTGCTAATCTCCTCACTGTTTACTGCCTTTCACCAGTCTGTCTGTGTGCTCCTGATGTCTGCTACTCTCCTCACTGTTTACTACATTACACCAGACTCTCTGTGTGCTCCAGAAGTCTGCTGCTCTCCTCACTGTTTACTACATTTCACAAGTCTATCTGTGTGATCCTGAAGTCTGCTGCTCTCCTCACTGTTTACTACATTTCACCAGACTGTCTGTGTGTTCCTGAAGTCTGCGACTCTCCTCACTGTTTACTACATTTCACCAGTCTGTTTGTTGGCTCCTGAAGTCTGCTAATCTCCTCACTGATGAGTATACTTCAACAGTCTGACTGTGTGCTCCTGAAGTCTGCTTCTCTCCTCACTGTTTACAGCATTTCACCAGTCTGTCTGTGTGCTGCTAAGGTCTGCTACTCTCCTCATTGTTTACTACATTTCACCAGTCTGCCTGTGATCTCCTGAATTCTGCTACTCTCCTCACTGATTAATACATTTCACTAGTCTGTCTGTGTGTTCCTGAAGTTTGTTACTCCCGTCACTGTTTACTACATTTCACCTGTCTGTCTGTGTGCTCCTGAAGTGTGCTATTCTCCTCACTTTTCAATACATTTCACCAGTCTGTCTGTGTGCTCCTGAAGTCTGCTAATCTCCTCACTGATGAGTACATTTCAGCAGTCTGACTGTGTGCTCCCGAAGTCTGTGACTCTCCTTACTGTTTACGACATTTCGCCAGTCTGTCTGTGATCTCTTGAATTCTACTACTTTCCTCGCTCTTTATTACATTCCAACAGTCTGTCTGCGTGCTCCTGAAGTCTGTTACTCTGCTCACTGTTTACTGCATTTCTTCAGTCTGTCTGTGTGCTCATGTAGTCTGCTAATCTCCTCACTGTTTACTACATTTCACCAGTCTGTCTGTGCTCCTGAAGTCTGCTACTCACCTCACTATTTACTACATTTCACCAGACTGTCTGTGTGCTCCTGAAGTCTGCTAATCTCCTCACTGATGAGTACATTTCAGCAGTCTGACTGTGTGCTCCTGAAGTCTGTTACTCTCGTCACTGTTTACTACATTTCACCAGTTTGTCTGTGTGCTCCTGAAGTCTGCTACTCTCCTCACTGTTTACTGCATTTCACCAGTCTGTCTGTGTGCTCCTGAAGGCTGTTACTCTCCTCACTGTTTATACATTTCACCAGACTGTCTGTGTGTTTCTGAAGTCTGCTGCTCTCCTCACTGAATACTACATTTCACCAGTCTGTCTTTGCTCCTGAAGTCTGCAACTCTCCTCACAGTTTAATACTTTTCACCAGTCTGTTTGTGGGTTCCTGAATCTGCTATTCTTCTCACTGTTTACTGCATTCACCAGTCTGTCTATGCTCCTAAAGTCTGCTCCTCACCTCACTGTTTATTACATTTCACCAGTCATTCTGTGTGCTCCTGAAGTCTGCTACTCGCTTGACTGTTTATTACATTTCACCTGTCTGTCTGTGTGCTCATGAATTCTGCTAATCTCCTCACTGTTTACTGCAATTCACCAGTCTGTCGGTGTGCTCCTGAAGTCTGCAACTCTCCTCACTGTTTACTACATTTCAATTCTCTGTCTGTGTGCTCCTGAAGTCTGCTGCTCTCCTCACTGTTTCCTACATTTCACCAGACTGTCTGGGTGCTCCTGAAGTCTGCTACTCTCCTCACTGATTACAACATTTCACCAGCCTGTCTGTGTCCTCCTGAAGTCAGCTCCTCTCCTCATTGATGACTTCATTTCACCAGTCTGTCTGTGTCCTCCTGAAGTCAGCTCCTCTCCTCATTGATGACTTCATTTCACCAGTCTGTCTGTGTGCTACTGAAGTCTGCTAATCTCCTCACTGTTTACAATATTTCACCAGTCTGCTTGTGTGCTCCTGAAGTCTGCTACTCTCCTCACTGTTTACTTCATTTAACCAGCCTGTCTGTGTGCTCCTGAATTCTGCTACTCTCCTCACTGTTTACTGTATTTCACCAGTCTGTCTGTGTGCTCCTGAAGTCTGTTGCTCTTTCACTGTTTACTGCACTTCACCTGTCTGTCTGTGTGTTCCCGAAGTCTGCTAATCTCCTCACTGTTTACTGCATTTCACCAGTCTGTCTTTCTACTCCTGAAGTCTGCTACTCTCCTCACTGTTTACTACATTTCAATACTCTGTCTGTGTGCACCTGAAGTCTGCCGCTCTCCTCACTGTTTCTTACATTTCACCAGACTGTCTGTGTGCTCCTGAAGTCTGCTAATCTCCTCACTGTTCACTATATTTCACCAGTCTGCTTGTGTGCTTCTGAAATCTGCTACTTTCCTCACTGTTTACTACATTTCACCAGTCTGTCTGTGTGCTCCTGAAGTCTGTTACTCTCCTCACTGTTTACTTCATTTAACCAGTCTGTCTGTGTGCTCCTGAAGTCTGCTACTCTCCTCACTGTTTACTTCATTTAACCAGCCTGTCTGTGTGCTCCTGAATTCTGCTACTCTCCTCACTGTTTACTGCATTTCACCAGTCTGTCTGTGTGCTCCTGAAGTCTGTTGCTCTCGTCACTGTTTACTACATTTCACCAGTCTGTCTGTGTGCTCCTGAAGTCTGCTACTCCCCTCACTGTTTACTGCATTTCACCAGTCTGTCTGTGATCTCCTGAATTCTGCTACTCTCCTCACTGATTACTACATTTCACCATTCTGTCTGTGTGCTCCTGAATTCTGCTACACTCCTCACTGTTTACTGCCATTCACCAGTCTATCTGTGTGCTCCGGAAGTCTGCTTCTCTCCTCACTGTTTACGACATTACACCAGACTCTCTGTGTGCTCCTGAAGTCTGCTGCTCTCCTCACTGTTTACTACATTTCACCAGTCTGTCTGTGTGTTATGAAGTCTGCGACTCTCCTCACTGTTTACTACATTTCACCAGTCTGTTTGTTGGCTCCTGAAGTCTGCTAATCTCCTCACTGATGAGTATATTTCAACAGTCTGACTGTGTGCTCCTGAAGTCTGCTTCTCTCCTCACTGTTTACTGTATTTCACCAGTCTGTCTGTGTGCTGCTAAGGTCTGCTACTCTCCTCATTGTTTACTACATTTCACCAGTCTGCCTGTGATCTCCTGAATTCTGCTACTCTCCTCACTGATTAATACATTTCACCAGTCTGTCTGTGTGTTCCTGAAGTTTGTTACTCCCGTCACTGTTTACTACATTTCACCTGTCTGTCTGTGTGCTCCTGAAGTGTGCTAGTCTTCTCACTGTTCAATACATTTCACCAGTCTGTCTTTGTGTTCCTGAAGTCTGCTACTCTCCTCACTATTTATTACATTGACCAGTCTGTCTGTGCTACTAACGTCTGCTCCTCACCTCACTGTTTATTACATTTAATCAGTCTGTCAGTGTGCTCCTGAAGTCTGCTGCTCTCCTCACTGTTAGCACATTTCGCTGGTCTGTCTGTGTGCTCCTGAAGTCAGCAACTCTCCTCACTGATTACAACATTTCACCAGCCTGTCTGTGTGCTCATGAATTCTGTTAATCTAGTTACTGTTTACTACATTTCACCGGTCTGTCTGTGTGCTCCTTTAATCTGCTACTCTCCTCACTGTTTACTACATTTCACCAGTCTGTCTGTGTGCTCCTGAAGTCTGTTACTCTCCTCACTGTTTACTTCATTTAACCAGTCTGTCTGTGTGCTCCTGAAGTCTGCTACTCTCCTCACTGTTTACTTCATTTAACCAACCTGTCTGTGTGCTCCTGAATTCTGCTAATCTCCTCACTGTTTACTGCCTTTCACCAGTCTGTCTGTGTGCTCCTGATGTCTGCTACTCTCCTCACTGTTTACTACATTACACCAGACTCTCTGTGTGCTCCTGAAGTCTGCTGCTCTCCTCACTGTTTACTACATTTCACCAGTCTGTCTGTGTGTTCCTGAAGTCTGCGACTCTGCTCACTGTTAACTACATTTCACCAGTCTGTCTGTGTGATCCTGAAGTCTGCTACGCTCCTCACTGTTAACTACATTTCACCAGTCTCTCTGTGTGCTCCTGAAGTCTATTACACTCGTCACTGTTTTCAACATTTCAATACTCTGTCTGTGTGCTCCTGAAGTCTGTTACTCTCCTCAGTGTTTACTACATTTCACCAGTCTGTCTGTCTGATCCTGAAGTCTGCTACTCTCCTCACTGTTTAGTAAATTACACCAGTCTGTCGGCGTGCTCCTGTAGTTTGCTACTCTCCTCAATTTTTACTACCTTTCAATAATCTGTCTCTGTGCTCATGAAGTCTGCTGCTCTCCTCACTGTTTACTACATTTCACCAGTCTGCCTGTGTGCTCCTGAAGTCTGTTACTCTCCTCAGTGTTTACTGCATTTCACCAGTCTGTCTGTGTACGCCTGAAGTCTGTTACTCTCCTCAGTGTTTACTACATTTCACCAGACTGTCTGTGTGATCCTGAAGTCTGTTACTCTCCTCACTGTTTACTACATTTCACCAGTCTGTCTGTGCTCATGGTGGCATAGTGGTTAGCACTGGTGCCTCACAGCGCCAGAGACCCGGGTTCGAATCTGGCCTCGGGTGACTGTCTGTGTGGAGTTTGCACATTCTCCCCGTGTCTGCGTGGGTTTCCTCCGGGTGCTCCGGTTTCCTCCCACAGTCCAAAAATGTGCGGGTTAGGTTGATTTGGCTATGATAAATTGACTCTTTGTGTTAGGGGGGGATTAAGTATGTGGGGTTACAGGGATAGGATGGGATATGTTAGGGGGAATTAAATACGTGGGGTTACGGGGATAGGGTGGGATATGTGTCGGTGCAGGCTCGATGGGGATTCTGTGTGAGAAAGCTGGGAAAGAGTACTGGATTTGGATGATCAGCCATGATCGCATTGAATGGTGGAGCAGGCTCGACGGGCCGAATGGCCTACTCCTGCTCCTAGTTTCTATGTTTCTATGAAGTCTGCTAGTCTCCTCACTGTTTACCACATTTCACCAGTCTGTCTGTGTGCTCCTGAAGTCTGCTGCTCTCCTCACTGTTTACTACAATTCACCAGTCGGTCTGTGTGCTGCTTAAGTCTGCTACTCGCCTCACTGTTTACTACATTTCATCAGTCTGTCTGTGTGTTCCTGAAGTCTGCTACTCTTCTCACTGTTTACTGAATTTCACCTGTCTGTGTGCTTTTGAAGTCTGCTACTCTTCTCACTGTTTACTACATTCACCCGTCTGTCTGTGCTCCTAATGTCTGCTCTTCACCTCACTGTTTATTACATTTCACCAGTCTGCCTGAGTGCTCCTGAAGTCTGCTACTCTCTTCACTGTTAACTACATTTCACCAGTCTCTCTGTGTGCTCCTGAAGTCTATTACTCTCGTCACTGTTTGCAACATTTCAATACTCTGTCTTTGTGTTCCTGACGTCTGCTGCTCTACGCACTGTTAAATGCATTTCACCAGTCTGTCTGTGGGCTCCTGAAGTCTGTTACTCTCCTCAGTGTTTACTACATTTCACCAGACTGTCTGTGTGCTCCTGAAGTCTGCTAATCTCCTCACTCTTTTCTTCATTTAACCTGTCTGTAAGTGAGCTCCTGAAGTCTGCTACTCTCCTCATTGTTTACTTCATTTAACCAGTCTGTCTGTGTGCTCCTGAAGTCTGCTACTCTCCTCACTGTTTACTACATTTCTCCAGTCTGTCTGTGTGCTCCCGATGACTGCTACTCTACTCACTGTTTAATGCATTTCACCAGTCTGTCTGTGTGCTCCTGAAGTCTGCTACTCTCCTCAGTGTTTACTACATTTCACCAGTCTGTCTGTGTGCTTCTGAAGTCTGCTAATCTCCTCACTGTTTACGGCATTGCACCTGTCTGTCTGTGTGCTCCTGAAGTCTGCTACTCTCCTCACTGTTTACTACATTTCACCAGTCTGTCTGTGTGTTCCTGAAGTCTGCTACGCTCCTCACTGTTTAGTACATTACACCAGTCTTTCGGTGTGCTCCTGAAGTTTGCTACTCTCCTCAATTTTTACTACATTTCAATAATCTGTCTGTGTGCTCCTGAAGTCTGCTGCTCTCCTCACTGTTTACTACATTTCACCAGTCTGTCTGGGTGCTCCTGAAGTCAGCTCCTCTCATGACTGTTTCCTACATTTCCCCAGTCTGCCTGTGTGCTCCTGAAGTCTGCTACTCTCCTCACTGTTTACTACATTTCACCAGTCTGTCTCTGTGATCCTGAAGTCTGCTAATCTCCTAACTGATGAGTACATTTCACCAGTCTGTCTGTGTGCTCCTGAAGTCTATTACTCTCGTCACTGTTTGCAACATTTCAATACTCTGTCTTTGTGTTCCTGACGTCTGCTGCTCTACGCACTGTTAAATGCATTTCACCAGTCTGTCTGTGGGCTCCTGAAGTCTGTTACTCTCCTCAGTGTTTACTACATTTCACCAGACTGTCTGTGTGCTCCTGAAGTCTGCTAATCTCCTCACTCTTTTCTTCATTTAACCTGTCTGTCTGTGTGCTCCTGAAGTCTGCTACTCTCCTCATTGTTTACTTCATTTAACCAGTCTGTCTGTGTGCTCCTGAAGTCTGCTAATCTCCTGACTGATGAGTACATTTCACCAGTCTGTCTGTATACTCCTGAAGTCCATTACTCTCCTCACTGTTTACTACATTCACCAGTCTATCTCTGCTCCTGAAGTCTGCTGCTCTCCTCACTGTTTATTACATTTCACCAGTCTGTCTGTGTGCTCCTGAAGTCTGCTACTCTCCTCAATGTTTATTACATTGCACAAGTCTGTCTGTGTGCTCCTGAAGTCTGCTGCTCTCCTCACTGTTTACTACATTTCACCAGTCTATCTGTGTGCTCCTGAAGTCTGCTACACTACTCACTGATTACTGCATTTCACCAGTCTGTCTGTGTGTTCCTGAAGTCTGCTACGCTCCTCACTGTTTACTACATTTCACCAGTCTGTCTGTCTGCTCCTGAAGTCTGCTACTCTCGTCACTGTTTAGTACATTACACCAGTCTGTCTGTGTGCTCCTGAAGTCTGCTACTCTGCTCACAGATTACTACATTTCACAAGTCTGTCTGTGCGCTCCTGAAGTCAGTTAGTCTCCTCACTGTTTACTACATTTCACCAGTCTGTCTGTGTGTTCCTGAAATCTGCTACTCTCCTCACTGTTTACTACATTTCCCCAGTCTGTTTGTGTGCTCCTGAAGTCTGCTACTTTCCTCACTGTTCTCTACATTTCCCCAGTCTGTCTGTGCGATCCTGAAGTCAGTTACTCTCCTCACTGTTTACTACATTTCACCAGTCTGTCTGTGTGTTCCTGAAGTCTGCTACTCTCCTCACTGTTTACTACATTTCACCAGTCTGCCTGTGTGCTCCAGAAGTCTGCTACTCTCCACACTGTTTACTGCATTTCACTAGTCTGTCTGTGTGCTCCTGAAGTCTGCTCCTCTCCTCACTGTTTACAACATTTCACCAGTCTGTCTGTGCTCCTGAAGTCTGCTACTCTTCTCACTGTTTACTACATTTCAACAGTCTGTCTGTGCTCCTGAAGTCTGCGACTCTCCTCACTGTTTACTACATTTCACCAGCCTGTCTGTGTGCACCTGAAGTCTGTTACTCTCCTCACTCTTTACTACATTTCACCAGCCTGTCTGTGTGCTCCTGAAGTCTGCTACTCTCATCACTATTTCCTACATTTATCCAGTCTGTCTGTGTGCTCCTGAAGTCTGCTACTCTCCTCACTGTTTACTACATTTCACCAGACTGTCTGTGTGTTCCTGAAGTCTGCAACTCTGCTCAATGTTTACTACATTTCACCAGTCTGACTGTGTGCTGCTGAAGTCTGCTACTCTCCTCACTATTTACTACATTTCACCAGTCTGTCCGCGTGCTCCTGAATTCTGCTACTCTACTCACTGTTTACCACATTTCAACAGTCTGTCTGTGCTCATGAATTCTGCTACTTTCCTCTCATTTACCACATTTCACCCGTCTGTCTGTGCTCCTGAAGTCTGCTACTCTCCTCACTGTTTACTACATTTCACCAGTCTGACTGTGTGCTCCTGATGTCTGCTACTCTCCTCACTGTTTACTACATTTCAACAGTCTGTCTGTGTGTTCCTGAAGTCTGCTACTCTCCACACTGTTTACTACATTTCACCAGTATGTCTTTGTGCTCCAGAATTCTGCTACTCTCCTCACTGTTTCCTGCATTTCACCAGTCTGTCTGTGTGCTCCTGAATTCTGCTACACTCCTCACTGTTTCCTACATTTCACCCGTATGTCTGTGTGCTCCTGAAGTCTGCTAATCTCCTGACTGTTTACTACATTTCACCAGTCTGTCTGTGTGCTCCTGAAGTCTTCTGCTCTCCTGACTGTTTACTACATTTCACCAGTATGTCTGTGAGCTCCTGAACTCTGCTACTCTCCTCACTGTTTACTACATTTCACCAGTCTGTCTGTGCGCTCCTGAATTCTGTTAATCTCCTCACTGATTACTATATGTCACCACTCTGTCTGTGTGCTCCTGAAGTCTGTTACGCTCCTCACTCTTTACTACATTTCACCAGTCTGTCTGTGTGCTCCTGAAGTCTGCTAATCTCCTCAATGATTACTACGTTTCACCAGTCTGTCTGTTTGCTCCAGAAGTCTGCTACTCTCCTCACTGTTTACTACATTTCACCAGTCTGTCTGTGTGTTCATGAAGTCTGCTACTCTCCTCACTGTTTACTACATTTCCCCAGTCTGTCTGTGTGCTCCTGAATTCTATTAATCTCCTCACTGTTTACTACATTTCACCAGTCCGTCTGTGTGCTCCTGAAGTCTGCTACTCTCCTCACTGTTTACTACATTTCCCCAGTATGTCTGTGTGCTCCAGAAGTCAGCTACTCGCCTCACTGTTTACTACATTTCGCCAGTCTGCCTGTGCTCCTGAAGTCTGCTACTTTCCTCACTGTTCTCTACATTTCACCAGTCTGTCTGTGATCTCCTGAAGTCTGCTACTCTCCTCACTGTTTAGTACATTTCACCAGGCTGTCTGTGTGCTCCTGAAGTCTGCTGCTCTCCTCACTGTTTACGACATTTCGCCAGTCTGCCTGTGCTCCTGAAGTCTGCTACTTTCCTCACTGTTCTCTACATTTCATCAGTCTGTCTGTAAGTTCCTGAAGTCTGCTACTCTCCTCACTGTTTAACTAAATGGCCACAGTTAAGGCGGACAGCCCCTTCCCAGAGAGATGCAGAGCCGGCCAGAGAGGATACTCAAACATTTGGAATTTAATTACTGAATGGCAGAGTGAAAATCATCACTGTATAAGTTTGAGGGCTGTATTAGTTTGAGGGGCTGTATTAGTTTGAGGTACTGTATTAGTTTGAGGGCTGTATTAGTTTGAGCGGCTGTATTAGTTTGAGGGTCTGTATTAGTTTGAGGGTCTGTATTAGTTTGAGGGTCTGTATTAGTTTGAGAAGCTGTATTAGTTTGAGGGTCTGTATTAGTTTGAGGGGCTGTATTAGTTTGAGTTTCTCTATTAGTTTGAGGGTCTGTATTAGTTTGAGTTTCTCTATTAGTTTGAGGATCTGTATTCGTTTGAGGGGTTGTATTAGTTTGAGGTACTGTATTAGTTTGAGGGTCTGTATTAGTTTGAGTTTCTCTATTAGTTTGAGGATCTGTATTCGTTTGAGGGGTTGTATTAGTTTGAGGTACTGTATTAGTTTGAGGGGCTGTATTAGTTTGAGGGCTGTATTAGTTTGATGGTCTGTATTAGTTTGAGGGTTGTATTAGTTTGAGGGTTGTATTAGTTTGAGGGTCTGTATTAGTTTGAGGAGCTGTATTATTTTGATGGGCTATATTAGTTTGAGGGCTGTATTAGTTTGAGGGCTGTATTAGTTTGAGGGTCTATTAATTTGAGGGGCTGTATTAGTTTGAGGGGCTGTATTAGTTTGAGGGCTGTATTCGTTTGAGGGCTGTATTAGTTTGAGGGTCTGTATTAGTTTGAGGTACCTTATTAGTTTGAGGAGCTGTATTATTTTGATGGGCTATATTAGTTTGAGAGCTGTATTAGTTTGAGGGCTTTATTAGTTTGAGGGTCTGTATTAGTTTGAGGGGCTGTATTAGTTTGAGGGTCTGTCTTCGTTTAAGGGCTGTATTAGTTTGAGGGGCTGTATTATTTTGAGGGCTGTAATAGTTTGAGGAACTGTATTAGTTTGATGGGCTGTATTAGTTTGAGGTGCTGTATTATTTTGATGGGCTGTATTAGTTTGAGGATCCATCGACACAAATTCCCCACTTTAATTGTTTTACCAAATGGCCACAGTTAAGGCGGACAGCCCCATCCCAGAGTGCAGCAGAGCAGCCCTGAGAGGACACTCTAACATTTAGAATTTAGTTACTGAGTGGCCACAGCAGCGTGAAGGACTTCACCGAAACAATATGAGTTCTAGAGATGGACCTGGTGCTGTTTGCAATAATAACCCCATTCCTGGGAGAATACAGCTGGCACTTTCCATTAGTTCAGTCATGTGATCAGAATTTGGGGTTTTCCGGTTCAATCTCAGCACCAGATACATTCCATTCCAACAGGGAATTGTTCAAATATTTTTTTTTTCATAATATTTTCAGCGATGTTGCAACTTCAATGTCCCCGTGGAGATCCCGCAGGGTATAAATGAAAGTCTCTGGGAATGTTCCGCCTCAGAGTTTAATTCAGAGAGATTGCCTGCAGCACGAAGGAACACATCGCTTCACATAGAAAATGTTTGACTCATATCTCCGTGTGCAGAGAATTTGTTACGTGATCATTGCCGTCATGGGTGTTCCTGGTAAGTGACAATAACCATTGAAGTTTTGTAAATCTGTGTGTGAGCTGGTCTCTGGTTTTTCTCTGTGACTGATAATCTTACATCCTGATCTACTGGTCACCGTTATACAGACACCCGATCAGTGATAACATTTCATTTAGACAAATGTCCTGAATTATTTCTGAGGTTTTATTCCATTGCCTCAACTGAAAGTAAAACTCTGTTTGTAAATCACGGGCTCGCTGTGTTATGAAGTTATTGACTTTAGTGTAATATTGTGTACTGTTGAATCAGACCTCAGTGTAAGCAACTCTCTGAGAGAAGGTATTGGTGGAAGTGACTGTCACTGTAGAACTACTGAGTGTGGGTCACTAACCGGAGTGGAACACCTGACCCCAGTGGCCATGTATTACTGGGAGTATCTGTCACTGTAGAACAGTACTGAGTGTTGGTCACTAACCGGAGTGGAACACCTGACCCCAGTGGCCATGCATTACTGGGAGTATCAGTCACTGTAGAACTGTACTGAGTGTGGGTCACTAACAGGAGTGTAACAAATCAGTTCCAATTTGAAATTATTGTTTTAAATGACTGATCTATCCCCTTCATGGAGCTGCATTGGTGTTTTCCGAATGTAGTCAATGACAAAGAGGAAGATTTTTGCTGTTGGTTGAAGAAGTTTGGTTATAAGCATATGAGGCGCTGCAGCGAAGGTTCACGAGAATGATTCCTGGGATTAGAGGGCAGTCCTGTGATGACAGACTGTGCAGAATGGGCTTATAATCTCTGCAGTTTAAAAGAATGAGAGGTGATCTCATTGAAACATACAAGATTCTGAAGGGGATTTAGAGGGTAGATTCTGAGAGGTTGTTTTCCCTGGCTGGAGTGTCTAGATTCTATAGACTGTGGAACTAGGGGGCATAGTCTCAGGATAAGGGGTAGGCAATTTAAGACTGAGATGAGAAGGATATTCTTCACCCAGAGGCCTCTGAATGCTGAGTCTTTGAATATATTCAAGACTGAGATAGATGGATTTTTGGACTCTAGGGGAATCAAGGGATATGGAGATCGGGCAGGCATGGGCTATTGAGGTCGATGATCAGCCATGATCTTATTGAATGGCGGAGTTTTCACAGAATCCCCACAATGCAGATAGAGGCAATTTCGGCCCATCGAGCCTGCACCGACACATATCCCACCCTATCCCCGTAACCCCACGTATGTAATCCCCCTAACACTAAGGGTCGTTTTATCATAGCCAAATCAACCTAACTCGCACATCTTTGGACTGTGGGAGGAAACCGGAGCACCCGGAGAAAACCCACGCAGACACGGGGAGAATGTGCAAACTCCAAACAGACAGTCACCCGAGGCAGGATTCGAACCTGGATCCCTGACGCTGTGAGGCAACAATGCTAACCACTATGCCACCGTGCCACCGAGCTGGCTCGAGGAGCCGAATGGCGTACTCCTGCTTTTATTTCTTATGTTCTTACGTTCATATATTAGGTGAAATGCATTGATAATGCTTTGTTTCCTATTGAACTGCACCAACAGAAACAGATGTTAACTAATTACTGACAGGTAAACAGCAGGACAGCAGTGTTACAGTATTCAGATCCTCTCTATATTGACTTATTCTTACTCTATATTTAGTTATTGTAAACACTTTAATTGTTTTGGTGCTGATTCATCCCCTTCCCCCAAAACAGTCCTGAGAATCTGTGGGTCATGAGTGCTAAATTTCATTAATTACCGTTAGACGGGATGAACATTGCGCTGTGGTTATTCATTATTCCACTGCTGTAACTGATTATGGTTTGCCGAACCAGTTCTTATCTCTCATGCAGAGTCTCTGCACAGGTAACCTGCAGCGATCTCTGGCCTTAGCTCAGTGAGGTGAGTCCCTGCGAGGAGGGACACGTATAACTGAAGAACATGCATATCAGGTTTTCATAATACAGAGATCAGTCCCTGGGGCAGTAAATAATAGCATTAATAATGTAATATATAGGGGAATGTTTAAATAAATAAAACACTTCAATATGCGCAATGATTAAATGAACTGATGAATGTGATTAATTTGTACTCAAGTTACGGAGAACTCCTTAGAATTTACAGCACAAAACAGTCCATTCGGCCACACGAGGTTATGCCAGTGTTTATGCTCCACAGGAGCCTCCTCCCACCCCTTTTCAACTCACCCGATTAGCATAACCGTCTCTTGCTTTCTACCTCGTGTACTTCTCTCGCTTCCCCTTAAATGCATCTCTGCTATTCGCCTCAAGTACTCCAAGTTGTAGGGAGTTCCACATTCTAACCAATCTCTGAGCAAAGACATTTCTCCTCAATTCCGTATTGGATTTATTATTGACTACCTTTTATCGATAATCTCCAATTTTGCACTCACGTCACAAGTATAAGAATCTACCCTATGTTACACCCTCAAAATTTAAA